>LPNX010376847.1:165190-241782 GCA_001517045.1 Pseudotsuga menziesii
TTGTTGGATTTTATGAGACGATTTAAATTACAAATAGTTGATTTAAGAGCACAAATTTAGAAAATATTTTGAATGGGGAAATCAAGTGTTGTATGATGCAAAAACTTGTCAGTCTAAAAGCAATCATAAATAATATTAATAATTGTATTTATATATCATTGCCAATTATCATCTATCTATAAAAGTTATAAAATCATACAAATTAATTCACCAAAAAATGTGTCCAACTTGTATTGAAATATTGCAATGTAATCGTCAACAAATTTCTATAAAATAATATCTTCACCTAATACAAAGAACTCAATGTTCTATTGAACATTCGAATGTAGTTGCGTTTCTGTTTGATACGATGAAGTGTCTTTAAAAAGGGGAATAGAACTTGCATAAACCAAGTATCGTGTTCATGTCCTATATAAGTCTTTATTAAAATACAGTTTGACCGACATCCGAGGAATTGAGAAGTAGGCTTTGATGTATCTAATAGCAATACACTTGATTCTGTGTACTTATTTCCATATTGGGACCACACGTCGCTTAGCCTTTTCTCATAAAACTGTATCATACTACATGATTTGGATTTTGTTTGCAAGTGACAATGGGACCTATCCCATATGAATTCAAAGTCACTTGTATCAATATTTGATTTTTCAAGTACTTGTCGAATGTACTTGTTAGTAACATTTGATGTCCATATCGCAACATCATAATGTTTTAGACAGTATTTTAATACTTCTAATTGAAAAGGCCTACAAAAGTAGGATCTATCACCAAGCTCTCAATCTGGTTTTCTTTGAATTTGACAGCTCGTTTCATCTTTGGAATACGACGAGAAGAATACTCCTTCCATTTCAAAGATCAACAAGATCTTCCAACTAATATTAACTCCCATCTGCATTGATGCCACATATATAACATTAACATATTTTCACTTCAAAACTTCATTGCTTAATGGAATCAAAACATATCCAATTTATTTCCACTCCCAAACAAACAACTTAATGAAAAAAATAAAAGTAATTTCCGTAGAATAGTTTTTTTATACAAACACATTCAACTATTACTCAAATCACTAATTTTTAAGAATTGTAATGAGATAAACTACAATTTAAAAATATAATTACAATAGTCGAATTCATTTGAACTAATTATATGTTAATATTTACATACTACCTAAATTTACAGTTTTTAAGTTTAAATCAAGCAAACTATTTATATGTTCATTTTTACATACAACCTCATACGATATTTTAATTTTCAATAAATTATAAAAAAAATTCATATAAGCACATTGCAATGAAATTCAAATCACAATTTAAAAATATAGTTACAATGGTCCAATTCAAACCAATTATATGTTAATTTATACACACCACCTAGATTTACAATTTTTTAAATTTCAATTAAACAAGCTAATTATAGGTAATTTTTACATACAACCTGATATGATTTTTCATTTTTTTAATTTCTAAGAAATAAGAAAATTTCATATGATAACATTGAACTAACATTCAAATCACTGATTTGTAAGAGTTATAATGATCAATTAAATCGCAATTGATAAATACACTGCAATTGCTCAAACATAGTAATTGTACGTTAATTTATACATACAACCTAATACAATTATTTAATTAATATGGAATACTACATTTTTATGCAAACACATAAGACTATTATTCAAATCACTAACTTTTTATAACTCAATATCTCAATATAAATAAACAAAATAATAATATGTTAGTTTATAATAATGACACAACAACAATCCTTATATGTTTATTATGAAATAATATTGACATTAAATTGATAATAAAATAAAACACAGTAATAACACATCACATGTAGAATTAAGTCATCAAATGTACAATGACCAAGAATTTATATTATAAACTTCAAGATTTTGTTTATAGAGGAAATGAATAACAGTCATCTTAATGTACTATTAAAAGTCATTGAAGATTCTTCAAAATATCTCGAACATCGGGTGCCTTGTAGAATTTATTCAATAAGCTCCACAGATCAGCGATCAACCATTTATCCTCATTCTTTCCATCAAACGAAAGGGCAATAATCACATTTTCTTTGGGATTTTCTTTCTTTTGTCTCCATTGAACAATCCACTAGAATAGTGTTAGTAGCATCATATTGAGAATACATTCTCCACACTTTTTTCAGATGTTTTTTGTATATAACTTGTGTCGAATTATCAATGGCATTTTTTCCCTTTTGTTGTTTGCAATCTAAAGCAGTCCATGTAAACAAAAATTTAGCTTGTAATGTTTTTGAAACCAGCTTTTTCAAACCTCTTGTTGTGTTTTGTTTCAAAGATGTCGTCCAAATTGCAATGTCAAGAGATTCTTTTCTGGAACACATTTCAAGAAATATTTTTGCATGTGGACAAAACCAAAATGATTTTTTCTTTATTGTGTAATCTGCGGCCCTTTCCATTTTCTCAATAAATTCTTTTTGTGATGCATCACCGTCAACGCTCTGATAGAAAATGTTATTCAATTCAAAAAATAACTAATTTCTTTTGACTTATAATAGCTGCAAAACAATAATGGATAACATAGTTAATTCATTTTAGACAAGAATCGGCTCTCTGGAAGCAGCTATGGGTCGACTCAGAATCAAGCTGGACGATAATGACAAGAAACTAGATGCGGTCTCCAAAGCAGGAGAACGGTCATGGGATCTTCTGAACAATGAGCTGAGACAACTGCGCGCTGATTTCACCGGTAATCTGAAAGATTTCAAGGAAAAAACTCGAACAAACTTCAAAGATGCAGCCAATACCCATGGTGATTTCGGCAACAGAATCTCTGCTCTGGAAATCGAAGTGGCCAAACTGAAGTCCAAGCTGGAAAAATGAACCAGCACTACAAACTCTTTGTTCCACGCTCTGGATTCCTTTCTATAGTACTTTTAAATAATTGTTTCAGACCGTTGGAAGGCTCCCCACCTCTTCTGTTGTTTCTCCTTTGCATCTATGTATCTGGTTAACTATGTATCAAGCATTCAGTAGCTAAATACCGGTACTAATATATTCTACCTCTATGCTTCTATCAAAAAAAACATAGTTAATTCATTTTATTCATGCTACATAAATTATTAATAAAAAAATTGTTGAAGAAATACACTCACTTTGAGTATTTTTTGTACTAGTTATAGATAAGCCACACTTCTCTTGTATTGTCTTCATAGAACCTAGAGCCAAAATAACAAACCTTCAATCAAATGCCAATAATACTTCTTTTAATCAAATTTTGTCTTATAAAACATTTTTTGTTTGATTGAAAATAAAAGACATGTGAAGTACCTGATATGATATCATGTTCTTGACTATGGCTTTGTTTCACATTCCCTTGATCATTGTCTTTTTTCTCCTTAATTGCCACTGTAATAAACATATAAAATGTTATAAAATGTATCAACAAATAAAATTCATTAAATAAATAGACATACAATAAATCATATTAAAAACATGTGATGGTATTATGTTTTTCATTATAGTTTTTTGGCACATTCGCTTGATTCATGTACTCATTCTCCTCGTTTGTAACTATAACCTATATATGAAATGTTATGAATTATACATGAACATTTTTTTCTAAAATCAAGAGAAACACCAAAATAAACACACTATATGATATCATGTTTATTATGCCAATTGATATTCCATCTCCAAAATTAATTGCAAAGCTACATGGTTAATGTCTTGTTCTTATATTTATTTAAATACAAACATTCCAAAATATTATGACATGCGAAAACAAATAAATTTTAAAAATAATAAGAACAAAACAAATTATGTACCTGGTGTGTTATCTTCTTTAAATTTATATTTATGTATAATATTATTATTGTAATATAAATATATAAATTTTAGTAAAATAATGTAATAAAAAATTAAGCATATATTTACTGTTTATTTTAAAAATAAGATAAAATTAAAAATTCTAATTATTATGAAGACAAATATTATTAATATTATTTATTGTATTTTAATAAAAACACAATATTTATTCATTGTATTTAACAAAAACACACATTGTATTATGACATATTTTCATTTTGTTTATTGTTAAATCAATAATATTATTTAGTATATTGTAATATATTTTTAATATTTTATTAGTATATTAAGGATTATTATTTTGTTTATATTAGATTTTTTATTTATTTTAAAATAAAAAAGTTATTAATAAAAATAGTTGATTTATATATAAATTAAAAGAAAAATATCTAAATGCTTAAATAATAAAATAAACAAAAATAATGAAGATATGTTATTAAATTAATAAAATTGGTTTTTAATGATTTTTTTTTAGTTTTTAATAAAAAACCAGTAATAAATTAATTATATAACATTGTGTAAATTTAATACTTCATATCTCCGACAAAATTTAAAATACTAAAAAAATTATAAATTTAATAACCAAATTATTAAATTCACTATTAGGAGTGATAATTAATGGTTTTCTTAATCTATGAACACAAATTAAAAATTAATGGTAATAATATGTTAGGGTTCTTAACAATAGTAGATTTTAAAAATATGATAAAATATTTGATATTTACAATATAAAATATTTGATATTTTAAATGAAAATACCATAAAATATTGACATCATTTATAAATACTAGCTACATTTACGTATGGAAAATTTAGTTATAATAGATTAACAACACATAGTTAATTATACTTTGGGCCAGAAATAAAATCTTGAATCAAATCAAATATTTGAGATTCATGAAATCCATCGAGAAAACGCTACGAGAAGCAGCAAAATTACGTGAAAATTATGGTTTTGAAATACCAGATGCAACAAATACAAAGACTAAGGAATGTGAAATACAAGCTATAAGCTTATCAAAGCTAGTAATGAAGAGGAAGCATTTTGGAAGTTAAGTACAGAGCTTCAACTTCGACCATCGACCATAATAAGAACATGAAATATTTTCACAGCAAGAAAAATGCATGCACAACTTTCGTTGGATAAGAAGGATACAAAATGTTGTAATTGAAAAGAAAAAATTGAAGCCTAAAATGGCTCTAATTGTAATTTAAGGACCCTAAAACGCTCCAAACATAATGTATTGTTACATTTTATTTCAAGTGTAAGGGGCTTTAATTTAATTATTTCCTTAAACTGCCAAGTTTAACAGGAAACTACTAGTATGCGATTTATACTTTGAAGTGTGCAATCAGTTTGTGGCTATACCCTATCTAAGAACATGAAATATTTGCATTGCAACGAAAGCATACACAACTTTCTCTGGACAAGATGCATAGAAAGATCAAGAACGATGCACTATTCAGATTTTAAAATTATTCAATGGAAAACTTATCACTACCTGAAACATCTTAGTTTTATTTTATCATTGAAATGGGCATCAAGGGTCTGCAACCAAGCCATTTCTACACTAATTAGTTACATTGCTTTAGTATACATTTAATGTGCTTTCTTCAAGTGCAACTCACAACCTACACACTATCCCAACTATATACATTAACACACATTGCTATTTATCTCTTTGAAATAGAAACTATAGTGCATTTTTCATAAGATAGCATATTCTCTTTTGCAAGGACGTCTAATATGCATTTTCAAAAAAACAAACATGATGATGCTGCTGCTTAAATTTGCTTGTTGAGAGTTGTTGTTTCATATAGGAGCATAACAAACTTGTAGAATTAATGCCTAGCTTTGCAGACGTATCTCAAGATTATGTTGCTTTGACAAAGGGGTTGGCATAGCATTAGAAGGGAAACTACTTTCTTGCTCGAAATGCAATTTCAGAAGTATCAAATACTGCAAAATTTAAAACCACGGCAGCCTTTCTTTGGCTTCTAACTAAATATGAAGAAGAAAAATGCAAAGATTAGCAGCAGAGATACTTACATGATTTCTTTTCAATTCTACCCATTCCATAGATGCAGCTATGTCCAGCACAATTTTCCAACAACTTGGCGTGTTCCAACTCTACAAATAATAAATCTCTTAGAAATTAAATAAAAATAAGGAAAAGAGAAAGCCAAGACAGAGTTAGCTTATTGTACACTTTCCCCATTTTACCTGGAAACCACAAGTCCCTAGTACAAAACTCCATCGGACCAAGGGCTTCAGAAATGGATTGGTGAAAGCTTTTAAACGTTCATTAAACTACTTCTTCATAACATAAAATAGGGTTGGAATGGAGCAGCAGCGAGGGAGAGAATTGGGTATCAGATTTAAAGTTGCAGAAATGGAGTAGTGAAAGCTTTTAAATACAAAAAATACTCAGCTCCTTCGTATATAATTTTTAATTTAAAAAAACTACAATTATGTGAAATGACCCTGAAAACACTAAGTTTTATCTTATTCGTCCTGTTCCGCCTAGCTCTAGGCTCTAGGCTTTAATGACAGCACAATTCTGTACTGAGAATCCAGATCCAGGTCGACAAAACTCGCAGCTCATCAAGTGAATTGCATGGATTATTGCGCTCCTTGGTTTAATGCAAAAAGAAACATATCACACACTTCAGCTGATCCCCAAGGCGATTCCCCTTACAAGTTACGGAGCACAAGTGGGCTCGTCCTGCTCTGCTATCCATCCGTCCTGCTATACAGTACAACAATCTCAGAAGTGTTTAGCACATCTCATCCATATCATCTTAGACCTCAGATTCGAGGTAGAGGGGATACAAGTGGCCTAAGTTGAGCTAATGAAGTGAAGTCCATGCATTATTGCTCTTCTTTGTTCATTGGAAAAACAAACATATCACTTCACTTCATCCCAACGCGATTTCCTTGCTGACAACAGCTTACACATGTGACAGAACCACCGACAGAGTTTTTATTTTGGCCAGGCCTGGAATTTCAAAATTTCAAACATCTTCCGTCTGTGAATCTCATAAGTGTTCAGTGGGCTTTAATACAGTACAAGCAATCTCATAAGTGTTCAGCAGGGAATCCATATCGTACACCTGGGAATCCAAATCATCAAAGTGGAGGGGATACAAGTTGCCTAAGTTGACATGCATTATTGCTCTTCTTCTTTGTTCATTGGAAAAAGTAACATATCACTTCACTTCATCCCAACGCGGTTTCCTGGGTGACAACGGCTTACACATGTGACACAACCATCCAAAGGGTTTTAATTATTAGTCAGTGTTTAGGAGGTGACTATATGTTTCTGCTAAAAATATAAGCAAAGTAATAAATGCTGTGGCCACAGCACTGTAAGTTATGGAGTGAGATATGGGCTAACCAAAACGCCCCGTTTTCTCTTACCTGCTTTGTATAAAACCGCTTTCTCCCACCACTGGTTGTCGCTGTCAAGTTGTCTTTAACCCGTCCTCGTCAAATCCAATCTGCCTTGCATTTGCATTTAATGCGAGACTGTCAGTGCCCAAACCCAACAGCATCCATCCATACCCATCCGCCCAAACCCAACAACATCCATCCATGACATGAGGTTTAGACGTTCATGGTATCCACCGGCGTCGGCTGAAAAATTCGATGTCCAATCTGCCTGACACACTATTTATTGCTAGTCGAAGACAGCAAAGCACAGAGAGTAAAACTTCATAGCAAAAATTTGAATTTGAATTTGAATTTCATCCTGAATATAATATTATTGCCCGCCCATTCCATTCATTTGAATTTGAGTGACTTATGCTGTTGTTACCTGCAACTTGGTAGCAGGAAGCGAAGCTCCTTACCAGCGCCCGTCGGCCTAATCTTGTTCCTTTATTCGGTTGTTTCCCGCGCTTGCCCCTATAGGATTTCGTGTCATATAAAAGCTTAAGCATTCGATCGGGTAGGGTTCCGTCATCATTTCTATGATTTTTTTAGGATTATGTATTGTTTCTATTATTAGGATTATGTATGGTATAAAACTGGGCGTATAATCTTTCTTTCTTTGTGTTATAAAGAATACAATACATAATTCTGATCATCGAAACAATATCATATGGAAAGAAAGAAATGAAACTGGCATGGAGGCGGGACGGTGTTTAAGATGGAGTGCGTTAACTCTAACAATACAGAACAATTGGACTTGATTATCGATTATCAATTGGACTTGTTGGGTTTAGACTCCAAAATATTCAGAATAACAAGATTATGTATACCTCTTTTAATTAGATTTAAAAATAACACAATTTTTATATATTTATTTTAAAAAATGAATATAAATTATATTATTTTAATTAAATTTAAAAAATGAATGTAAATTTTATTATTTTAATTAAATTTAGGAATGAGTCTAGACTATATTGAATAGAATATTTAATGTTACAAAGATCTAATGGATCTATAGGTATGAGCGCCTTCCTACACGCTCACAAGCCTTATAGACTTGCCTTAATTTGTGACACGGTATGGTGAAAAATAGAGCATAGCGCTGGCTCTTGCGTGACTCTTAGGTCTTACTTATATGGCTAAGAGAGCTTTTATTAATAACTTTTATTACTCATATAACACTGCCAGATTTGGTCTTTTATAGCTTGCACCCAAGGCTCGGACCAAAGAAGATATTTCATATTTGCTTGTCGAGCGAGGAGAACAACATATTAGTTGCTTGGGGAGAACAGATAGATTTATAGAGTAGCGGCTCGCTCAGTCGTTCAACCAAAGCGGCGTGCAAGGTATGTCGCTCAACCAAAGGCAAGGTATTAATTAGAGGAGCACATGGAAACTATGAATGAAGGAAGATATGACAACGTTAACAATCCTCATGTGGTGGCTCATTACCGGTCCAAGCGTTGAAGATGTTGCCGCGTAGAAGATGTGAATTCTCCCATTGACCGCCCCGAAGAAGGATAAAAAGGCTCATCTAGTATCCTCCGAACTACCCGCCAACCTAGATTTATAATATTGAGTAGAATATAAAAGATTTTAAAGATCTAGTTAGAAAAAAATTAAAAATATATGAAGTATATATGAGAAAAATATTTAAAATAACATGATTTTATATATTTATTTTAATTAGATTTAAGAAATGAGTTTATATTTCCAAAATGAGTCTATATAGAGTAGAATATAAAAGATTATGAAAACAATCTACTTTATTTAATAATTTATGGTTATTACTTCATTTTTTAATATACAATTTAAATATATTTTTTAAAATTATAACTAGTTTTCGTATGAATTTGAGGGATCTTTTAGATGTAATTGATGATTTGCAAAACGTGTTTCCATTTTGCAAAAGTAAAACATGTATGTGTTCCTTACCGCTAGCACTCGAAGAGGCTGTGCTTGGATAATGCGAAATGCGGGACGCGGAATCGAAACTGCGAAATGGTTCTTGCGGGACAACAATAACTTAGCTTTTTTATTTTTTGTTTGGAAATCTATTCTATTTTTGAAAGGGTTTCTATGTTTTTAAGCAGATGATAATCTTTTCATATGACTAGTGTTATGCTTTAAACTCTCTATTTTGTTTGTAATGCCTCGTAACAATTATGTATTTTATTAATTTTTCTAAAGATATATGGTTATAGAAATTATTTTTTATGTTTGAAATTTGAGGTATGTTACATCAAAGAGCCCGAGCTTGACAGGTCAGTTGACACACACGATAGGCAGACAAATATGAGCAATTGTTTTGTAGTTAGAAGACACATACGCATTATTTAGTTGTAAAACACGTGCGTGTTTTATAAGGCATGTTATAAACCCTCATATTTCCATCCCTCCCTCCCTACATTCTCATCCCTCTCACTCGCTCTCCTCTGTTGGGATGTTACTATTGTATTTGGTTATCATAGCATCATGAGGTATAACCTCCATTGTAATTCGGGTCAATAGTACCTAAATGTATATCATATAATATTGTTTTGTGTCTTCCTAGGTGAAGTCGGCCCAGTGAGTTTAGTGGGATCAACTTGTTAGGGTAAACGTCAAGTGAAGGAAAGAGTAAAAATAGAGGAGTTTTCTTTCTTATTAGAACACACACACCCACTTGTGTACAAAGTTAGGATTATTAATCCTCCCTTGACCATACTGTCTATTAGATTATATCTCCTAACTTAGGAACCTTAATTAATTATTTGGGTCCAGTAGTACCATTGGGTCCACTTGGCCTAATGGAGCTACCTAGTTCAGTTATTAGAGTGTGGGGAACACTGTTAGAGGTTAACTGCCACTTATTGCATGCGCATACATCAGTTTGGGTGCCTCCTAGACCAGTCCCTACATTTTAGGAGCAACTGGGAGTCCCAGCACCAACCTCCATCAGTTAGGTGGAGTTGTAACTAGTTAGTCTTAGTTATCCCCTAGTTACTTTCAGTTAGTTCACAATCAATTAGCTAGCGCTAGCATTGCATGGCTGCATGTGGAGTAGGCACTTTTCCCACCTACCAAACTTAGTTGAACTGAGTTAAATAGATGTCAATGATTGATTGAGTTGTTGGACATCTGGGAGTTGATCTATTGCACTCTGATATTGATTGAGTCACCATGAGTTAGATGGTTAGTTAGATATAGTCACATCTAGTGGATAGATTCGAATTGATCCCTAATGTGTTCGAATTCTTCCTATTTGTAACCTATTGTAACACCGAATTTTTTATTGTGAGTGATACTGTAAATTCCTAAGTAATACTTGTTTGTTTCCTGTGTGGTTTGTTTTGTTCAGTTTGTATATTCATTGTCCATTTGCTGCAAACATTATTAGAACTATTTACTTGAAGATCTAAATGGTATTCAAATTCTAATATACAACGCATAGGAGAGAGAGAGAGAGACATACCAACAAGGAGGAGGATCACATGTTTTGGGGTTTTATCTTATACATCTATATAGAGGAAGTTTTGCTAGGTTTTCTTTCCCTTGAGGGTTTCCCAAGATAAATTTGTGTTTATCTTGTGACGGTGTTTCTTTTAGTGATGTTGCATATGCTATTGTTGTGAATTTGGATTAAACACTAATGATATCTAGATTAGCATAAGAAATCTTAACATGGTATGAGAGCTAGCCTGAATATAATAACTTTCACAAGGTGAAACTCTCTCTCCTCTCCCTCTGGCAAGAAATTAGGGTTCTGCAAAGTTTGGGATTTTTGATCCCTAGATCAAAGTTTTTGAGTGGGTGGATCTCTGAGAAATCCAAACCCTAGTTTGGCCCTCCACCAGAAAACTCCAGAAAAAAAAAGAACCGGAATTCTGCAGAAACTGAAATCTCGCAAGCAAGTTTTGAAGGGTGAAGATTTGGAATTTCTAGAAACCAAGTGGACCAACCATTAGAGGAAATTTGGGGTCTAAAATGGGCCTTATAAGAAAACGTGCCAAAATAAGTTTTTGTGAGTTGGAATTCAAGAACCAATAGAATTTCNNNNATGAGCTCTCTTGATCGAAATTTGAGTAAAAACACAAGGAGATATGTTGAAAATACGAACACAAAAAGTAGTTTTTTTCTTTCTTCCTCCAAAATTAATCAATATTATTTTATTATTTTAACTATTATTTTATTATTTTCCTTAGGAGGCCCATTTTAGACCCCAAAATTCCTCTAATGCAACTCGCCTCAACCAAGCGCTTCTCTTGGTAAGGTCAGCTTTTCATTTTGAGAAATTTCAATTTTTAGTGACCTCCTAGATAAGATGGCCCTAAGCACTAAGCTTGAGGATAAGCTAGAAGGCATAGAAAACTTCCTAGCATGGAAGTATAGGATTGGTCTCATTCTTAGAGAGAATGATCTTGAAACATGTACATCAAATATGAAGTTGCAGAACCGAAAGAAGATGAAGCTAAGGAGAAGCACTGGAAGCACCTAATCAAGGCAATGAAGATCATTGATGATTCTATCAAAGATTAGTTGATGCCTCAAGTGTCATCTAAAAAGAAACCAAAGCAAATGTATGACGCCATTTCGAGAATGTATGAGGGAAAGAACATCAACAAAAAGATGAATTTGAGAGCTCAACTGAAGGGTACCAAGATGAATAAAGGAGAATCCATTCAACATTACTTCACAAAGGTCTCCCAGTTCAGATCAAAACAACTAAATGCCATTGGAGACTCTCTTGATGAAGATGAACTAGTTATGACTACTCTCAAATGTCTCACTAGACCTTGGGATTCATTCATACAGACTATGTGTGCCAGAAAAGAAAGTATGAAGTTTGTCATTGTATTTGAAGATTGCATCCAAGAAGAAGCTAGAGTAGCTAACATAGAAGCTCTACGTAGATAAGATTATCAAGCTCTAGCCACCCATACCAAAAGGAGAATACAATCAAACTTCTAGAAGGATAATCACAAGGAGTATAGACCTACAAAAAAGCTTCAAAGGAAAAGAGAAAACAATCAGACGAAAAACTACTCCAAATATCAATGTTATAACTATCATAAGATACGAAAACTTGCCAGAGAGTGTCCATTATAGAAGAACAAAAACAAAAGACATCATTCTCATCTCCCTGAAGTTGAGGATGATGAAGAAGAAGAAAGACCTCGAAAGAGACCAACAAAAGAAGATGTAGAAGAATATGTACTATTCTTTGCACTCCTTGGGTCTGTATTACTTGGACAAGATACATGGCTTATTGATAATCATGCTTCAAAGCACATGACACACAAGAAACAAAGTCTTTTATATTACCATAAATTATTAAATAAAGTATATTGTTTTCATAATCTTTTATATTCTACTCTGTATAGACTCCTTTTGGAAATATAAACTCATTTCTTAAATCTAATTAAAATAAATATATAAAATCATATTATTTTAAATATTTTTCTAATATATACTCAATATATTTTCAACTTTTTTCTAACTTCAATAGATCTTTAAAATCTTTTATATTATACTCAATATAGATGCAATAGATCTTTGTAACATTATATATTCTATTCAATATATTCTAGACTTATTTCATAAATTTAATTAAAATAATAAAATTTACACTCATTTCTTAAATTTAATTAAAATAATATAATTTACATTCATTTCTTAAAATAAATATATAAAAATTGTGTTATTTTTAAATCTAATTAAAATAGATATATATAATCTTGTTATTAATATTTTGGAGTCTAAACCCAACGGGTCCAATTGACAATCATTAATCATTTTTATATAAGAATTTGAAACTTGACAATCATATTGAATATAAGAATTTGAAAAAGACAATTTTGATGGGTCAAATTCCTTTCATAGGCCAACAAAGCATAACTATATAGGAGAGTAACACTAAAACAAAAATATATAGTCATTGACCATAATAGCTATCATATATTTACCACTATTTATAACATGCCTAAACTGATGATGATGACTAACGTCCATTGAGACCAACTTTGGTTTATCGAACCTAAGTAAGAAGGATAATACTTGGTTTAGTTTAAAATCTTGTTTATGTGCTCAAAAAGCTTGCCAAGAAGCTTTCCAAGCTCACTATAGTTTTGGAAAGTTAGGAGGTTATAAAGTTTGTATTGTAGCAAATACTATGAAACTCAAATCTAATGTGGGTGTTAGCAAGGCACTCTAAGAGAAAGTTATTTTCGTCTGCAAGGCTCATAAACTCACATAGATGAAAAACCCTTTCTGGCTATGGAATTTTTGGGAAAGTTCGTTTTAATCTTGGTTATATTATTTTTCTTCAATCTCCAGCTTTTTTTTGCAATTAGTTGTAAGTGATGAACAAGTGCCTCTGAAAGAAAAATATTCCTATTACACCCTATAATTGCATCAACTCCGATTCTTAGCTGGAGCCTGGGACCCATCCCCAACTTCCCATGCCAGATAATGACCAATAACTGGTAAGGCTAATTTTCAAGCCTTCCATTGGTTGGACACATTATGTATACTCTTATGTTCTTTCCTAATCCAATCCATAAGGAACCTGGGGCTATATATTTTTGAATTAATATCCTTCACCAAAGACTATCTTTTTAAGACATTCCACAATGCCTTAGCTGCTAATGACTGGCCAAAAATATGGATATGTTTAAGGTCCCATCCCCCAGTGCTTTGGGAGCTCCTAGCTTCTTCCATTTAACCTAGTGAGTTCCTTTATACTCACTACTTCCCTGCTATAGGAACTTGAAATATTACTTCCTAATCTTTTTGAGAATACCTTTAGGAGTATGAGCTAGAGTATGCTAGTACACAGAGATGGATTCTAGAACTAACTTCACCAGTACCAATCTCCCTCCTTGTGACAATCAACTATTACACCAAAGAGGGAAATTCTTTTGGCAATCTTGGAAACCAACCACAGCCAATCAGACTTTTCATAGTTTGGTTAAAGAGTGAATCCTAGGTACTTAACACCATCCATCGGATCCAAATACTAATATGGAAAATATCTTTCAAATGTTTGAGATTGTTCCCCATCCATACTTGGAAGTGTATAAGGTGGATTTGGTATCATTGACCTCCATCCCAATAGCCCTGCCATATAGTTTTAGTATCTAATGGAGAGCATCTCCTTCCTTATGAGAGCCAAAGCAGAGAAAAAGCACATCATCTATAAATAATAGGTGAGACGGGGATTCTCGTTTGCCTACCTTCACTCCTTGTACAATCCTCAATCTCCTAGCCTCCATTATGTACTTACTAAGATCTTCTGCCACCAAAACAAATAGGTATGGGGACAGTGGGCACCTCTGCTTAATCCATCCCACAGGATTAAAGAATTATGATGCTGGGCCATTTATAAGGATCACAAAGGAAATGGATATTGTGATTCGAACTTCTCATATCAATCTTAAAAGTAGATTCAGACTACTCTTACAATCTTAAAAGTAGATTCGGATTTCACTATATGTTATTAGATATTGTGATATTTTCACTTTGGTCTTCTAAATCTTGCAATCTGAAGTTGTGTGGCCTATGAAATTTTAATTATCACTTGAATCGTAAGATCTCATGTCCCTAGATTGATGGAAATGATACCGAGTTCATCTTGACTAGCTTTATCCAATTGTTGGCATTAAATCTGTATAATGTTTTCTCTTTCTAAAATTTCAAATGCACATGAATTTTTATAAAGGCTATAGGACGTCTCCTGTGTCTGAAATTACTGAACATTGAATGAAAGGGTGTTAACTGGTTTGGATACAGCTAGCATTTCCAACTAAGCTGATATCACACTAAAATGTGGAACATTTTATCATGCAGGTAATATTGGATAGGGTGGAGCATTTTATTTAGGCTGTTGGAACATATGAGGATAGGATTTTTCAAAAGCGAGCTCATATTCACGAGGTACACATTTAGTTTATATGAAATTATGAAAACCTTTGTCAGTTGTACGTATTTGGGCCTTATTTTGAAAAAAAACAGAGCTATATATTTTTTAACTATTCAATAACCCCCATTGAGGTTAGCACCCTTCCATTGGGCCAAGCTATGAGCTTAAGAATGTTTTGAATAGGAACTCTATGCCATATGAAAAATGGAAAATGTGTCAATAGCTATTTTTGTAGAGCATTTTATTAGGAAATACATTAAGCCAAGGGAAATACTTTTTTAAAACTCTGGAAATATTAGGAAATGTATTTTAAATGCTCACACATATTTTACATGTATTTTTATATATGCATATCCAACCATATTGTATCCAATTTGTTCTCATATATGTACATATATCTATCTATATCCTGGTAACTTTAGTTTCTCACTGATAACTAGATGAATTATCATAGCTGACTTCTGTTAAGTATTTGATTACTAGCAATATATTAGGCCAGACTAATCTAAGCTTCTTGTTTTTTTTTCTTAAACTTTACGCTCGTTTCTGTCGTGCCCACTATATGCCAGTTAATTAAAACTTAACATGTAGAGTGCTAAACATAAATTATCAACATGAGAAAGTCTTTTATTTCAAAGCTATCGTGCAAGATATATGCAAGCACAATTTCTACCTAACACTGTTGATCTATTGGTATGCAATCATAACTGTTGTAGACTAGATCACACCTGCTTGAAAGTAAATCAATCCTCAGCCTATTCATAAAATCACATTGTAAATCTAATCACACTATAAACAAGATTTAAATACATAAACCTGAAAGCAATGCTAAGTTGGCCAACGATCTATCAAAATGAATTAATAGAAGAACACTATGATAAATCAAATGAATAAAAACATGAACTGAATAATAAAACAACTATGATAAATCTAATGAATGAAAGCATGAGTTAACTATTAACAGATCTACAAAATAAAACACTTACAATTAACACTACCAGCATCTGCTCAGGGAAGAGGGCCCTTCCTCCACTGAGCAGATCTGGATCTCCACAATGAACGTCTACAACTCCAGAATTAAGAAATCGCCAGCATGTATTATCATAATGAAAGTATTACAATGGATCTGTATCAAATCCTACATTATAACATTGTGTTCTCTCCTATCTTGCATCTCCTATCATCCATCTCCTATCCTGCCTAAATCTATCATCTATCAATCTATCATCCCCTTCTCAATGAGATTGATTACATATTTATACATAAAATTATCTCATGAAAATGAAGAACTGAACCCCCAGCTTGTGATCTGTAACAGCTGAAACATGGCCGTAACTACTGGCAACGTTGGAACCTGCCGCAACACCAAATCTGGAAAATACCCTCTCAAAGAACCACTTGCATATCGCAAACAGTAGCTTTGTTTGGTGATTTCCTCGCGATTCAGGTAAATGGGGATGTTATGCACAAAACCCATGTCTCGGATTTTTGAGATTCGTTTCCATCTGCCCGAAAATAAAGACGCGAATAAAGGTGTTCTTATGTGGCATGCATTTTCGGTTAAGGCTGTAACAGCTGGCTATGAACATCTTGTACGTGACAACTCACTCCACAAACCATCATTAATAAAATTATGCATACTAGTCTTTAATTCATCAAATATAAATGAAAATAATCACTATTAACCACTTAAAACATCAATGGAAGTAGCATGTTGTTTCACGCGCAGCTACAACAAATGGATGGAAAATGGAATGATAAATGGGCAATAATGGTAAGAAAATGGATGAAAGGTATGCCGATAAATGATGGAAAAATGGACAATTTCAGGGCCCAACATCTCCCCCAAACTGAACTTGTTGCATGTCCTCATGCAACCCAATACCTGTGTAGCATCCAACTTGAAAAAAACTCATTCACTCGTTCCTTCATTTTACCATTCGCACAGCTGCAACTAGAAGAAATAGAGAGTTTAACACAAATTGGCAGAGTCACTTAGCGGAGGATTTAGTAGTAAATTTGGCGGATTCGCAGCTCTTTAGTACAAATTTGGCAGAGTCACATCTTATTTTAGCAGAGAATTTGACGAAGGTTTTAGCGAAGATTTTGGGGAAACAGCGCTAAATGTAGCGGTGAATTTGGCGGAGTCAGCTTATTTTAGCAGAGAAGTTGGTGAAGATTTTAGCGACGATTTTGACAGAACAACGCTAAATTTAGCGGACTCGCAGCTGCCGGAAAAGAACTCACAACCGCCGGAAAACGGGAACTCGCAGCTGCTGGAAAACGGAACAGTGCTAAATTTAGCGGTGACTTTGGCGGAGGTTTTAGCGACAATTTTGGAGGAACAACGCCAAATTTAGTGGCGATTTTGGCGGACTCGCAGCTGCCGGAAAACGGGAACTTGCAGCTGCTGGAAAACGGAACAGTGCTAAATTTAGCGACGACTTTGGCGGAGGTTTTAGCAACAATTTTGGTAGAATAGCACCAAATTTAGCGACGATTTTGGCGGACTCGCAACTAATAGAAAAGAACTCACAGCTGCCGGAAAACGGGAACTCGCAGCTCCGAAAAACGGGAACTCGCAGCTACCGGAAAAGAACTCGCAGCTGTCGGAAAATGGGAACTCGCAGCTGCCGAAAAATGAGAAATGGTGTTGCAGCTAACGAAAAACGGTGTTGCAACTAACGGAAAACTAGAAACGACAATATTTTACGGCGTTGCAGCCTTTTGAATGGGAAACTTATAAAGCGATTTTCTCCCAAACAACAAATTGGGTAGGGCTAAATTTTTTCAAGAAAGTAGCTACCACCCTAATGCATCTCCACGCCAAAAATTAGACAAACCCACATCACGGATTTCGAGAAAAATGCAAATTGGCTGTAGATGATTATGGCCATTTTCTTGAAAACCGTGCACTGGATTAAGATGAACAAACTTGACAAGTTTGTTCATCTTGGTATTATTCACTTCCTGTCCAAAAATTATGAGAATCTAACTTACCAATTGAAAGATATGCCCATTTCAATTTCTGCATTTTTGAACATGAAAACAAATGTGTTGCAGCTGAACTTCTAGAACCAATATTTCCAGAAATACAAACTGGATTGGGCTGAAATTTTGTAATCAAGTAAATACCCATATGAGACATCTCCTCACCAAAAATTAGACGAACCCACATCATATATTTTGAGAAAAATGTGAAATGGTTGTAGGAAATGATGGCCATTTTCTCGAAAACCGTGCATTGGATTGAGCTGAAACTTGCCACGGTTGTTCTTCATGATGTTATGCATTCCCTGTCCAAATTTCATGAGGATCCAATTTGTGGTTTGTGAGATATGGTCAATTCAAATTCAGCATTTTATGTGAAGAACAATATGCATCAGAATTATGAATGTGAATGAAAAAGCAGCAAGCATAGTAGCTCCTCCCCCAAACTGAAGAATTTTTCATGTCCTCATGGAAATTAGTTGTTATCTTAGTTGGAAAGTAGTCATCTCCCCCAAACTTAACATATGAAGCATTCAATGATTCTCAAATTCTCACAAGCATTTCACTTGTAACAGCTGGCCCATTGCTCCGTGGAGAAGAATATAACATAGATCTGTTTAGAATGTTGCTACATAAATGCATATATCAAATTTATATGGCTCTCAATCACTCAACAATACTCATGCATATAACTTTGTGATAACACCAAACATAATTCAAATCAGCTCATGGTATCAAAATACCAATTTTACCATGTAATTAAGATGAAATAGCAAAGATGTGGCTGCCCCAAGACAAAATATGGAAATTTCACTGAGTTTTGTAGCCCTCCAACCTTCATGTGGAGAAAGGAATGTCATAAAATTGTCTCATATTTTACCTACAACACAATACTGTTAAAGATGTGTTGGAGTACTACTGTAATTACTGATTTTAAAATATGCCCATAAAAGATTAGAACCAGTCATAAATGCTATCATTCCTCTGCCTTGAATGTACAAGATAACGCTGGTATGCACTGCTATAGGAATGTTGGTTATAATCTACCTTCGAAATCTCATATACAGTCCATAAAAAAAATGATTGTTGAAAAAGTATGCTTCTAATAGAGGTAGAAGTAACCAAGCATACCATGTTGTGATTTCCATTCCTCACAATTACAGTAATAAGACTTGATATTATTACTTTCAAACTTTCCTTCTATCTTGTACACACTGGAAATGATGATATGTGGTTTTTGATAGAAGAGCCATTCATGTAACTTGCAACTAAGCCCCCTATATTCTCCTTCAGCCACAACGTCCATGCGTTTGAACCGATTTATATATTAGGTGAACCAAGAAACACATACCTTTGAAATGCATCCTCTATTGTATGGTAGCGTAGGCTTCTTTTGTTGTAGGTTCTTGTGTGGCAGCAACAAGACTTCTTTTCTTACTGCTGGTTCTTGTGTGGCAACAACAATGATTCTTTTTTTTTTACTGCTGGTTTTTGTGTGGCAGCAACAAAACTTCCTATTGTTGGTTCTTGTGTGACAACAATAAGGTATCATTTGATCATGCTTGGTTAGTTGGGTTGGTGAGATGTTGGGTTGGAATTTGAAGTGGATGTGCATGAATGGTGAAGTGTTAGAATTGAGTGGGAAATGATGGAAATGGATGGACATAATATGCTATATAGACAATGGAAATGGCTAATGCTTAGTGGTTCTTAATGATATTTTCCTAAATCTTTAATAAATTAAAAACTCATGCTATTTTACCTCAAGTGTTACCTCCATGGAAGCCTTGGTTGACATGAATGGACTGGTGTATGCTGGAGCTATGTAGGCTGATCTGATGCTGAGACATATGTATATGAGAGTTAAAATTGGATGAGACTGAATTTGATCCATGATGTTGTGTTGGTTGCATGTAAGACTAATTGCTGAGACAATTGATGAGGAAAAATTCTACGATAGAAGCAGAAAGCCCTTTTTCTTATTCTGAAAATCAACTGCTAAACTGAAAATGGAAAGGAATTGCAAAACTACTGAACAAATGATGCTGCAAATCATTGTTGAAACCATTAGATCACATAATCTTCAACTGCTACAAACCCGAGGTACAATTCTCACCATGCGAATGAATGTGATGAAGTCGAGCATGGAAAGAAATCATTGGATTACCAGCCATTAATGTATGTCGTTAACCAATGTGAAGAAACTCACCTTTGAAGACAGTGAGCTCTAAAGTACCTTAGTGCATCTTGACAGGTACGAATGGATGTGCTGGAGTCGAGTCACCTGCAATATTTTTCAATCAAGAGGCATTGATGAATCCCCATGATTAACAACAAGGAAATCTGCCATTGATTCATGCAGATACCAGGGCACTATAAAACTCTAATATCGATCCCAGATGATGTGTCGGAGTTGATGTGACAAGACCATTGGAAGTTGGACCTTAATGAATTCCACATCATCCAATACGAGTACAAAATAAATGATTGTGAAGAATCGTAGTGAAAAATAGAACCAACATGAAACTCAGAAGTGGAAAGTATATGTGAAGTCATGATGTAGTAGTGATGGGAAATAAAATGGTAATGGCGACTACATAAGCAGTGAAAAATGGCACTTCAACATGAATGGATTTTTTAGGGTTTTGAAATGAGGAGGGTGAATGAATCTACCATAGGGAAATTAGCTTCTTGAGGGGTTTCTTTCGGCAACAAGTGGGATGACAGGTGTCTAAAAAGGATTCTTGGCATGTTGCAATGAGACTTGACTTTCGGAAACATTGGACTCTGTATGGTTTGCACATCAATCTCTCCATTTTTTTTATGTGCTCAATCCATTTGCAAATTGAGAAAAAGTCTTCAAGAGTCACTCGTGCATGCATTGACCTTCTTCTTCCAAGGACCTGCAAAAACCTAGCATTTGCCTGCAATAAAACATGAGATGATGGAAGAAGAGAGATGATTGTTCTCTCTTCACCCAACACTTATAAAAAAAAAAAAACAAGCAATTACTCATAAAACAAATCCAGAGAAAAATGAACAAAGCAAAATCCATTTTATTCCTGCGGGAGAGCAATGTCCATCTAGACTCACCAACGGTATTCTGATCATAGCTTCTTCATTTCTTGTCCAATTTGAGTGATTCCAAATCCAAATGAAATTAAATTCATAGGTCTATTTCCATTAGAAACGGGTTTTTAAAATCCTATGTAATGATGTTTCAAATCACTCAGTAATAGCCTGCATGACAAGGTGTTTTTTCGAATTCTGGACTAGACCAACAGTCATGGTTTTAGGCTTAACTTTTTCGTTTGATAACGGATTGATGTAATTCCAATTGGATATGAAATTAGATTCATGTAGGTATCTCTATTAGAAACAAGTTTTGAATCCAACAAGAATTGATGGGTCAAATAAGCCAATGAACAGTCTAGAAAATAGAGTTTTCAGAATGCAGATTTGTGATAGGCAATTGGTATTTTGGTCATAAAATCTGTGTATGACATCAGAATGGAGTGATTCAAATTGTGTTGTAAACTAGATTCATAGGGGAATATAACTATGAAACAAGTTTTCAATACATGTCCAATAAGGCATCCAAAAATTGACTGTCCCGGCTCTGTTCCTAAGCTGCTAGCTTGACATCCTGTTAGTATTTTGGCCATAAAATTTTCGTTTGACACCCAATCATAAAAATTCAAATCGTTTTGGAAACTAGATTCAAAGGGATACTTGGGATGTAAACAGTTTTTAAAAATAATTTCATTTGGTCTCCCAAAAATGTACTGTCCTGACTGTGTTCCAATAAAATTTTAAAGCCAAAATGTCACCAAAAATTTAATAAATTAAATTTGACCCCCAAAAAGTGATCAAAATAGGTGTGGATGATTTTAGTGATGTAAATTTAAATATAACGCCCATCCATACCAAAAATTTCAAGCATTGAGCAACTAGATTGACTTACACGGTTTGTTGCAGCCGCAGCTGCAACTCTTAAAAAATGACATAATGTTGAAATAAAGCATGTGCATTTTTATGGAAAATAAAAACTAAAGACATATCATGATGTGCAACACACACATATCTCAAACTCATAAATTTTTACCTGTAGCACAGTCACAGCTGGGTGTTGCAGCTCCCTGTCATAACTAGTGTTGCAACTCACTGTTGTAGCTGAGAGTAATCACTCACAACTGGGTGTTGCAGTTAACAAATTCATGTCAAATTTCAAGCTTGAAGGGTTCCATAATCATGGGCTCATTTTCCTATGGATTCTTCATTCACTTTCCCTAATTACTGTAATTTTGTTTTCATGATATTTTTATATTTTATTTGTAAAAAATAGAGACAAATTGAAATTGGGAAATTGATGACAAAAATGACTTAAGCAATTTTGTTCAAATAGTCAACAATTCTAAATCATTCATGAAAACATTTCATACCCATTCCTTATCTTTCTACTTTCTGATCTTCCAGATCGCAACAAGGCGCAGAAAGAGAGCATACTTATTCAAAAATAGAAAAAAACAAACAAAAGCATGGTTTTATTATGATATTCTATCCTACCCTATTCTACCTGGAAATATAAAAATTGTTCAAGTGTATGCATATTTCCAATGGAGCCATTTTCGAAAAAGTGACTCAAGTATGCTCATACTCCCAAAAGAAAAATATAACTTTATGAATTCTAGGATATGAGAGATCAACTTCCCTTGAAATGATGGTGCCAAGAATTGATGACGCATGGAATGATGCTGCAGACCGATGACAGATTGAAACCAAGCTTCAATATAATCTTTGTTCCCTTGATTGCTCATGGATGTTACACCATGAAGATCCTTATTAAACTGATCTTCCTCGATGCATAAGAGTTTCAAATCTAATGATGTGAATGATGCTTTTGGTTCTAATGGCTGTTCTCCATCAAATATTACGTGTGTATTGTTGATCTTGTTTGCTTGCTTATGAGGACTAGAAGAAACTCCATCTACAAAACTTGGATTTAAAACATATTCAGGCCTTGTATGGATTTTCTACAACAACACACATCCTTTTTGCAATGGTGTAGATGAGGTAGAACAAGAGGGAAATGTAGGAACATTTTGCAGTTCAGCACTGTAAGCATACTGTACTGCTTAATTATGGTTAGGGTGGAGGGTGGATTGGACAATAAATTGTGTTGGATACCAAGGAGTTTGATGAGAAGATAGATGTGGCTGATGTAGATGATTGATTTGTGAGGTTGATATTGAAGGACCAACTTGTGTTGCAGCATGAGGGAGAGTGGCCATATGATCATAAGATAGGCCATTCCAACCTTGTGGGTAAGGTAGGTAAGAGTTAAATTGAGGCTGCAACAACTGCCATGGTGGAAGAGTATTCAATGATTGAGTATGAGAGTAAGAAAATGGAGGGATAGAATTTTGAACCATAGATGTAGGCCATGGTTGACATGACTGTTGCAACGAGTTGGCTGCAACTCCCAGATCTCTTTGATATGTTTCTTTCATCCTTGGTAAGGAGGGACAATGATTTGTGGAGTGATTCAAGTCACATATACCACAACTTTCAAGACTATCCAAAGGGAAATCCCTTGCTTCTCTTATCTCCTTTTGCTTCTCCTTATCCTGCAAAACAACCGATTGTGAATCAGCCTTAGAAATTTTAAATAAATTGCTAATTTCAGCTCGTAAAACTCTTGTTTTTGCAGCAGATTCCAAAAATAAAGATAAAATTTCCTTAGAATTCTTACCAGTCTTGAAGTTTCCTCTTGAATACCTTCTACGTAACTCACAAATATCATCATATGCTAACTGAAATACATTACCTGTTTCGATCAGATTCAATATTTCTAAACATTCAGCTTGGATTCCCTTGAGTAGAAGTGTTTTTAAGATTTCCTTCCCCAGTTTCCTTTGTTTGGATCTTTGGAGATTATATTGAAATCGTTCTATGTATTCCTCCAGACTCTCGTATTCTCCTTGTGTCATTTCAAAAATGTCTTCATTGACCCTGCAATAATCTTGGTACCTTTTCAAGAATACATGTTTCATGTCTTCCCAAGTTTGTATACAACGAGGCTCATGAACCATCGGAGGGTTGTTCCTTTTAGAGTAAGGGGAAACACATTCAACTTTTGATCATTAGCACAATAACCATATCCTCTACAAAGTACTTCAAATTGAAATAAAAATACATCAGGGTCTTCATTTTCCAAACCATGAAAATTTGGTAGAACATGTGGGGGAATTCTTTTTCATTCATGCCACTCTTCTCGAATCTTTGATGGGAAATTCGAAGGTAGCAACTTCCGCATCTTTCTCACTTTCCATCTCTTCATAGATTCTTCATGTGCTATTATAAGGCTCCTCCTTCGAATGTTCCTGTCAACTTGTTAGTAGAATGGGTGGTGCTTACAACACCACTAAGGGGAATGATAAGATTTATGCTCCAAAGATTGAAATTGAAATAAAACTGAATGTAAAAACAGAAAATTCACACTCAAAATAAATTCAATAACCTGAAATGTAATAATGCAACCTACATGCCCTACTTTAACAATGCATCTACAAAACAATGTCAGATGTACTTTTGCACAATTAATAACTTCCCTGGAAACGGCGCCAAAATGTCGTGCCCACTATATGCCAGTTAATTAAAACTTAACATGTAGAGTGCTAAACATAAATTATCAACCCGAGGGAGTCTTTTATTTCAAAGCTATCGTGCAAGATAAATGCAAGCACAATTTCTACCTAACACTGTTGATCTATTGGTATGCAATCATAACTGTTGTAGACTAGATCACACCTGCTTGAAAGTAAATCAATCCTCAGCCTATTCATAAAATCACATTGTAAATCTAATCACACTTTAAACAAGATTTAAATACATAAACCTGAAAGCAATGCTAAGTTGGCCAACGATCTATCAAAATGAATTAACAGAAGAACACTATGATAAATCAAATAAATAAAAACATGAACTGAATAATAAAACAACTATGATAAATCTAATGAATGAAAGCATGAGTTAACAATTAACAGATCTACAAAATAAAACACTTACAATTAACATTACCAGCATCTGCTCAGGGAAGAGGGCCCTTCCTCCACTGAGCAGAGCTGGATCTCCACAATGAACGTCTACAACTACAGAATTAAGAAATTTCCAGCATGTATTATCATAATGAAAGTATTACAATGGATCTGGATCAAATCCTACATCATAACATTGTGTTCTCTCCTATCTTGCATCTCCTATCATCCATCTCCTATCGTGCCTGAATCTATCATCTATCAATCTATCATCCCCTTCTCAATGAGATTGATTACATATTTATACATAAAATTATCTCATGGAAATGAAAAACTGAACCCCTAGCTTGTGATCTATAACAGCTGAAACATGGCCATAACTACTGGCAACTTTGGAACTGGCCGTAACACCAAATCTGGAAAATACCCTCTCGAAGAACCACTTGCATATCGCCAACAGTAGCTTTGTTTGGTGATTTCCTTGCGATTCAAGTAAATGAGGATGTTATTCACAAAACCCATGTCTCAAATTTTTGAGATTCGTTTCCATCTACCCGCAAATCAAGATGCAAATCAAGGTGTTCTTATGTGGCATGCATTTTCGGTTAAGGCTGTAACAACTGGCTATGAACGTCCTGTACGTGACAACTCACTCCACAAACCATCATTAGTAAAATTATGCATAATAGTCTTTAATTCATCAAAGATAAAGAAAAATAATCACTATTAACCACTTAGAACATCAATGGAAGTAGCATGTTGTTTCACGCGCAGCTACAACAAATGGATGGAAAATGGAATGATAAATGGGCAATAATGGTAAGAAAATGGATGAAAGGTATATCGATAAATGATGAAAAAATGGACAATTCCAGGGCCCAACAGTTTCCTTTATATCCAAATGAGGGAATAAAATACGCTCTACAGGCTGAAATGATTGTTATTGCATTTGTTTTATGGGAATTACCCATCTCTTGAAGGATACAACTTGGAAAAGTTCCTAGAAAATGACAAGAAATGGACGCCAACAAACCGTTCTTAGGGAGTTCTTGGAATGGTCAGTATTTTAGAAATGGTACTAGTCTTTTCTCTAAACTTTCTTTTTGATCCCTTTGATCCCTTCATCATAATGAGTACCATTATCCACTCGATGTATTTCATCCACATTACTCTTTTGTACTTGCCATTTTTTATGTTCAGGAAGATATTGTAGATTCTCAGTGTATGATGTTTCCATTGAAAATTCCTTCCATAATACCTTCAACCCCCACCGGCCCCAACATATTTAGTGAGTGGTCTATTCCTGCTGCGCCTTACGGATCTTTAAATACATTGGAATTAAGTTTCCTTATAGCACCCATGCGATTTCCCAGATGCATTTCTGCAGTTAATTCTCAATTCTCATGCTTTTAAATGCTTGAATCGAAAATTCACAATTCATTGCAATGATATAAAATATGTTTCAAGGCACACTCTCTTTGTTTCCACTCTTGTTTCCCCACTCTGTTAGAACTGATCTTATGTAGGTAACTATGTTGGTACATAAGTTATAACTTATCTCGTGTGTAATCACATGTAGCTAGGACCAACAGTATTATTGTCTGTCTACTAGAATAGGTGCAAGATATTACATGTTTGTAACCAGGCTGTCATAATTTGGCTGCTAGCTAGACTGGTGGAACATTGTTTTTTTCTCTAGTTATGTGCATGCACTAATGTGTATTGCTAATCACATGGCTTATAAGGTCCCAATATAACCAGAATGACCAAGCTACATGATTTTAGGTAACCAAATTGGTACTATTACATTGTCATCTTCTGATACATGCAACACTGTTGATGTTGATGAGTGTCCTTTCTGGTATTACAAAAGCCTCTTTCTCTGTTTCCTTGTTCGACCATTAGATAGTCAAAGTTGTGTATTGATCCAATTTACCATTATAGAGAACTCTATAAGTTAGGTTCTCAAATTCTTAAAGGGTTCTAGCTCAATGGAAGAGCATCTGCCTTACAAGCAAGAGGTTGGTGGTTCAACTCCTCCATGCCCTAATGATATTATAATATCAGTTAAATACTAAAAACGACTTAATTAGTGACCAAAACATGAGAGACGTGAAACTAGGCATTAAAAAGGATGCAACACATGGCGCTAATGATGAAGCCAAACATGGCGTTGATATGGTAGCAAAATAAGACGTTACTTTGGATGCAAAACATGGTGCTACATAGGAAGCAAAATATGGTGCAACAATAGAAGAAATATTTGGCCTCATTTTGGTAGCAAAACATGATGCAAAAAAGGAAGCAAAAATTGGTGCAAATTTGGAAGCGAAAATTGGCACATATTTGGAAGTAAAACATGGTGCAAAATGGGATGCTAAAGTGGTAGCAAAAATGGATGCTAATTTGGATGCTAAGGTGGTGCTATTAAGGATGCAAATATGGCGCTAACGGGGGTGTCATTTAAGAAGCAAAAGCGGACACTCGCTAGGAAGCAAAGTAGGACATTATTTAGGAAGCAAACCTCGATGTTGTTTAGGAAGCAAAGTTGGACGCTATTCTGGAAGCAAACCTTGACGTTGTTTAGGAAGCAAAGTTGGACGCTATTCTGGAAGCAAAAAAAGAAACGCTATTTTGGACGTCATAAAGGATGCTATTTAGGAAGCAAAAAAGACATTTTTTGGGACGCTTTAAGTTTTTTCCATGACGCGTCCCATTTAGCATCTAGTTTGACCACTCAATGTAAAAAAAAATTACACTAAACAGGGACGCTAAATGGGACGCTAATTCAAGGATTTGTTGTAGTGAAGAGAGGTGGCAACAACTGCTGAAGGCCATTGTGGTTTACCTAACATATGAAGGAATATATAACAAAGCCATGATCTACCATTTCAAGTTGATGAACCATTTCACAGGTAAAAGCCCACTAAATTTGCCCTTTTACTTACACAGAAGTCTGGGAAAGATGGCACACCAAGTGAAATCCCAGCCAACCAAGATTGCTGGCAGACTATCCCACCATGGCCTTATCCAACTGTTGATCCAAGAGTTGTTGAAAAGAAGGAATATGGCATGGCCTTATTTTCTATTTTGGAATGGATTTGAGACAGGCCTTCAGCCAGAAGAGAAAGGGAAGTCTCCTACCAAGAAGTCCAGCACACCAAGGAGCGGGAGAAGAAATAGGAGGGCTATATCCCCAGCAGCAGCAGCAGAACAACCTCCCTCCTCTTCCAAGGCCAAGAAGGTAAAAAGGAACTTGGAATTCAGTGAGAAGGGCCAGGAGGTTGAAGCACACAATGAGAATATTTTAAATCTACCCTACTCAGATTCTGAAGAGGAGCAAGAGGAAGGTGCAGACCTAACTCTGCAATTTGTACCAGTGGCTGAAGAACTACCATCCCCCACACCAAAGGAGCAAGAGGAACCAACAGAGAAGGCTTCCTCCAACAAGCCCAAAACTCAAAAGATAAATCAATTATTGAGGCAAATTTATGAGATGGAGATTTTGGAAAGGGAAATAAAGAAAAATAATGCTGCATTAACCAGCAGGAACTAGTTGTTACATAAGTCTTACTTGGAGTAGAGAGAAAGATATATTTTCTTAAAGAGACTGAATACAAGGTACCTAAAGTACAATACTATATTGTACAAGATGATTAGGCTCCAAATACTGCAGCTGAGGGAGGCCAAGGCAAACCCTAGCAGCCACCCCACCTTGGAAACCCTAGATGAAGCTGCAGTTAGCCTTCAACCTGCAGAAACCAACCAGGCTGTTGTTAACCCTCCTAGCACAGATCCTGCTGAAGAAGAAAGCTGAGCAGACAGCCATAAAAGAACATTTTTGGAAAAACCCTAATAAATTTTGAAAACAGGGCTTTCGGTGGCTTAAGCGGATGCTGGGGTAGTTCATTAGCCATCGAAAGCGCCACTTTCGGCAGCTAACGGTTCCGATTATTTGGCCTCTTAACCAACAAAAGCAGACAGAGGCTTAAAATTGAATTTTGGCTTGCAGGACCAGTTTTGGGCAAATATAGATGGCTCAGGGACAATATCTGAAGATGAAAGACGCAGAAGAAAGCATCAGGAAAGGTCTGTTTCAGTTTTACTATGACATAACAAGTGGAAAAGGTCACCAACACCTAGTTGTCAAGAGAAAACAATGACTTAACCAGTAGAGGGCCAGTGGCAGTGATTGCCAGCAGTTACCTCAATTATCTGAAGGTTCATATAGTGAACTAATTCTTTAGTTAGTTAGACAAGTAGTTAATTAGGGTTTTTTAACCTAATTTGCAAAAACTATTATTTTGTTATTTTATTCTAAAAACATATCCAAGTTTTTAGGATCTGTATATTTTGTAAAGGCTATAAAGCCTAAGACTTATTTTATGAAAAGGGTTCGACTTTGGGGACTTGTAGACCATACTATTGTCAGCTTCTCAGTTTGCTCATGATTTAATATAATCTCTTTTGTTATCATTTGTTCAGTTTCCATTTCTGTCTTTTCTGTGCTTATGCTTGAATGTGTATTCAGGTTAAATTCAAGTTAATTAATGACTGATAGATGTCATTCTATTGGCATGTTAATGTTATTTGAATTATAAGGACCATCCTTATCATGATTTAGCCATTTATATGCATCTATTTTGTGTGTAAATCTGCCAGCCTGATGAGTTCTCCATCCCTGCACCTTATTGTCAACCTCTGAACAGTGGTAACTAAAAGCCTTGTAACTGATTGAGTTTCATGCATGTCTTGAGAGTAGAAGGTCATATAGGTAACCTGACTTGATCCATGTTTGAAAAACCCAAAAACATTGTAAGTTACCAGGAATCCTCGAGATGCAACCTAGAGGAGTTTCCTGGAGTGATAACACACCCGGTTGTAATGCACTTCCCAAATGATCTTCGCAAGCTTGCTTAAAGGAACATAGAGATGGCCTAGGTGGTATAGCAATCCTTCCTGAAGATGAAAGTCTGCCACTGGTGTACATGAACACAAGGATTGATAGATGGGAGCGAACTCATGATCATTTTCATATAGTTGAGGCCACCCATAGGTCTTGTGGCTACAAGAGCTGAGCACCATGGTCAATGCTGCTACTGAAGGTCGATTGAGGCAATCAATGACTCGGTTGGTGTTTCCCTTCGTATACTTAATGTTCAAGTAGAACTGTTGCAAGTAAGTGGACCACTTCTGGTTCCGTTCATTCTATAACTTTGCTTGGGTTTTCATTAACTGCAATGGATTGTGATTAGTGTGAATGATTTTTTCTTTTCCAAGGATGTAATGCTTCCATTGGAGGCAACCTTACATAATGGGGTACATTTCCTTGTCATAGGTGGGGTACTTGTAGACTATATTTGAAAGTGTCTCACCGTGATATGCCACTAGATGGCCTTGTTGAGTGAGGACCGCACCGCACCAATGGCGTAGTTGAAAGCATCTGTCTCGATCTTAAAGGGTTGTTGCAGATCTGGTAAGGTAAAGATGGGTGCCGAACATAAGTGTTGCTTGAGCTCCTCAAATGCATGTTGTTATGGCTTAGACCATATGAACTTGGCCTTAGATCTAGCTTTGGTCATCTCGATAATGGACCAAGCAATATTAGCGAAGCCCAACACAAATCTACGATAGAAGTTTGCAAGGCCCAAGAAGCTACAAAGGTCGTTGGGGTTGGCCAATCACGAATGGATTGGATCTTGGTCAGATTTACATGAACACCATGTTCATCCACAATGTATCCTAGATATTTAACCCTTTCCATGCCAAATGAGCACTTATCTAGATTGACACATGACTTGCGTTGTCGCAGGGTGCTGAGGACCTGGTGGATATGCTGCAAATGTTCTGCCCATGTTCTACTGTAGATGAGGATATCATCTAGATATACGACCAAAAAGGAATTGGAAACTGGACATAGAATGTCATCCATCAATCTCATGAAGGTTGTTGGAGCATTAGTCAAGCCGAAAGGCATGACCAACCACTCAAAAAGGCCCTCCCAATATTTGAAGGCAGCCTTCCAAACATCGACCTGCTCAATTCGAACTGGATGATAGCCGAGCTTCAGGTCAATCTTGTTGAAATAATTTCCCCCCTTGAGCTAGTCGAGGAGGTCATCGATCCATGGAATGGGATAGTGATTCCATATTGTGATATTGTTTAGAGATCGGTAGTTAATACAAAGTCACAATGTCCCATATTTCTTCTGTACTAACAAAATTGCTCTCCCACAAGGTGAGGAGCTGGGTCGAATGTGCCCATTTTGGATTAACTCTTGAATATGGCATTTGATTTCTTCATTCTCCATGAGGGAATGCATGTATATTGGCCCATTAGGTAAAGGCACACCATGGATCAAAACAATGGAATTCTTGACCTGACAATGTACTGGAACCTCGAAAGGTATTGTGAAGATGTCTTTGTATGCGTCCACGATCTTGTCCACCCGTTTCTGCTATGTAGAGGGGTTTTGTGTGGAGGCGATGGATGTTGTTATGATATTTTGTTCACCCTCAAAATGAACCATGAAGAGTACGAATTTCCCTGTCTGGGAGATTACCTTCCTACATTGCTTCGTTATGATGAGAGACACTGCAGTAGCAAAAAGTGTCTCTGGTATCCTGTAGATTTTATTTCCCAAAGTAATAATGACACTACGAGTTCTAGACTCATACATAGCATGAAATTTCCACATGTATGGTTGTCCTAAAAGAACATCACAAACTTCAAGCGGGGAAACATCACACATTACCTCATCTTTGGAGGGATTGATGCTGTAGGAGAGGAGACACTAGTGGCTGATGTAGATGTCTCATCCATGGCTTAGCCAACCAATGTTGTATGGTTGGGGATATGGAACCTTCAGAAGCTTCAATATTTTGAGGACCTTGGACAATATGATGTTCTTATGACTACCATTGTCAACAATGAAATGTAGTGGAGTCCCATGAACCCATAGTTTCGAATGGAAGATGCACTCCCATTCCTCTAGCTCCTTTGAATCATCTAGTTGGATATTTACAATTGGGATGGTGGCACTAGGTTATGCGTCAATGATATGCTTACCCCTTTCCTTCTCTACATTAGTGTTTGAGTCATATTTTGGATATGGGTATTTTGTCTCGACCAACAATGATTGTTTTGAGCGACATTCATTAGTGTTGTGCTAGGGGATTTTGTAGAACTCACACCACTTGCTGATGTCCTTCCATTTTCCATTACCCTTCTTTGCCTACGGCTTGGATTGGTTATCCGAACTTTGGTCATCCTTTCTCTATACTTTAGTTTTTGAATTAGGGCCACTTTTTCCCAACTTATGCTACTGATTTACAGACCCAACATCTCACTTATTATTTTTCTTAAACTTTTGCTCGATCTTAACAACATATCGGTAAGTTGATCCTGGTGAGGATATGTCTAGGAAATCCATCTCCGACTGGATTTACCTATGCATGCCAATACAGTACTTCAGAACCAAGTGTCATTCAAAGTATCTAAAACCCATATTTGAGCGCAAGGTATGGAATATATTGGTATACTTTGGCACCATTTGGTCTCTTTCTTGGCGTAATGTTGTCCACCAAGTGTATTGGTCATCATAGTTTTCGATAAGGAAGAATTCTTGTTTGACGACATCAAAAAAATATGTCCAAGTGGGTTATGTATTGAATATATCATATTCATCCTTCGCATGCCTCTCACAGTACCCATCCCACTAGTCTTTGACATGGGGTAGGGACTTAAGGAGTGCGAAGGTGATCTTTTCACTGTCAATTTTTTTTTGAACAGAGAAGTAACCCTCTAACAAACTCAACCATTTTTCCAAAGCATATGCATCTATCTTTCCTTCAAATAAGGGGATTTTAAAGTTAACATGTACCTTGAAGGGAGTTACACCCATGAAACAACTGCTCATTGAAGGTGCATCCACCGTCGTCAGCTTTCTTCGAAGGATCTAGGAAAATTTATCCATCATCTCGTTCCTATGTCACAGGAGGGATTCCTTGAGAAACAATTTAATAGGATATATTGGTCCATCATATCTCTTTTCTTCTCCCACCATGTGAGGCTGGTTAGGACAATGAGAGGTATTTTCCTCAAGCTCAACTAGTTCGAGACCAACTCTCAATATTCAGATCTTGTTGGGGACATGCACTGAGAAATCACAAGAAAAAAAATCTATGATACCACTGATCCATATTTATGTGAGAAAGAAATGAAAGAGAATATGTATTCACATACACAGATATATGGAAATAAACATAGTGATATAGTAAACTCCGATTCTATCAAATGAACGAAACAAAATAAACTGTAAAACAAAAGCAGCTAGAAAGGTGGTAGTTGTATCTCTTAGAAGAGATGTAGTGGCTACACTCACTCGTGACAAGACGGACACAAAAGTAGGTTGAAGGTCCTTTTATCATAAATCCTTGGAGATGCAGAAAACCCTAAACCTAACCTTACGAGATGAATTGTCATAAAGTTTACGCCCCCAAGGTGGTTAGTTGAACAGTCTACTTCTCAGGGTCGTAACTTTTACATACGATCTACGTTTGGGTCGCTCGATAGCCCATTGGAAAGGTCTATTCGAGATTTGAAAATTTAGAATGGGGACAAATGCATCCCATGCTTATAAATTATCCCCTGAATCACCCAAAAATTCCGTTTAGGGGATAAAACCGACCCCAGAAGTTTGGGACCCGAAAAACCATAGAAAATTACAAGAAAATTGCCAAAATGAAAAACTGTTTTGAGCCATTGGAATAGGTGGGTTTCCACCTATAACCATTTGTATTAGTAGGTGGGTGGAAACCTATACCCATCTGGATCTTCCCTTGAACTGAATGTGAAATTGTTGAACTGAATGTGAACTTGCTGAACTAAATGTGAATTGATTGAACTGATTGTGAATTGACTGAACTGTACTCAATATTCATTTATGTGTATGACCATAAAGTTAGGATGCTAACCAAAAGTATTTGGTGCATCTTCATAATTAGTGTTATTCATGTTCATTTACTATTATTAACTTTGCATAGATTTTCTTAGTTAACTGATGCATGATTATTACAACTGAGACTTCAACATAAGTTTCATCAATTCAAGTTCACTTGGAGGCATATATAGGAAATTTGAATTATCTCTCTCTATCTATGCTTTATCTCATTATCATTAATTAATAACTGCATGGTACTTATGTGTATTAATTATTTATCCATCTGATCATATCATACTCAAAATAATTATTCTAGACTGATGCTCATATCATATTACCACGGGACATATAATCACATGTTAAAGTATATCACTCTAGGGATAGCTAATCCCTAAAGGAGACTTATAACATTCAATGACCATGACTAATAATACATCAAATAGTATAAGCACTTTACGAAGTAAAGTATACCACCTCAAAACAATGAGGATATTTGTAGGACTTGATATTACTCACAAGACTCATCTTGATATTACTCACAAGATCATCTCCATAACTGGAGGTCTATCTTATAGGGTACCTTCTATGAGAATACTTGAATTGATATTACTCACAATTCTACCCTTGATATTACTCACAAGACTCAACTTGATATGACTCACAAGACCTACTTGATATTACTCACACATCTAGAGAATGACTCATGATGCTATACAATCAACACTCCCTCTTAGCAAGGGAGACATTCTCTTCTTTATCAATAATATCCTGCCATACCAAGCTTTATCTTGAATGTATATCAACTACGCCATTAATGACAGCTTGTCCACATATTTGCAATCTGCTCATTAATAGCTATGTACCAAAATTTTACTTTACATGACCATGACTTCCGATGAAGTGAAAACTTCATCTTAATGTGTTTCAAATCACCATGAAACATCGTGTTCTTATAAAGCTTGATTTAAAACACCTAATAACAGTAGGCTCAAGTCTTTCACCCTATTAGGTAGCATCCTAAGCTATACTATGTTAGAATATAGGACCACAGATCAATAATAGTTATACAGTTAAATCATTAAACAAGATACAAAACACATAAAACAAATTACAAGAGAGACACAGACATAATGTGGTTCACCCCAAATACGGGCTACGTCCAAATAGAAATTGTCAGTCCTTTATATTATACCATCCAGCAAGATGAAGGGATACAACCTATAGCAACACTGCTACACTTCCTTTTCATGCTCTCATAGTCTCTCTCACACAATAACAGAGATTGTTTACAATGCTATAATAGAATGCCCAGCCATATTACAATGCTTTTCTTTTATAGTGGAAATACCATGGGAAAATACTACAGTTAACTTAATACCATGGGTCTGCAAATCTGTTGGCCAACACACATGCCAAAAATTTCCTTTGGGGGCTTCGCCCCCAAACCCCCTTTCTCGGGGGCACTTCCCCTGAACCTCTGTTGTCCCCCTGGACCCTTACGGGGGGACGATGTACCCCTGCACCCCCCGACTGGGACGAGTGTATAGTAAACCTGGGGTACAATGTAGTTGATCAATAATATCTTTGGATCTGGACGATCATGCCCCACAACCAACATACTACTCCTCAACATGTAGTACTATATGCAATACACTTTGCTTAGTACTAGATGAAATACACCTTGCTTTTGTAGTAATAGCCACTCTTTAGCTTTTGTAGTACTAGCCGCAACATACATAGCTTATCTCAGGATAAAACAATAGATGGATAACACAATAGGCCTACCATGTCTCAAATACAATAAAGAGCATGTTATAATGCACCTCAAAGGTATTCAGACATATGCTTAGTAACAAACATAAAATACAACAAGTATGCTAAGTACATTAAGAAACAAACCATCTACTTATACATAGTATCATCATCTGGATCCAATCTGTAATACAGTTTCTCTAAACTCGAAACCATGGATTTCACATCCATCATATACATATCAAATGCGTAATATCATGCATACAGAAAGCCTCAAATTTTCTTTCAATTTACAACATTTGATGACTTGTGGAATCTTCTGCTATCTGGAGAAGTTCCCGACGAGCTTTCCATTCTTTGTGATGTTCTTCAATGAATGATCACTTTCACAGTGATTTCATATTATACAGTTGCACCCCAACTATCTCTTTAAGAGGTTTAATTGTTCTCTAGCAGTTTTGAATATCAGTCTTCTCAAGTATCCGATAGTCTCCAAGACATTGACCATGTCTCAGCTCATGTGTATTTTGTCCACAAAAATATACTACAACCGCAGGCTATCTGAGTGATGTATTGTGACTAACCAGTTTGGGGACTTAACTGTTGTTTCTTGTGAAGATACATCGATACTCCCTCTCCAACTTGAGGAGTCTTTTATATTATACCAATCTTGTTCCCGACAGACGCTTAGTAAATATGCTAATCTGTGGATATGTACAGGAGTTACATAACTCCTTTTTACACCATGTCTCGGATATAACTGACTAGAAACCTTGTAAATATTTACTGCTTTACAATATGAGAAACATCTTTGATGTGATATTTCTCAATCATTACATTAGTCAAAATCTATATATATTTGAAAATTTACTTGACCAAGACATATCTACGTCCACATACACTTGTACCAAGTAGGTACCTTATCACATGATTTGTTGCACATGTCTATGTACCGACTGCAAAGCATACATCTGGTCCTGGAACTAACCATATACATCTCAACTAACTTTGGGATCCTCCAAATATGAGATAAGGATTATTAATCTTCAGATTTATCTTCATATGTGTGGTCATGGACTTATAGTCCATTATCCCGAAACTCTTTAGGCTCTTCTACAACACATTTTCCTTAACTAAAGAAAATCTTTGTCTGGTGATTTCTACAGCACTAATCATAACAATAATTTTGAATATTGTTCTCAGCTTCCTTTTGAACTTGAGCATGATATAGGTTTCCTCTTAACAAAAGGTACATCGACCAGTTTCACTGGTTCTTCAGGAGCTAGTGAATATAGCTTTTCCCTCTCACTATCAGGATGTGAGAGTCATAATCTGGGTCCTCCATCAGAGAGACTCATGCTCATATATTTCTAAATATATTATTTGACACATGAATGTAAATAAGATAAAATATATTTAGGAGTCTTCATATTACTCATAATAGTATTATGGAATCTATTTTGTCTTCTTCCCAAGAAGAATAGGAACCTCCCAATCTATTCTCTTCTAGGATCAACCATTAGAATGACTCCACATTCATGTCATTCTTTACTTGTAAGTCAGTTCATGTGTATTTTCCCCGCAAGACACGTTTATTCAAGTTATTAGCAACCTTGCATAATCCAATCATTTTAATACAATGGAAAATATCACATATTGACATGCAAAACATTTTAACCAATGTTTTAGTGTAACCATATCTCATGAATTTAAATCACATGAATACTCCAATATAGTAGCAATGCTTCATATAGTTATGTATACATATTAAATCAATGTTTTGACATAACCCAATTCATATTTCATAAATACATTATGCAACCCCATATTCATATCTCATGAATGGATCATGCATTCTTTATATTCATATCTCATGAATAATCATGCATGCTTTATATTCACTTTTCATGAACAATCATGCAACCCTATACTCTTCTTATATTAGACATAACAGGAGTTTTACTATTTACCATTAAAATAAAGACAATCAACATATATGTTCAACATGTTATTTCGTAACACTATATAATCCTAGGAATATGGATCTCTATATGATTGTAATGAAACACATTCAAAATAATATAGATATAAAGAGCATATAATAAAAAAATACAAGTACTTATCTTTTATTGTTTTGCATGCTCCTTCTTGATCTCTGTTTCCTTGCATATATTATTAGAGTCCCTTGGTCTTGATCTCCTTGAAGATTTGAGTGCATGTAGGAGGTAGCGAATCTTTGCATGGGGAAATTGGATCCCATGCAACCTAGAGCGAATGCTCTTCTTTAGGAAAAACTTCTTTCGACGGTCATCATCCTCTTCTTGGGATGAATTACTAACTCTATGAGTCTGTCATTACACACAATATCCATTGAATAAGAATAATATCCAATCTACAAATCCCTAGGTCATTCAACCACTTCATCCAGAGTGGAAATACATCCATAACACAAATTCTGGAAACTTCATCTTCAAAGACTTGATCGTATCTCCCAAACCGTTGTGAATTTTTGAAATATGCTTTGGAATAAGATAGATCATCCCATTTGGGAAGTGGATTTTCAACGGTTTTGGTTGATTCCTCACATTTTGATCATAAGTGATTCACGGATTTTGTTACCTGGAATAGTTCCGGTAATGATGCATATTGACTTGCTCTTGATTCGCCCTACATTGGATGAAGGCTTCTCCACCACTGTGGATATGTAGCCATCTGGGTAATTCTCCTCAAGAATGTTTAATACTATTTTCTTCCATGTGTTGAAGTTGGAAGTACCTTCAAGGTGGTCTTTCGGTCGAATAGTGATCGATGTCATGGCTCTAAGCTTTTGCTCAACTCATCAAGATCACGTAGGCTTTAGTTGGCTTCAAAAATCTAAGTTCCTTCACACCCTATGCTTTAATACCATGCGGATGTTTGAGAAAAATCGGAGAAGCTTGAAGTTTAAAGCTTTTGTCGATTAATTTCAGCACACTTAAATCTCATAAATTAACCTTTAGATGAATATATTAGCTGCATATAAATATTTTAATATATAAATATATTAGCCACACATGAATCTCATAAATATCATCCACATAAATCAATCAACCAAAAGAGACAATATATACCATGGGAAAACCCTCCAAACACAGAGGATGAAAACCCTCCTTAACACTTTAATAACAAGTTTATACAAATTCTATGCCATATATACAATGCTAAAGTACTCTAAACAACTTGAATTAGCCAAGTAGAACAACCACTGGAGGCTCCATATTCTCTCAATACATTCAATAGCACTTACACTCACTGCATGCAATCTTAGCACCAGGTTGCTAATATTAGTGCCAAGTTAGCACTTAAGTTTCTCCATCATGCACAAGATATGCACCCTCCTTTCCTCAATTAGCTTTAACTAGATGCTAACTAAGTTGGACTGAATATGAACTTGTTGAACTGAATGTGAACTAACTAAACTAAACTCAATCATCATCTAAGTGTATGACCATAAAGTTAGAGGCTAACTAAATGTCTTTGGTGCTTCACAATTAGTGTTATTCATGCTCGTGTACCATCATTAACTTTGCATGGATCTTCTTAGTTAACTGATGCATGATTATTACAACTGTGACTTCAACATAAGTCTCAACAATTCGAGTTCACTTGGAGGCATACATAGACAATTACAATTATCTCTCTTTCTCCATGCCTTATCTCATTATCATTAATTAATAACTGCATGGTCCATATGTGTCTTAATTATTTGTCCATCTTATCAAATCATACTCAAAAATATTATTCCATATTGATGATCATATCATATTACCCTGGGCCATATAATCACATGCTAAAGTATATCGCGCTAGGGGTAGCTAATCCTTAAAGGAGACTTATAACATTCAATGATCATGACTAGTAATACATCACATAGTATAACCACTTTACCAAGTAAATTATGCCACCTCAAAACAATGAGGGTATCTGTAGGACTTGATATTAGTAACAAGTCTAGTGTCTTAATATTACTCACAAGATTCATCTTGATATTACTCACAAACTCATCTCCATAACTAGAGGTCCATCTAATAAGGTACCTTCTATGAGAATACTCGATTTGATATTACTCACAAGGCTCAACTTGATATTACTCACAAGATTTACAACACAACATCACGACCTCAATCATACGAGGATACATAGGACTTGATATGACTCACAAGTCTGACTTGATATGACTCATAATTCTGGAGAATGACTCCTGATGATGTGCAATCAACAATGGAAAGTGGTACCAAAGAAAGAGTGAGTACATATGTTTATACACACGCTAGATATGATACCAAGAAATTGGTATACATTGCTCGAACTGTGACATGGAACTGCAGTCTGGGATGAGCTTGCCAATAGTTTTAAGAACACTTTTATCTATGTTGATGAAAGTCCATTGATCGATGCAACCCTTCAAGTGATCAAGGAGGAAATCTTCAAAGATATCTTTGTACCTGTGTCAATTCTGCTACAGTGGATTGTGACAGTCTAGAACCTAATGGAATGTTATAATATTTCTGGAGAACACGTGGATGATGATCCACAAGACATTCATATTCTAGAATCTGAAGGTAGTCGAGCATTGGAAGGACCTGACATATCATTTGACAGATTCCTCAAGATGCTAAAGATTAAGAAGGTAAATATTGGTTCCCCTAAAAATCCAAAGTTTCAAATATTATAGATTATTGGGATGATGAGGACTATCGAGAAAATTATCGATTTGTTGCACGAGTTTCAAGATCTATTCCTGATAAAATTCTTTGAGATGAAGGGAATTTTTTGATACTTGGGTGAGATGAAGATTGGATTAAAACTGGAAGCTAATCTAGTGAATCAGATACCTTATCGATTGAACCCAAGGTATAAAAAAAAGGTGAAAACATAGCTCGATTAGATGTTGGATGCAAGAATTATTGAACCTGTCGAAGAATCAGAGTGGATCATCCCTGTGGTTGTCTAGAATAAGAAAAATGGGTAAGTTTGTATTTGTGTCAACCTGCGAAAGTTAAATGATGCCTGTTTGCATGATCCCTTCTCGACACCATTTATAGATGTGTTGGATAGCATGAGAGGACACGAGGTATACTCTTTTACTGATGGGTTTTCTGGATACCTCCATACCAGAATCGTGAAAGAAGACTGACATAAAACCACCTTTGTGATCAAATGGGGATGCTTTCAATACATGGTAATGCCCTTCAACCTTAAGAATTCCCATGTTATATTTTCTAGGATAGTGGTTGTTGCATTTAAATAATTTATTCATAAATTCCTAGAAGTTTACTTTGATGACTAAATGATATAGGGGCTGAATAAGGATCATATTGAGAGTCTTATATTGATGTTAGAGCATTGCAGACAATTTCAAATTTCCTTAAACTTGAAAAAGTGCATATATTGTGCGCCTTTAGGAATCTTGTTGGGTCATGTTATTTGTAAGGAAGGAATATTGATGGATCCGACGAAGATTGCTATTATTGTCGACTTGCCACCACCTATGTCGGTCAAGTAGTTGAGAACTACATTGGGGCATACAAGCTATTATCGTAAGTTTATACGAGGTTACACTAAAATCACAACGCCGATGGAAACGTTATTAAAGAAATATGTAAAGTTCCAGTGGAATGAGGAATGTTAGAAAAGCCTCAACACAGTAAAAGAAAAGATGGTTTCAACTCCCATTTTGGTGTTTCCAGATTGGCAGAAAGAATTTCATGTTCACGTAGATGCATCGTCCATTGCTCTCGGTGTAGTGTTGGCACAACCAAGTGAGGGATCCACTGACCATCTGATTGAATTTGCTAATATGAAGTTGGTAACTACCTAAAGAACTATACAACCACTGAGAGAGAATGTCTTGCGATGGTTTATGCGTTATATAAGTTTTGAAATTATCTCCTGGGTGACCATTTTAATATGTTTACATATCATTCTACACTTAGGTATCTGGTTAATAAGCCAGTGTTGGGGGGGAATATTTGTCGCTGGCTCCTTCTCTTTCAAGAAATCGAATTTGAGATTGTTGTTAAGCCAGGGAGGCTAAATACTGAACCTGATCACCTATCGAGGTTGGAGACATGGGAAGAGATGACCAACCTAGAATATACCTTACTGGATGCAAAACTCTTCACAGTGAAGATGGTTAATGACTATTATGAAGACATTATCCACTTTTTTACTACGGGGAAGGCACGAGATGACTACAACACAATTCAAAATAAGCAACTAGTTGTAAAATATGTAGATTTCTAGTTGATAGCTAGACAATTATATAAAATGGGACCGCATAAGATTTTACGTCACCATGTCTTTGAGCTACCATTTATTTTAGTTGAAGCTCACGATGGGGTGGGTTGAGACCACTATGTAGGGAAAATGACTGTAAAGAAGATACTGTAGGTTGGCTTGTGGTGACTCATACTACATTTGGATACATTTGAATAATGAAAGAACTGCGACGTTTGGCAAAGGACGGGAAAGCCATCAAAGTAGGATGAAATGTCGTTGGTTCCATAGGTAAAATTACAGGAATTTGATAAGTGGGTCGTGGAATTTGTGGGACCCATTAACACACCAGGTAAGAGAATTGATGCTTGATATATAATAATTATGAATTATTGTTTAACTAGATGGGTTTAAGTCTCCCTTGTGAAAGACTGTATAGCTGCAACCGCTGCAAGATTTTTGTTTGAGAATGTGGTTACCATGTTCGGATGTCCTAGAATTCTTTTAAGTGACCAAGGTACACATTTGATCAATAACACCATTGAATCTCTTACAAAGGAATTTTATATAAATCATAGGAAGAGCACACCTTACCATCCACACGCGAATGGTACTGTCGAGGGCTTTAACAAAATATTGGAGAATGCACTGACTAAAGTTTGTAATGTGAACCAAGATGACTGGGACTTTGAAAATTCGTGCGATGTTCTGGGCTTATCGAACCACCTGTAAGAAGTTGTGTGTGAGATGATAATGATTATGAAATATATATTTATTATATATATGGAAAGTAATGTGATTATTTACTAAAAAAAATGCTTGTTCCCCATATGTTTATCCTTAATGATAATTGCATGTATAACACACTATGAGAAATGCAATATTTAGAATTCAATTCAATATGAAAGACACACAACAGAGTTTGGAAATCAAAATTACAATAGGCATCGAATGAAAAATCAACAATTCATAGGTGTACTTGCATCTCGTTTGTAAATAAAACCAAGCACACTCATGCTAAGCAATTGAACCCCTCAAAAAGTATTATCACATAAAACATTCTTGGATTATACTATCCACAATACTTTTTCAAAATGGACAATATTTTCTTTTCGACAATATTAAAAAGACTAACATATCAAGGACTTGTAAAAAGTATGAGTAAATAGATACAATACTACACTGAGTCTACTCACGTATTTCACAAGTAGAAGTTCAAGATTTGATGTGTTGTTTTCATCAACCCTATGAAGAAAACCCATGATGGTAAATTATTCTTACAACCAAATCATCAATATAGGCATTTATGTGAAATCCCTTTCTTGAACCATAAAGCACATATCAACTATAGAATTTTAAGAAATGTATGTGGCAACTTCTATTTGTCAATATAATTTCAATAAGCAACTTCTTATTAACATGATGTACATTGTATATATGGCACCCATATAAAGGACTTTCACTTCTCCAACACAATAACCATCGTGGTTAACTATTTTCTAAGAAACATTTTCCCCACGTTATGATTCAGTACAAAAAGATGGAGAATTTGGAGAATTTGTAAGGTAAAACATTGGTACAAATACAATGGATATTACAGCTTACATGACAACAAAAAAATCATGATTCGGATAAACAATAGTCATCACTATCAACCAAAACATGCATTCTTTGGATAAAGTAGTCATTTCTAAAAGCGTGCACTTTTCTAGCCCCACTAGTTGATGAACGCATTGGTAAAAAGATTTATGCTAAAAACATGTCCCATGTTCCCATACAAATATCTCTTCAATTTTAGTAAAGAAAAAGGATCCTACATCCAAATGAACATTGTATAGATTAAAAAATAGAGATGTTACCAAAATATATTCAACGACAATATGACTTGGAAAAAAATACACTGTCAAAGTGTTTCCAGTAAACAGGTCAACATCACATCTTCCATCAAACATTTGGGTACAATGCTTCTAGTGACTACAACTGACCCTAAATCCAAATAAGTAAATTGCACAAGGAAGAGCATCATATTAATCATGCCACAATATACATTCTTGCACTTTAGCTACAGTGGATGAAGATGCAGGATTTGTTTCGAATAGTGTACAGACATGGATGTACATAACATCTTCTGTTGTTTAATAACACTGCATCGGAAATGGTCGACATGTTTAAATAAAATAAGTACTCTCACATTCTATATTGCACTAATTGGATTTACAAAATCGAGCATATTTTGTAACGGCTTAATACAATAGAAATTGTAGCTTTGTATAAGAATATCAGTATAAGTGGGGATGATATCTTCCACCATTTTGACAAAGAAGATGAGAACAAAAATACAAGTATAATGCGCAAGTATCATTAAGAATCAATCATTATTCCATTTAATTTTCAATTTCCAAACTACAACTCAATGCTTCTGAAGGACAAATCACTTCAAAAACCACTAAGGTCCTCCCTTTCCCATAAAGAAAAAAATAATAATTTGTAGGGTAAGCATGACCCTCTATCTAAAATAATATAATGTATCAAAGACCGAAGTCTTGATTATTTAGGGTAACTATTGAGCACCTCAATACAAAAACTATCATGAAGTTGAGTTAAACAAATTATTGAATAATAACCTTGTGTTTGCAACATTAAGAAAGCCAATAAATGTACAAGAAATCAGAAATCAGACATCAAATATATATATTATTTGTCAGTTGTTTGCAATAATTCTGATTTTCATATCTAGCATCATTGAAAAAATAGAAGAAATCCAAAATACATTAAAAACACAAACTCAATTACTCCAGTGTAAACAAAATCAACAAAAATATTCATTAGAGGAATTTTGGGGTCTAAAATGGGCCTCCTAAGGAAAATAATAAAATAATAGTTAAAATAATAAAATAATGGTTAAAATAATAAAATAATATTAATTAATTTTGGAGGAAGAAAGAAAAAAACTACTTTTTGTGTTCGTATTTTCGACATATCTCCCTGTGTTTTTACTCAAATTTCGATTGGGAGAGCTCGTTGGATGCGGAATTTGATTCCGCATCCAAGGAGTACCCACACTACATACTTTTGATGGACCCCGCTATCCCAAAAATAAGAAATACCTGAAAAAATGTGATGATGATGTCATCATCACATTTTTTCAGGTATTTCTTGTTTTTGGGGTAGCGGGGTCCAACAAAAGTATGTATTGTGGGTACTCGTTGGATGCGGAATCAAATTCCGCATCCAACGAGCTCTCCCGATCGAAATTTGAGTAAAAACACAATGAGATATGTCGAAAATACGAACAAAAAAAGTAGTTTTTTTAATGACAAATATGCCAATTCAACCATTATGGTTGACTTATTTTATTGAAATTCTATTGGTTCTTGAATTCCAACTCACAAAAACTTATTTTGGCACGTTTTCTTATAAGGCCCATTTTAGACCCCAAATTTCCTCTAATGAAGTGCAAAGTTGCAAACCATCTCAAACAGGAAAATACTGCAAAGAGCATGGCATCAGAGACCTTCATAACAAAAGGAGATACTAAATAACCATATAAATAAACATATATGAATAATTTCGATGACACGGGTAATAATAAGTTGGGGGAAAGCTTGATAGGAGAGATAATGAAGTCTCATCTATTTTCTCCAAGTCATTTCAAAAAAGTTTTGCAACATGATTTGGAAACTTTTAAGGTAACAATGGATGTGTTGCACCCAAGGTAAGGGAGATGTTAGAGGCAAATGAGCATACAGGTGGGTATTATTTTGTTGCATATTTTGAATAGGCCAAGATAAACTCACAAGAAGATCCGAAACAAGTCGAAATCAGTTTTACAGCTCTAGGAAATGTACATAGCAGAAAAATAACTGAACGAGGTTTTAACAACTACAAGATTTTTTTATATGGAGATTATTTCCCTATGTATATGGCATTAATAGAGTTGACATCCCTCAATCTTGTGCTTCCCCAATGTTGGTACAACCATGGCCCATCAATTCCAATTACCCCTAGAGGATATCATCTGCTAGTGTATTAGCCCTTTCTTGACAACACTCCGATGGAAACCCCACATCTCAGTCCCCTGACTTATCCTTGGCCACTGATTCTAGAAATACTTCAAATCCTCGCTCTCTTTTGTTCACTACCAACATTTTCAATTTCTTGCATTTTTATAGTACTGACACCTTATCTTATACTCTCTTATCTAGACATAGTAGCACTTAGTTTATTGCTTGTTCTTAGGTCTTAATACCTTTCTTCTTTTAGAATCATTTTAGGAGATGATTTGACACACTCACTTTGTAATGGTATTGTATATATTATCATATCCCCATTGACCTACTTTTGTGCTCATTCGTTGAACAATAATAAAAAGACTTTATCTTATCTTATATATAATGTTTTTTATTTTATTGAGAATGGTCTATTTTTCATTTTCTTCAAAATACAGATAATGGTTGAGTTTCTCCTGGAAGAAAACCTTTGGCTTTTTGTTGGATTTTTACTCAAAGAAGCTCCATGATGTTATAAAGTAGGTACTAATAACTTTAAAGATATAAAATGAACTGAGAAGGATTGCATTTGAAATTAAGGGATTAGACCCTGCATTATAGTAGTCCAATTTTTTTTGAAGATGTAGGACTCATAAGGCATTTTGAATCTTGTAATACGAAAAAATGTGGCTACAACAAATATCCCGTTGTTACTATCTCATTTAGAACACATGCCTAAAGAACATATAACAACACCGTACAATAGAATTACCACCTGAAAAGTTATAGGTTTGGTTGGATTAGATGCCTACCTTTTTATGTAGAAAATCAATCCACCTTAAAAGACAACCCCAAAAATTAAATGTTGAGAGAATTATAAATATCATGAAGGAAATTCAAGGTCTCAAGGGACCTAAAAAACATTCAAATAAAATGTCTACATAGAAAAAAAAACTAAAAAAAAATCAAATATAAATACTAAATAATTATAAAAAAACAATGTCACTCAAGAAAACTCCAATAGCAAGTTATCTTATGGAAACAAAGTCCATAGAACCATCCTTCACAATTGAAGGTGATAACTGGTCTATCTCAAGTACATATGTTGATATCTAGTATGAAAAGGAAGGGGAGGGGGGAGCTGTAGTATTGAAGTAAGCCTCAGTCTGAATCTCCATTTAAGAATGAGAATATACCAGAAATCATTTATGAAAAAACAAGCTTTTAAATCCCTTCAAGTTCCAGCAAAGTCTCATATGTCTTCTAAGGAGATAGAAACTCTACAAATTGGTCCCCAAGGGAATGGGGTTGAAATTAGAATGCAGCAGGAAGATGTAAGAAACATACCATTAAAGTAAAATGTGAATAGGGATGAAACAAATTTGAGAAATAGGAGGGTTAGAGCCAGATTTCTAGAGTTGAAAAATAAAGATAGGTAAATGATAATAGATGTTGCCCCCCCCTACCCAATCTTGGTGAGGATGCATGAAGTGAAATGAGACAAAATCTAGGCCTCTGAAATAAGTTTGTGTATGTGAGAGTCTACTAGAAAATATTACAGGTCAGTCTATGTGCACTATGCAATACATTGCAATTATATATTTGAGGAAACTATTATGAACAATAAAACACAAAACTTATATTAGTGTGAATGGAGAACCTCTTCAAAATAGTGAGCATTTATTGGTAACAATAAATTTTTTTATAATTTCCAATAGAATAATTTTTTATAAATCAATAAATACATAAAGAGGGAATCTATGAATAGCTCATTAGAGAAATGATTATTTCTCGAATGTCTTTTGAAAACAACTAAAAGGTTGCTCTAACCAAGCATTCCTTCTTCAATATCATTTTAACTTTTTATTGGATAAAAATACACAGGGATAGCCACATATAAATATGCATGAAAGGAACTAACAAAAACTTCAAGTTACAACAATAATGCAATTCGCCAATGACCAAACACAATGTTTCTTGATGACTATTCAAGATAACTTGAAAACTAACAAAAAATCACAACAGACAATATGCTCAAGATATCTGTAATGGAAGAACATCTTTCACCAAACGGTGGAATGACTACAAAAAGAAGTTGGTTTTGATATTGCCAATCAAAGAGAACCTATAATGCAACATAGAAGGAGTTGTGGTCTTTGAAACTTTGAACACCGAACAACAACAATATCAACTTTTGAAGCTTATGATGAGGGAATATAATGTTAGGGAGACGGATGCAATTTTCTATAAAAATATAGAAGCATGGGATGTAACCAATATAGTTCATTACATAAGAATTCATAATGTACATATGAACATTTACCTTTATTTCAATTTGTCTTCTTACTAGCAAGGCAAAGGTCAGGAATTTAGGGGTTAGTTTATATGGTTCATGTTTGATTTTGATGCTTATAAATTTGATTTATGCTAAAACATTTTTGCTGAAAAAAATACATTGCAACCAACATAAACAACACTCTAAAATTTTATGAGCCTGAATCAGACAAATAAGGCCTCCCATAACCTTTCAGAGTAACTTAAAATCTATGAGTGTTGTTAAAGGTCCCTTTCCCTTAGGTGGCTAGGTATATATGAGTATGTCAAATGTTAAAATATGAGATATAATTGTATAACTTGGCCTTAATGCATGGGGGAGAACTTTGCAGACAAACTCCACACTATATTAAGACAATGTTATCTCATCTTTAGTTATTAACGATAAAATAGGAACCATGCATTATAGCAGATATAAGATATTGTGTAGTCATGTAAAATTATAGCCATGCTTATATGTCCTGTGAAATGGTGTTAACAATTGTCTTCCTGAGGTAGAACATGAAAATGGAGTAACATGAGATCATGATAAATCAATGAATAGTTGAATGTTATGTTCAAAGTTCATCATTGCATACCATCAAAAGATCAAGAACTTTATTATATCCTTATTAGTTATTAGCATCTAACCATCACATGAAGGGGAGACGATGGGTATATGTTGTTATCATGTACAAAGTAAAAGTACATCCATGCTAATATCTCCAATAATATTATGAATATGAATATATAAACTATCAAAGTGAAAATAATATAATCCCTTTCTAGACTACTTAAACATCCAAAAACCATAAATTTGAATGCAAACTATTGAGGCAGTATCAATATTCGACATTCTATATACTCTTGTAATAGTAGATACAATATTCACAGAGATATAGTGAGACAATCACTGTTGTTAATAAGACGTATTATCGTAGATTTAACCCTACGAGAGCATTGGAAACCAAAGGAAACGATGATTGCAATTTTACAGTGGCGTGTTTAAAGCTTTATTGTTTCTCCATTTAAGAATAAGAATGTCCCAAAAATCATTTGTGTAAAGGTAGCTTTTAAATCTCTTCAAGTTCCAATAGATTCTCAGATGTATTCTAGAAAGAAAAAAACTTTGCAAGTTGATCCCCGAGGGAAATGGGTTGAGATTAAAATACAACATAGAGATGTAAGAAACAACTCAATTAAGTAAAATGTGAATGGGGATGAAACAAATATATTATTTAAAATATATTATGAAATATGTATTTATTATCTATATGGAAAGCAATGTGATTATTTACTCAAAAAACATGCTTATTCCCCATATGTTTATCCTTAATGATAATTGCATGTATAACACACTATGAGAAATGCAATATTTAGAATTCACATCAACATGAAAGACAAGCATTTGAGTTTAAAAACCAAAATTACAATAGGCATCGAATGAAAAATCAACAATTCATTGGTGTACTTGCATCTCGTTTGTAAATAAAACCAAGCACACTCATGCTAAGCAATTGAATCTCTCAAAAAGTATTATCATATAAAATATTATTGGATTATACTATCCACAATAATTTTTCAAAATGGACGACATTTCTTTTCGATAATATTAAAAAGACTATCATATCAAGGACTTGTAAAAAGTATGAGTAAATAGATACAAAACTACACCAAGTCTACTCATGTATTTCACAACTAGAAGCTCAAAATTTGATGTGTTGTTTTCATCAACCCTATGAAGAAAACCCATGATAGTAAATTATTCTTACAGCCAAATCATCAATAGAGGTGTTTATGTGAAATCCCTTTCTTGAACCATAAAGAACATATCAACTATAAAATTTTAAGAAATGTATGTGGCAACTTCTATTTGTCAAGATTATTTCAACAAGAAACTTCTTATTAACATGTACATTGTATATATGGGACCCATATAAAGGAATTTCACTTCTCTAACACAATAACCATCGTGGTTAACTATTTTCTAAGAAACATTTTCCCCACGTTATGATTAAGTACAAAAAGATGGAGAATTTGTAGGGTAAACCATTGGTACAAATACAATAGAGATTACAGCTTACATATCGAAAACAAAAAAATCATGATTCGAATAAACAATAGTCATCACTATCAACCAAAACATGCATTATTTTGATAAAATAGGCATCTATAAAAGCATGCACTTTTCCTGAGATAGCCTTGCTAGTTGATCAACACATTGGTAAAAATATTTATGCTAAAAACATGTCCCGTGTTCCCATAAAAATATCTCTTCAATTTCAGTAGAGACAAAGGATGCTACATCCAAATGAACATCGTATAGATTAAAAAATAAAGATGTTACCAAAATATATTCAACGACAATATGACATGGCAAAAAATACACTGTCAAAGTGTTTCTAGTAAACAAGTCAACATCACATCTTCCAACAAACATTTGGGTACAATGCTTCTAGTGACTACAACGGACCCTAAATCCAAATATGTAAATTGCACAAGGAAGAGGATGATATTAATTATGCCACAATATACATTCTTGCATTTTAGCTACAGTGGACGAAGATGCAGGATTTGTTTCGAATAATGTATATACATGGATGTACATAACATCTTATGGTGTTTAATAACACTGCATTAGAAATGGTCATCATGTTTAAATCAAGTAAGTACTCTCATATTCTGTATTGCACTAATTGGATTTACAAAATCCAGCATATTTAGTAACGGCTTAATACAATAGAAATTGCAGCTTTGTATAAGAAAATCAGTATAAGTGGGGATGATATGTTCCACCATTTTGACAAAGAAGATGAGAACAAAAATACAAGTACAATGCACAAGCATAATCAAGAGTCAATCATTAGTCCATTTAATTTTCAATTTTTAGACTACAACTCAATGCTTCTGAAGGACAAATCACTTCAAAAACCACTAAGGTACTTCGTTTCCCATAAAGAAAAAAAAACTAATTTGTATAGTAAGCATGAACCTCTATCTAAAATAATATAATGTATCAAAGACCAAAATCTTGATTATTTAGGGTAACTATTGAGCACCCCAATACAAAAACTATCATGAAGTTGAGTTAAACAAATTATCAAATAATAACCTTGTGTTTGCAACATTAAGAAAGCCAATATATGTACAAGAAATCAGACATCAAATATATATATTATTTGTCAGTTGTTTGCAATAATTCCGATTTTCATATCTAGCATCATTGAAAAAATAGAATAAATCCAAAACACATTAAAAACACAAAATTCAATACCCCAGTGAAAACAAAATCAACAAAAATATTAAGTGCAAAGTTGCAAACCATCTCAAATAGGAAAATACTACAAAGTGCATGGCATCAGAGACCTTCATAACAAAAGGAGATACTAAATAACCATATACATAAACATTTATGAATAATTTCAATGACACGGGTAATAATAAGTTGGGGAAAATCTTGATAGGAGAGGTGATTTAGAGGAGAGATAATGAAGTCTCATCTTTTTTCTCCAAGTCATTTCAAAAAAGTTTTGCGTGACATGATTTGGAAACTTTTAAGGCAACAATGGATGTGTTGCACCCAAGGTAAGGGAGATGTTAGAGGAAAATGAGCATATAGGTGCGTATTATTTTGTTGCATATTTGGAATTGGCCAAGATAAATTCATAAGAAGATCCAAAACAAGTCGAAATTAGTTTTACATCTCTAGGAAATGTACATAGCGGAAAAATAACTGAACATGGTTTTGACAGCTGTAAGATTTTTTTTATATGGAGATTCTTTCCCCATGTATATGACATTAATAGAGTTGACATCCCTCACTCTTGTGCTTCCCCAATGTTGGTACAGCCATGGCCCCTCAATTCCAATTACTCCTAGAGGATATAATCTTCTAGTGTATTAGCCCTTTCTTGACAACACTCCGATGGCAACCCCACATCTCAGTCCCCTCAATTATCCTTGGCCACTGATTCTAGAAATCCTTCACATCCTCGCTCTCTTTTGTTCACTACCTACATTTTCAATTTCTAGCATTTTTATAGTACTGACACCTTATCTTATACTCTCTTATCTAGACATTTAGCACTTAGTTTATTGCTTGTTCTTAGGTCTTAATACCTTTCTTCTTTCAAAATCATTTTAGGAGATGATTCGACACTCTCACTTTGTAATGGTACTGTATATATTATCATAGCCCCATTGACCTACTTTTGTGCTCATTCGTTGAACAATAATAAAAAGACTTTATCTTATCTTATATATAATGTTTTTTATTTTCTTGAGAATGGTCTATTTTTCATTTTCTTCAAACTACAGATAATGGTTGAGATTTTCTTGGAAGAAAACCTTTGGCTTTTTGTTGGATTTTCACTCAAAGAAGTTCCATGATGTTCTAAAGTAGGTACTAATAACTTTAAGGATATAAAATTAACTCAGAAGGATTGTATTTGAAATTAAGGGATTATACCTTGCATTATAATAGTCCAAAAATTGTTGAAGATGTAGGACTCGTAAGGCATTTTGAATCTTGTAATACAAAAAAATATAGCTACAACAAATATTCTGTTGTTACTATCCCATTTAGAACACATGCCTAAAGAACCTATAACAACACTGCACAATAGAATTGCCACTTGAAAATTTATAGGTTTGGTTGGATTAGATGCCTACCTTTTTTTTGTAGAAATTCAATCCACCTTAGAAGACAATCCCAAAAATTAAATGTTCAGAGAATTATAAATATCCTGAAGGAAATTCAAGGTCTCAAGGGACCTAAAAATCATTGAAATAAAATGTCTACATAGAAAAAAAACTAAAAACAAATCAAATATAAATACTAAATAATATTAAAAAAACAATGTCACTCAAGAAAACTGTTAGAATAGTAGAGTCAAACTAAACTAGTTAACCTATCTAATCAACCAACAACATATCATAAAATATATAAGGACAAGAGAACACCGATATATGTGGTTTACCCTAATGGGTTACATCCACGGGAAGGAAGTCTTCTATTATCTCTAGAATGTCTTCTCCAATCTTACAAGAGAGCAAAGCAAAAATACCCCAAAGAATATAGATGATGTACAATAGTGTCACAATAGTACCACTACTACATCAAGAATACATGATTTGTAGAGACTCACTTGACCCTATTATATACTAAGAGATGAGGAGGAATTACTCTCACATATTCAATGTAGGATAATATAATTCTCCAAAATAACATATCTTAATACAATACCATGGACAAATACTCTACACAAGTAAATACACCACCATATAACTATGGGTTAAATGTATTACTCTTTTACATAAGATTGTAGACAACTTTTGACATAATACAAAGACATTATTACCTTCCAAGGAATATAATATATTCCAACAAAAACTCCATTATCAAGTTATCTTATGAAAACAAAGTCCATAGAACCATCCTTCACAATTGAAGGTGATAACTGGTATATCTCAAGTACATATGTTAATATCTAGTATGAAAAGGAAGGGGAGGGGGGAGTTGCAGTATTGAAGTAAGCCTAAGTCTGAATCTCCATTTAAGAATGAGAATGTACCAGAAATCATTTCTGAAAAAACTAGCTTTTAAATCCCTTCAAGTTCCAGTAGAGTCTCATATGTCTTCTAAGGAGATAAAAACTCTACAAGTCGGTCCCCGTGGGGATGGGGTTGAAATTAGAATGCAGCAGTAAGATGTAAGAAACATACCATTAAATTAAAATGTGAATTGGGATGAAACAAATTTGAGAAATAGGAGGGTTAGAGATAGATTTCTAGAGTTGAAAAATAAAGATAGGTAAATGATAATAGACGTTGTTCCCCCCCCCTATCCAATCTTGGTGAGGGTGCATGAAGTGAAATGAGACAAAATCTAGGTGTCTGAAATAAGGTTGTGTATGTGAGAGTCTACTAGAAAATATTACAGGTCAGTCTATGTGCACTATGCAATACATTGTCATTATATATTTGAGGAAACTATTATGAACAATAAAAAAAAAACTTATATTAGTGTGAATGGAGAACCTCTTCAAAATAGTGAGCATTTATTGGTACCAATAATAATTTTTATAATTTCCAATAGAATAATTTTTCATAAATCAATAAATACATAAAGAGGGAATCCGTGAATAACTCATTAGAGAAATTATTATTTTCTTCAATGTCTTTTGAAAACTAAAAGGTTGCTCTAACCAAGCATTCCTTCTTCAATATCATTTTAACTTTTTATTGGATAAAAATAGATAGGGATAGCCACATATAAATACTGCATGAAAGGAACTAACACAAACTTCAAGTTACAACAATAATGCAATTCGTTAATGACCATACACAATGTTTCTTGATGACTATTCAAGATAACTTCAAAACTAACCAAAAATCACAATAGACAATATGCTCAAGGTATCTGTAATGGAAGAACATCTTTCACCAAACGACGGAATGACTACAAAAAGAAGTTGGTTTTGATATTGTCAATCAAAGAAAACCTACATTGCACTATAGAAGGAGTTGTGTTCTTTGAAACTTTGAACACCAAACAACAACAATATCAACTTTTGATGCTTCTGATGAGGGAATATAATGTTAGGGAGACAGATACAATTTTCTATAAAAATATAGAAGCATGGGATGTAACCAATATAGTTCATTACATAAGAATTCATAATGTACATATGAACATTTCCCTTTATTTCAATTTGTCTTCTTACTGGCAAGGGAAAGGTTAGGAATTTAGGGGCCAATTTATATGGCTCAGGTTTGATTTTGATGCTTATAACTTAGATTTATGATAAAACATTTTTGTTGAAAAAAATGCATTGCAGCCAACATAAACAACACTCTACAAGTTTATGAGCATGAATCAGACAAATAAGGCCTCCCATAATGTTTCAAAGTAACTTAAAATCTACGGGGTGTTGTTAAAGGTCCCTTTCCCTTAGGTGGCTAGGTATATATGAATATGTTAAATGTTAAAATATGAGATATAATTGTATAACTTGGCCTTAATGCATGGGGTAGAAACTAAACACAAACTCCACACTGTACTAAGACAATGTTATCTCATCTTTAGTTACTGACGATAAAATAGGAACCATGCACTATAGCAAATAAAAGATATTGCGTAGTCATGTCAAATTATAGCCATGCTTATATCTCCCGTGAGATGGTGTTAACAATTGTCTTCCTAAGGTAGAACATGAATATAGAGTAACATGAGAGCATGATAAATCAATGAATAGTTGAATGTTATGTTCAAAGTTCATCATTGCATACCATCAAAAGAACAAGAACTTTATAATATCCTTATTAGTTATTAGCATCTAACCAACACATGAAGGGAAGACGATGGGTATATGTTGTTATCATGTACAAAGTAAAAGTACATCCATGCTAATATCTCCAATAATATTATGAATATGAATATATAAACTATCAAAGTGAAAATAAAATAATCCCATGCTAGACTACTTAAACATGGAAAAACCATAAAGTTGAATGCAAACTATTGGGGTAGCATCAATATTCGGAATTCTATATACTCTTGGAATAGTAGATACAGTATTCACAGAGATATAGTGAGACAATCACTGTTGTAAATAAGACGTACTATCGTAGATTTAACCCTACAATAACATTGGAAACCAAAGGAAAATATGATTGCAATTTTACAGTGGCGTGTTTAAAGCTTTATTGTTTCTCCATTTAAGAATGAGAATGTACCAAAAATCATTTGTGAAAAGGTAGCTTTTAAATCTCTTCAAGTTCCAGTAGATTCTCATATGTATTCCAGAAAGACAGAAACTTTGCAAGTTGATCACCAAGGGAAATGGGTTGAAATTAAAATACAACACGGAGATGTAAGAAACAACCCAATTAAGTAAAATGTGAATGGGGATGAAACAAATACATTATTTAAAACAAACGACAACGAAAAACCGTCTTACGACGACAAGTTAAATATAGACAGTTTTCTCGAGTCACAAAGTAGTGTCATGTCGGCAGATCACCAAATAAGCAAGCTAATAATAAATTAGATTCAGGACGACAGTAATGCATGGCAAAAGGAGTATGAAAAATAACATCTCTTTAAATATTTTTACTAAAGATTTTTAATGTTACATACAGTAAATCATTTTTTTTATGAAAATTGAAGGATGTTACATCTTGTATATGCGCATATGCGAAAGACATAAATGTGCATAGAGATTATGTATATGTGCATATACGAAAGACATAAATGCGCATAGAGCTTCCGTATATACGCATTTATGCCTTCCGTTAATGCACATATTCGGGAAGACAAAATGCGCATATACAGAAGCAGGCTTCCGTAAATGCACATTTTTCCTTCTGTATATGTGCATTTACGGAAAGCAAAAATCATATGCGCATTATGGAAGGAAAAATGCGCATGTACGAAAGAGAGCTTCCGTAAATGTACATTTCTGCCTGCTGTAAATGCGCATATACAGAAGGAAAAATGCACATATACGAAAGATACGAAAGCTTTCTTCTGTATATGTGCATATACGGAAGCTCGCTTCCGTAAATGTGTATCTTTCTTTTTGTATATGCGCATTTACGAAAGAGAGCTTTCGTAAATGCGTATTTTTTCCTTCCAAAAATTCGCATATACAGAAGGCAAGATGCACATTTACAGAAGCAAGCTTCCGTATATGCACATTTTTCCTTCCGTAAATGTGCATATACAGAAGAAAAAATGCGCATTTACAAAAGCGAGATTTCGTATATGCGCATTTATGCCTTTTGTTTATGTGCATATACATAAGAAAGCTTCCATAAATGCGCATATACAAAAGGCAAAAATGTGCATATACAGAAGCTCTTTTTCGTATATGCGCATTTCTTCCTTTCGTATATACGTATATACATAAGAGAGCTTCCATATATGCACATTTTGCCTTCCGTAAATGCAGCTTCCATATATGCATATTTTTCCTTCCATAAATGCACATATATGGAAGCTCTCTTTCGTATATGCACATTTACAAAAGGCAGAAATCATATGCATATTTTTCCTTTTGTATATGCGCATTTACAAAAGGAAAAATGCTCATATACGAAAGAGAACTTCTCTAAATGCGCATATACAGAAGGCAAAATGCGCATATACGAAAGCTATACGAAAGCTCTTTTTCTTATATGCGCATTTTGGGTTTCATAAATGCTCATATACAGAAGAAAAAAAAAGCATATACGAAAGAGAGCTTCTGTATATGCACATATACAGAAGGAAAAATAAGCATATATGGAAGCTCGCTTCCGTAAATGCGCATCTTGCCTTATGTATATGCGCATTTACGCCTTCCGTAAATGCGCATATACAGAAGGCAAGATGTGCATTTACGGAAGCGAGCTTCCGTATATGTGCATTTTTCCTTTCGTAAACGAAAGCTCTCTTCCATATATGCGCATTTTTGTCTTCTGTATATGCACATATACGGAAGAGCGCTTCCCTAAATGCGCATTTTGTCTTCTATATATGTGCATTTACGGAATAAAAAAAACGTATATGTGGAATGCGCATCTTGCCTTCTGTACATGTGCATTTATGGAAGGCAAAAATGTGCATTTACGAAATCTCTTCCATAAATGCGCATATACAATATGTGCATTTATGGAAGCGAGCTTCCGTATATGCGCATTTACAGAAGGCAAAAATGCGCATATACGGAAGCTCTCTTCCGTATATGCGCATTTTGTCTTCTCTATATGCGCATTTACGGAAGCCAAAATACGCAGATATGGAAGATAGATTCCGTAAATGCACATTTCTTCCTTCTGTAAGTGCACATTTACGGAAAACAAAATGCGCATTTACAGAAGCTATCTTCAATATATGCGCATTTTATTTTCTGTAAATGCACATATACGAAAGACAAAATACGAATATAATTTCTGTATATGCGCATTTATGGAAGCTCTCTTCCATATATGCGGATTTTTCCTTGCGTAAATGTGCATATATGAAAGAGAGCTTCAGTATATGCACATTTTTTCTTCCATAAATGCACATATACAAGAAAAAATGCACATATATGGAAGCGAGCTTCTGTATATGCCCATTTCGCCTTCCATATATGCACATTTACGGAAGGTATAAATTATATGCACATTATGCCTTCAATATATGCACATTTACACAAAGCAAAATGCGCATATATAGAAGCTCTATTCCGTATGTGCGCATTTTACCTTTCATAAATGCACATATACGGAAGGCAAAATGCGCATATAAGGAAGAGAGCTTCCATAAATGCGCATTTCTACCTTCTATATATGTGCATATACGGAAGACAAAATGCGCATTTACGAAATAAAAACCGATAGATTTAAAAACTATATAAATTAAAAATAAAAATTAATATCTAATTCATGTTTATGTAAGTCATCCATCTATATTCCTCTTAACATAAATAATATAAGTTGAGAAAAATAAACACTAATCAATTCAAATTTCTTTGAGCATTCAAAATTTCAAATAGGGTAGAGTTGCAATCTTCAAAATGAATATTAGCATTGAGCATTGTCCATAGTCTTTTCATTTCTAACCAAACTACTATCATATCCTTAATTGTAACCACATATCACCATTTCCACTCATTTAGGTATATGAGAACCATAATTACAAAAGCATACTATCAATTCCATGTAAATGACCCTCTCTGGTTGAGTAGAGAGAGTTGGCATTGTTAAAGAATATTGAGAAATATGGAAATGCGTAAACAATATAGGGTATTTGTTATTGCCTTAAAAATAAACATGTACTAATAAATTTGCATTACAACTTCATTGATATTTTTATCACTTAGCTTCAACACATAAATTGATTGTTTTTTATACATCCCTATTCAAAACAATGCAACCCAAGTGCTCATTGATTTTTATGTATTCCCCGCCAAGATGTGCATATACATTTTATAAAACATGAAAACATGAACGCACAACATGCTCAAACTTATGATTGAGTACCACAACAAACACATTTTTCAAAACAATATAAAGTTTTTGTTATGATTGTCTTAAAACAAGAATATTTATGGATGTGGTCCAAGGAGACAATGCCGCTTTGGTAACGACTATGGCACCAATTGGTTGAAGGCCATAGACCTGGGCTTGGGCGGTTCATTGAAGACTGAGTAGGACCATTACTTGGCTGCCTTGAGAGCCACCGACATTCAGATCTCCTTGGATAACGACTCGCTGAACTGGTCCTTCAACAAGATCGATGGGCAGGTCGTTGCTTCATCGACCTATTCCTTTATCTCTTGTTCGATAGGGGAGCTTGATCGTACCTAGAACTAGATGGACCTATGGAGAAGGCGGATCCCGTTGAGAATCAAATGCTTTATCCGGTTATGTTTAAACAACAAAATCTCCACTTGGAATAACTTGTTGAGAAAAGGCTAGAATGGCCCAAACATCTGCCGCTTATGTCGTAGGGAGGCCAAGACTGTTCAAATTCTTCTTGTCGATTGTCCTTTCGATGTTAATGTCTGAAGATTGATTTTTGAACAACTGGTATTGGTGCACAGTTGCGGGACAGACGACTTTTGGAATGTAATAGCAGATTGGATCAAGCACAGTGAGGAACCTGGTTATCTCTTATTTTTTTGTTGCTGGGATTTATGGCTGTGTAGGAATGCATGGATTTTTTCTGGTATCAAGCCTTTCGCACATTATACAACGATCCGTGTTTTTGATTTAGTGACGGCCTTTCCTTCCCCGAGGGAGGAAAAACGAAGTCAAGAATATTGGATTGGGACCCCAATGTTACAATGCCACAGGTTTCTTTGATGGAGCGCCACTTCCAGCGCTGGTGGAGCTGGGGCAGTATTGTATATCAGTTATGAGCACCATTTCTTGGTCAGGATGGGCTGCGGTTTATGCACGAACTCCAGGTTGAAGATTCTGGCACTTTTTTGTTTATTACATGTTGCCAATATTATGGGACTACCTAGAATCTCGGTTTACGAGGATTCTATGATGGTTATTGACTAGGTCAAGGGGCGGTCGAAGCTGAAAGTCACCAACCTAGAGCACTAGTGTAATCGAACTGCTTATTTGGTCCATGGTTTCTCCTCTTTTGGCTACTATCATATCTATCGTGAACATACTCAATTCGTTGATCGTCTATCTAAGGAAGCCTTGCCACTCACAACCAGAAACCTCATTGTACAAGAATTTATGGAGGGGCATCTGACTCATGAGGTTTCTATGGATCTTTTCTATCAATAGAATGATGTTGGGTGTCTTTCACTAAGAGGATTTTAATATATTATGTTTGGTTGTAAGTTATTCTTGACAACTTTGAGTGGAGACGGTCCTGTGGTATTAGGATGACATTACTGAACTGAGTGCATATGATCAGAATGTTGACCAATGGAATGGTGACTAAATCAATATCTTCACATGTAATGGGTCCTTTGCTTAATAAAAAAAGGATTGAACTCTTTTTCATTTAAAAAAAAAACAAGAGTGTTTAGCATATAACAAAATAAGTGAGTAGCATATGATTGTTGATAAAATTGGAGTAGTGGAAAATAACATCAATGTATCACTTCATCTTTTCACTTTGAATTTTCACTATTCCATAAACACACATCTACTTGTCAAGAAACATTCAAAATTTAATTTGATAACGTTACTAAATAAAAAAATATAAATACAAATTAACTATTAAATATTTTTACAAACAACTTTAAAAGTGTTTCACCTTTCGAGAAAGTTCATGCATTTAAAACTAGAATTGACTGGATTCTTGATATATTTGAACTAGTTGGTATATTTGGATCATTGGTGAAAATATGTTGAATTGGATTGAATGTAAATCCATTTGCCATTGCTACTATAGAATCATCAACAAACAATGAGTAACATGTTTCCTAAATAATGGGAATTGACAATATTGACTATTGTGAGGCTCATTGCAAGATAAAATAAAAATACCTTTATTTGGAAACATATAATGTTGAAATGGGTTGGATGTATCATTCACCGTAGTTGCTTCCATTGAACCATCCACAAATAATGAGCTATGCTCATCATTTTTTTCATTAAATAATCGTAGTCTACAACTTTAAGCATTTCGAACTGTGGATGGCCCAACTGTAATAAAAAATAATCACATATTTATAATATTGTGTTGATGGTAATATTAATCTAAGTTTCATGTACGACAAAACAAAATATCAAATTTTCTTACCAATATTATGTAGACTAAAATGTTTCACTAGACCACATGCATCCACCTCATTTCTATGTTTTTGAAAATGCAACTGCAATTGCTCATACATGCTTTTCTTCTTCGCATGAACTCATCCCACCCTTTGAAATTCTGATTTTTCTTTTCGTGATTGTAGCTCATGACTATGCCGCATCTTTTTATTTGTTGGGCTCAAAAAGCTATGTCGTCTTTTGGTAGTGATCTTTGATGGAGTTGTAGTACTGAATAACATTTTATTGTATTATTTTCGTGCATTGGCAAGCACATTCTTCAATGCACGAGCCTCCTCAAAATTTGTTAGGTTTATGGATAGTAAAGCATTGTATTATTGATTAATAGATTCCATCATAGATCCCATTCCATCAACCTTAGGTACGACATGGATAGCAAACCATTGTATTATTGATTAATAAATTCCATCATAGATCCCATTCCAACAACCTCAGGTACGACATTATCTAGTCTTACAAACGTTGAATCAACATGATATGAAGAATTATCCACATCATTAATACTTGTTTCATTATTGCAACTAAGATTGGGAGGAGAATCGAAGCATAGTGGATGATTTGTTTACATACCAACTCTTAGTACATGTTTACAAACATTCCCATTTAATGCCCAATGAGTATCCTTACTTCGGTTGCAGATCTTATTTTCACCATTAGTTTTATGGTCAACAACACAATCTTTATTTAGGATTTTGTTTGCTTTGAATTTGCATGCTTTCAATTGTTCCTAGGATTTTCTAGGTTGTATAACACTGGCTTCTTTTAAACATTGCATATGTTTGTAATATAATACAACCTATGTCAACAACACATGAATCAACCAGAAAACTCGTCTATGACATGCATTGTTATGCTCACTAAGGCACCTTTATTTTAAGTACCCATGGTAGAATTCAATTGCATTATTTGTATGTTGATTCAAATGTGGAAAATTCCTATAAGCTTTTGCGCACATCTAAATAAAAATTTTGGAGCTATGAATTAATAGATACAATTATGCCATTGCATACTTGAGCCATGAAAACTAACTTAAAAAATCTTATGTATTTTATTGTTGAATAGCCAATTGGTCTTAAAATATTGCAAAAAAACTTATCTCCCCATTGAAATCATTAAAGAACTTTGTAAATACATGTTCTACAGATTCATCATCATGACACTAGTGGATGATTTCTCCTAAAGCACAGAAAATGATAATTTTCTTCGACTTTATTTCCAATATTCTTCAACCATGCTCGACGGACATGACATTCACATAATAATATTGTGGAGTTGGTTAGAGTCCTGAAATAAAGCATATATGTATACATTATTTTTTCATGTCCTTCCTAAAAGATTATAATCATAGAGCATACATGTAAACAAGACATGATTATAATCATACCGAAGATATAAAAATTCAAATGAATGTAAAAAATGAAATGATATTTATTGTAAAGATGTACTTACTCCATATTTATCTGTGCTAAAAGTTGAATCCATCGACATAACATTGTTGTGTGAATGTTTCACCATGCATCCACAATGTTTGTATACCTTTCATAAAAAAAAAAAATTGACCAACATCTTGATTTTCAAAACCGTGTTTGTATAAATATCATAAAATAAACATTGTGACCAACATCTTGTTTTTAAAACCAACACTATTTTTTAAAACACACACACACACACACACATATATATATGAATTATTGTACCATGCAAAATTGTCTTTAAAGTATTTTCTTTTTCTTATTTATTTTTATTTAAATTTATATGTATGTATAATATTATATAAACATTGTGACCAACATCTTGTTTTTAAAAACCAACACTATTTAAAAAAAAAATATATATATATATATATATATGAATTATTGTACTATGCAAAAATGTCTTTAAAGTATTTTCTTTTTCTTATTTATTTTTATTTAAATTTAAATTTATGTATAATATTACTATTGTCATATAAATATTATAAATATTAGTAAAATAATGTAATAAAAATTAAGCATATATTTATTGTTTCTTTTAAAAATAAGATAAAATTAAAAATTCTAATTATTATGGAAAGAATTTAAAGGCAAATATTATTAATATCATTGATTGTATTTTAATAAAAACACAATATGTATTCATTGTATTTTAATAAAAACACACATTAGTGTATTATGACATTTTCATTTTGTTTATTGTTAAATCAATAATATTATTTAGTGTATTGTAATATATTTTTATTTTATTTATTTTTAATATATTAAGGATTATCATTTTGTTTATATTTGATTTTTTATTTATTTTAAAATTAAAAGGTTATTAATAAAAATAGTTGATTTATATATAAATTAAAAAAATATCTAAATGCTTAATAATAATGAAAATATGTTATTAAATTAATAAAATTAGTTTTTAATGATTTTTTTTTAGTTTTTTAATAAAAAACCATTAATAAATTAACTATTAAAACTGTGTAAATTTAATACTATGTATTTTCAACTAAATATAAAATACTACAAATATTATAAATTTAATAACCAATTTATTAAATTCACTATAAATTATGAATGATAATTGATGTATTTTGTTTTTGTTTTTATGTATGAACACAAATTTAAAAATTAATGTAATGGTAATAATATGATATGGTAGTTAAAAAAAAATACATTTTAAAAATATGAGAGAATATTTGATATTTACACTATAAAAGTTTATAAGTAAATTTTAAATGAAAATACTAAAAAAATATTGACATCATTTATAAATACTAGCTACATTTACATATAAAAAATTTAATTATAATATATTAACAACACATAACACATAGATAATTATACTTTGGACCAGAAATAAAATCTTGAATCAAATCAAATATTTGAGATTCATGAAATCCATTGACACAAAACGCTAAGAGATGCAGCAAACTTACGTGAAAATTCTGGTTTTGAAATATCAGATGCAACATAAGGAATGTGAAATACAAGCTATAAGTCAAAGCTAGTAATGAAGAGGAAGCATATTGGAAGTTAAGTACAAAGCTTCAACTTCGACCATCGACCATAATAAGAACATGAAATATTTTCACAGCAAGAAAAATGCATGCACAACTTTCGTTGGTAAGAAGTATACAGAATGTTGTAATTGAAAAGAAAAAAATGAATCCTAAAATGCTCTAATTGTAATTTAAGGACCCTAAAACGTTCCAAACATAATGTATTGTTACATTTTATTTCTAGTGTAAAGGGCTTTAAATTAATTATTTCCTTAAACTGCTAAGTTTAACAGGAAACTACTGGTATGTGATTTATACTTTGAAGTGTGCAATCAGTTTGTGGCTATCCCCTATCTAAGAACATGAAATATTTGCATTGCAACGAAAGCATACACAACTTTCTGTTGACAAGATGCATATAAAGATCAAGAACGATGCATTATTCAGATTTTAAAATTATTCAATGCAAAACTTATCACTACCTGAAACATCTTAGTTTTATTTTATCATTAGAATGGGCATCAAGGGTCTGCAACTAAGCCATTTCTAAACTAATTAGTTACATTGCTTTAGTATACATTTAATGTGCTTTCTTCAAGTGCAACTCACAACCTACACACTATCCCAACTATATACACAAACACACATTGCTATTTATCTCTTTGAAATAGAAACTATCCTGCATTTTATATAAGATGCATATTCTCTTTTGCAAGGATGTCTAATATGCATTTTCAAAAAAACAAAAATGATGATGATGCTGCTTAAATTTGCTTGTTGAGAGTTGTTGTTTCATATAGGAGCATAACAAACTTGTAGAATTAATGCCTAGCTTTGCAGACGCATCTTAAGATTATGTTGCTTTGACAAAGGGGTTGGCATAGCATTAGAAGGGAAACTACTTTCCTGCTCGAAATACAATTTCAGAAGTATCAAATACTGCAAAATTTAAAACTACGGCAGCCATTAATTGACTTCGAACTAAATATGTAGAAGAACAATGCAGTACACATACTTACATGATTTCTTTCCAATTCTACCCATTCCATAGATGCAACTATGTCCAGCACAATTTTCCAACAACTTGGCCTGGACCAACTCTACAAATAATAAATCTCTTAGAAATTAAATAAAAATAAAGAAGAAAGAAAGCCAAGACAGAGTCAGCTTATTGTACTAATAAAACTTTCGTCATTTTACCTGGAAACCACAAGTCCCTAGTACAAAACTCCATCGTGCCAAGGGCTTCATAAATTCTTCATAACATAAAAATACAGCAGTGAGGGGGAGAATTGAGGATCAGAGATTTAGAGTTAGAGAAATGGAGTAGTGAAAGTTTTTAAATACTAAAAATACTTAGCTCCTTCCTATATAATTTTTTAATTTAAAAAAACTACAATTATGTGATATAACCCTGAAAAACACTAAGTTTATCTTATTTGTCCTGTTCCGCTTGGGTCTGGGCTCTAGGCTTTAATAACAACACAAATCTGTCCTGAGAATCCAAGTCGATTGGATACAACTCGCTTAAGTTCAGCTCATCAATTGAATTGCATGCATCATTGCTCTTCTTGGTTTAATGCAAAAAGAAACATATCACTTCAGCTGATCCCAACGCGATTCCCTCTAGTCTTACAAGTTACGGAAATCACAATGGGTTCGTCCTGCTATACAGTATATACAGTACAAACAATCTCATAAGTGTTTAGCAGATATCTGTCCTGTCCTCTGCGGGAAAGAAGAAAGAGAATCCATATTATCTTACCCCTGAGCTTCGAGGTAGAGGGGACACAAGTCGCCTAAGTTGAGCTGATGAAGTGAAGTCCATGCATTATCACTCTTCTTTGTTCATTGGAAAAAAGTAACATATCACTTCACTTCACGCCAACGCAATTTCCTGTGTCACAACGAATTACACATGTGACAGAAACCACCAAAAAGGTTTTCATTTTGGCCCATATTTATTATTATTAGTCAGTGTCGATGATAGGTGACTATTTCATCTCACCATATTAGTTATGAGGCTAACCTTATTTATCTATGGGATTTTTAGCTTCTCTTTGGGCAAGTGCGGGAGGGTGTTATGTAAAACAGAAGAGAGTCGTATTTTTCAGGGTTGGGAAACATAAGAAGAGTGAAAAGTTAGAGTGTTTGCATACATATGTATGGGATCGACTTAGGTGCAATCTCTTGGTGTTTCTCGTTATTATGTTACTTGTATTAATGATGCAACTAGAAAAACTTGGGTTTATTGCATTAGGTAGAAATTTGATGTGTTTGCTACTTTTAAGAAGTGGAAAGTTTTGGTTGAGAATGAGACACGAAAAATATTGAAATGTCTTAGATTTGATAATGGAGTTGAATACTGCAGCAAGGAGTTTGATAGTTACTTTTCATACCATGGGATTTGTATAGAGAAGATAGTCCCAGGAACACCACAAGAAAATGTTGTGTCAGAAATGATGAATAGGACAATCATGGAGCGTGCAAGGTGTATGAGATTGCATGCAAGGTTTCCCTTACAGTTTTGGGTTAATGTTGTAGATATTGTTGTTTATTTAATAAACCACTCATTTTTCATAACTTTTGGTTGTGAATCATTTGTCCATATTGATAAAGAAAATAAAACAATGCTTGAGGCTAAATCCAAGAAATGTACCTTTATTGGATACGGGGTTGATGATTTTGGTTATCACTTATGGGATTATGAAAATCAAAAAATCATTAGGAATAGAGATATAGTATTCAATGAAAACGTTATGTACAAATATCAATTGCAAGAAAAGAAAGAGGTAAATGAAAACACAGAATACATAGTGCTTGATGAAATCAAAGAAAATGAAGTTCCAAAGATACCAAAAAATCAAGAGCAACAATAGGTACCTAAAACCCCTGCAAATGTAAGAATATCTACCAAGTTAAGTAGACCCCCTGAACGATTATCTCCTTCAATGTATTATTTATTGATCATTGATTCTCGTGAACTAAAATGTTATGAAGATGCAATGAAGATAAAAACTAGAACTAAGTGGGAGAAAGGTGTGAATGAGGAGATGGAATCATTGGTAAGAAACCAGACTTGGGATTTAGTTGAGTTGTTTGAAGAAAAAATGAGCATACCGAACAAATGGGTCTACAGATTGAAGGAAGAAGATGGAGGCAAGAAGCGGTACAAGGATAGACTTGTTGTAAAGGGGTTTGTACAAAACAAAGGTATAGACTTTGATGAAATATTTTCTCATGTTGTTAAAATGAATTCAATTAGGACTATTTTATGTCTAGTGGTGGCAGAAGATTTGCATCTCGAACAATTAGGGCATGAAAACAACCTTTCTCCATGGGATTTGGAGGAAGAAATTTATATGCAACAACCATAGGGGTATGACATCAAAGGGAAGGAAAATTTGGGTTGTAGGTCGGAGAAGAGATTTTTATGGATTGAAAAAAGCTCCAAGGCAATGTTATTTGAAATTTGATAAGTTCAAAGCGACCTAGGTGCATCGGTGGATCTAAAGAACCAAAAAGAAGATAAAACCTTTAGCATAGGCAATTACAAATCAAACTGGAATTTGTTGAGTGTAAACACTGACCTAAGGAGGGATATGTAATTGTCCTACGATGAATTTCACACCTTAAATGTTCAAATGAGTAAGAGATTTTTTTTTTTTTGAGAGCTTGTAATCAAAAGAAAAATCAACACTCATAGATCTAATTAGTTCTCCAGTATGGTCTCCACTTTTGTTATCGAAAATTCTCAATCAATGCAAACAAATATTGTTTCCCTAGTCTACATGGGGCAAATCTAGAACAAAAGACTCACAACAATGCATCCTCTCCCTAGATTATTAAACCACTTGAACGTCAAGCTTTCTTACCTTACTAAGAAGGTGTCCTTGCCTTGTAATTTATTTTACAAACAGATGTACCTGCAAAAGAATGCAAGGAACAAGATACAATAGTGAAAGCAATAAGATAACTCAAGGATCTATGCTAATGATCAAGGAGAAAAGTAATCACTAACTGAGATTAACACAAATCATTCATGGGAAGGGAAACACATTTTTATTAACAGAATAAGAGAAGAAAAATACAACCAAAGCCTTGATGTCAAAGCTTTGTTCTCACAATGCCTTTTGACTCACAACCACAAGCTCTACAAAATCTACAAAACCACATTATTTGCCTCCTATACCAGCAATTATTTCAACAGCATAAAAGTGTTCTCTTGGTCCTCCCTTATCACGGTGCATGAATCTTGTATATATAGGTCAAAAAGGTCCCAAAGGGGTTGATATATTTTGGGAGGAGGGTGAGGGATCATCTCTAGAGGATAGGGGTACGAATGCCACCTACTCCAAGAAGTTAGGATAGGCCTCCATGAGAAATTTCATCTATAAGGTTCATAAAATCTTTTCTTTTTTTCCATTTTAACAATGTTGACGCTCCTTATGCACTAACAGGAGGTGCAAGCACTCTTTGTTATTAGACAACAAGTGTCACCGGTGCACCTTATCATTAGGAAAGAGGCGTCAGGCAAGAATGGTGCTCTATGTTAGAAGAAAAAGGGTGTCATGCATCCTAAATTTGAGCAGAAAGCTCCTCCAAAAGATGGTTTGGACAAGGAACTTCAGGGGATTAAGCATAAGGACAAATTTTGGGTGTAACGGCTTTCACGTCGAAGTGAAAAATATACCTCATATGACAAGATAACCTTTTTAGTATTATAATCATGTAGAAGTGGGAGTTTGTCGCGGTAAGATCCCATCAAAGTCAAGTGGGTGTCTGTCGAGGTAAAAGTGTGATGGGATAAAAGTGTGTAAAAAGTGTATCGACCTAAAGTGAAAGTTGAGTCTTGTCAAAGTGAAGTATGTCGCAGTCAAGTGTGAAGACTTGTATGTTGCAGTAAAAGTCCGTCGCAGTAAAATCTCGTTGTGATAAAATTTTGTTGAAGCTATTTCAGTCAAAGTAAACTTGTCAAAGTTAACCCATCGAAGAAAAATGTGGGGTTTTCAAAGTAAACTTGTCAAAGTTAACCCATCGAAGAAAAATGTGGGGTTTCCCAAAGGTAGTGTGTCGCTATTGAAAAGAAAAGAAAATTAAAATTATGCACAGTAACTCAAGTTGATTCTTGCAACATCCTCTCCCTGGAGTGAGTAAAAAAGGATTGTATTGACCGAGAGAGAGACTAAAAAAACACTAGGCCAAGTGGAGTGGAGGGTATCACATATCTCTCTATGTAGAACCCTTTTATTTGCTTCACATCAATTACAACCCCACTCGTGCTTCAAAGCAATTGCGCTCTAGTGGAAGAAATCCTTCAAGCACACAAAGTACACCTCAATGCATTGACAACCAAGTACGACGCACTGAAGTTAAGAAATTGATACAATTGGAAACAAAATCCAAAGCGTACAACAAAATGGCAAACTAGAAAACAAAAAAATGGTAGGGAAAATAAAGTTTTGAACACAAATTCTTGTTTGCGAACTTGCAAGCACATTATACATGCCAATGCTGCTCATTAAATCTTGTTGATATGTGAAACATTGACATACACATATTTAATGTAGATGATAATCTTACTGATAATAATAATAATAATATAATTATTTTTTTAACCAGGGGAATCGACAACTCAGGACTAGGTTGGTACTCACGTGACGCAGGATTCAGGGATCCATTCCCGCTACCACTATACCCCTAGGTGCCCCACAACAGCCTGCAAGCTAGGGACACGGGTAAGCCTGGGTGTGATTTGAACTCGTGACCTCCTTTACAGCATCCATGAGCACACTACAAATAATTATTTTATTATCTATTTATTATTAGATTATAATCATATATGTTAATTTGAAGATAATATGTAAAATATAATCATTTTTTTTTTAATTTTGAATAGAAAGTTGAAAATATTAAGGTTGCTATTGCATATATATATATATATATATATATATATATATATATAATTAAACTTGAGAATATATTAAGGATGCTATATATATAAAATTAAACTTGAGAATATGATTGATAATTTAAAAAATTAATATAAAGATGTGAATAATAATTTTTGAAAATTATAATAATTTTTAAATATATATATGTCTTTTTTAATTAATGTCTTATAAATAAATACATAAATATTCATTTTCATAAATAATTTATGATATAATCATAATAATTATAAAACTACTTTAATTTTTATATACAGATTAGAAAAATATTTTTATTTATATTTAAATTGTTTCTATAACTAATTTATTAATAAAAATAAGTAAAAATATCTATATATTATAGAATATGAAATTATTATTATTTTTACATCGAAGACGTTTTTCTCTGAGGTCGGTTTTTGGCCACCGTGGCGAGAATGGTCGTCCCTTCTCCGAATAGAAAATTGCCACGTTTTTCCTAAAAAATTGCCACGTTTTATAAAAAATAACACGGTTTCGAAGGATCGAGAGCTTACCTGTAACGAAACCGCTTAGATCCGCAACATATGAAAGCGCGGCTATCCAACTCTGAATAGTTTATGAAGTGTATTGTGCCTTCTCTTCACCAGTTTGAGGATCAGATGTTCTCTTCTACTGGAGCTTCCTCAGGGTTTCAGTGTACACTCCATCTTTCTCTGAATGGCGGACCGTAGAAGGATCCACCTTGAAAAAGATGGACAGAATGGTAGCCCCTGAGATTTTCATGAGCACGAGCTCATCCAGGCAACAACTAGATTTTGCATAAGTTGGAGATAGAAGGGTTTGTTTGAGGAGTTTTTATAGACACAAATGTGACTTTTATTTGGAGTTACAAGTGGAACTTGAGGATGTGGCTTGTTTCTGCAATTGTGGATATCTAAAGAACGACAGTTTTGTTGAATGTATCGTGCAGAGTTATTCAATAATATTTAGCCGGGCACTGCTAGGATTACTGCTTGTTTTCTTTTTTTGACATGTATGTAGAGAAGTGATTTCTATGAGTTGTGTGTTCCTTATGGATGTTAAATCGATATCCATTCTCCCTCCCTCCTTTCGCAGGGTTAGCTGAATAGACCCCTCATCTGCATACCTTGCTTCCTTCTCTCGTGTCTCTAAAATTTCAAGTTTTTTAGTCACACACGCCTAGAATAGTCTACCTTAGTCTTCTGCACTTGCGTAGAAATTATTGATCCAAGCAGTGGTTGTTTAGCTTTTAAAAGGGGGGTTTTAGATTCTATCCGGGTTGGGAATTAGGAGATTGAAAGGGTTTTAGTGTGTTGTGTGTGGCCACAAGTATGGGGTTGGGAATTAGGATATTGAAGGGGAAAACAAGATTTTGGGCATTGAAGCATGAGTGTGGTGTTGCGAGGAGTGCGACTATCATCGTTAGAGTTATAGCCTTGTTACGGAGAAAACTTCCTATGGCTTGGGGTACCTCAACAGACAGAGTAACCGTAGAAATCAATCATTTCCCATATGCAAGAGAAACCAAATATCTAACACTAAAGGATCTCAAAACATACCTTATTCCGGACGTTTGATGTAGATCCCCGTTGAGCTTTTCCACTCTCGCTTGTATTAGCAATTTGCTGTCTCAACATTCAGCAAACAAGACAAGCATTCTATATGATGGTGTTAGACCTACTCTAGCATATATAATCAATAACATATAAGCATTTAAAAGCATCCATGGATTCAATACTCATTTAAATACACATTATTGGATAGGAAAATATATTTCTATTAATATAAAACAGAGATTACAATAGTGACAACCTCTATCGGCATGTTTGCGAATCGGAGAAACTGAGTCCTCCACTTGGGCCTCCACCACTTCAATACTCCATCTATTGATAGCAATCTCACAAGCAAAGGCAAGCTTGGGAAGAACACAAAGTGCTCCAAGGGACAAAGGGATGCAGACTCAAGTATAAGCTCCGGCAACAATGGACTATAGTTTTCTTGCTCTTCAATTCCTCCCTCTTTCAATGTATCCAAAGGGTTCCTTATATAGTGCTTCAACAAGGTAATGGAAGGTCAAATCCGAGCGATCTCAAGGCATATGGAAGGCCAAGAGACAAGTGACTCGGATCCACATCAAGGAAAACTCCAAAACTATTTGGCCTTTTGCACACATCCCGATGTACATGGGTTTGAGGGTTGTATCATTGTATATACGCGAGAATGGGTTTAAAAGTCACGTATGGCAAATAATGCATATTTTTAGGGATGATCTTGGAAACATCAAAGGTACAAAAATGGTCCATGGGGTCTAAAGAGTCTGTAAAGGGACAGGGAAGGCCATAAAGGTGTGATCCACCATGTGCGGTAAAATCACCTGTAAGAGATGCCCCCTAATGTGTGAGGTCAGAGGGGTGATACGATGGACGAAATACATTATAAGTCCATCCCAGAAGTGGAGTGATGAAGAACCAGGTGGAAGAACCATCCATCTAACTGCAAACAGATATAGCAGTCCAGAATACATAAGAGTATAATGGCCATGGATAGGCATGATACAAAATATGACATGTGTGGTCATCACCACATACAATATAGATAGATCAGAATCTCCATGATGAATATATACAAAGGATCTTGATCTCCATGAAAGCTAAAGATATACAATGGATCAAGATCTCCATAATAGCTAAAGATATCTGTCATACACTGGAATCAAGTCACAAGAGCTGAAATCTCATGAACACTGGCACGACCAAGGAGGTAGCATATATGAAATGCCACCAATCTGGAAGGTCTTCTACACAATCTGCTACAAGTACATGTCCTACTATGTGAATAGATGTGTCGAGGTCGAACATAGTAGTCCATTGTCTGATTACCGGTCATTGATGTATACCGTTAACAAATGCGAGATCACCCACCAATAATGAAAATGGGAATCAAGGTACTAGAGTGCAAACTAACAAGTGCGAATAAATGTGTTGAGGTCGAACACTTGAAAGGATCCATCGATCAGGGGACATTGATGTATTCCCAAAACTGTCGATGGTGAGAGAACCTGCCACTGATGATTGCAAGTCTCAAGGCACTCAAAATGACTCTAGATTGCTATCTCAGAATAAATGATCTGAAGTCGATGGGATGAAATCCGCTGGAAGGAGGGCATTAAGGCATCCCCCATCATCCAACACGAGGTACTCAGCAAAGCTGTATAATGTGGAAGGACTCGATCATAATGTGCTTGAACCAGTATCAGTACTGGGAATGGCCGACATGCAAAGTCAAGATAACTGAGGAATGGCCGACTCAGGTTTCAACTTCCTTCGAACAAGAGCATAAAGGAGAATAGTGACTGAATGTAGGTAGCACAGACTCGATATACAAAACTGGGACATCTCTGCGACACAAGAGACATCGACAGAGGCTCCATAGGGACTAGAATCTTAACCAGTCGGTGGAGATAAACTAAGAGAAACGAGTACACCTCCTAAAGTCAAACTATTAACCCAACCAATGGATGTGATATACAATTCTCTGTTCGAAAGCGACACAACTCGACTGCTGCCAAAGATAACATCTTTTCTTGTCCGACTTTTTGGTTTTTTGATTTTTTTTTGGACTTTTTCAAATATTTTGAAAAGCTTGAAAAAGAATAAAAGTGCTTTATAGTTACAGGATAGGAGGAGATGAGTGTCAAGGGGCAAACAAACTAGTTCCAAGCAGCGAAACATACCTATGCTCAATGCAAGGATACACATGTAGGATAACGACACTTGGGGGAAAGTCCCCTCCCGGTAAAAAATAGGGAATCAAGCTGCAAAGGATATAAAAAATGGCTCTGCATGGCTAGACATGAGACAAGCTTGGGCTATATAGCTGATAATCAAAGTCAGAGAAGCTGACATAAGGCTCAGTAAGGCAGGAAAAACTCATGATAATGCAATTACAACTTGATATAAGGAAGTCCTAGGGGAAGAAGGCCAACAAAACGATCAAGAGGAATATGAGGCTCTTGCGCAAAGACATGGCGATACTATACAAAGGAATCCCATATCCTAAAGGAAAAAGTCAGCATGGGCACCAAATGCAAAACATGAGCTAACTAGGGTACCCATGTATGGTCAATCTCTACCATTCACATCATGTCACTTCCAAAATAACAAGAAGGTTCTGTGACAAGATAGAACGGGTTTGTACCTAAGGTTATCATGAAACGGCCATAAGGTCATGCAAAGTGTAAATGGGTGTGAAATCTAACCTATATGCTAGTTTAGACATAATACTTGAAATCGACACGAACGAGTCAAAACAACGGTCCAAACGTCGCTCAAAAATGGACTCCTACATCATCATATTAGTCCAAAACGGTCCAAAATGGTCAGAAATGTTGATGTATATGTAACTTCAGAATGTATTCTTCTATGTATCTTATATATTGTAACCCGATGTTTATTTCGGGATGTCTCTATTATGTATTTGAGTCATGTGGTCATGCCCCGATGTTCCGATCGGGAGGATTAATAATGTAATCAAGTCATATCAAGTCATTAGGTAAGTCCCCACAGTTTCGGGGCACTTAAGTTATTATACACTAATTAAGGTGTAGGCTCGAGTAGTAATTTTCAGGTTGAGCCTACGTGTGAAAAGGCAATTCAAGTGAACAAATGAATATAAATAGAGAGTGAGAGTCTCTCTATTTATCACTTGTGAAATACATCACTTGCTCTCCCAAGTGTGGCGCACTACTGGAGAAGGAAATTTTGGGACTAGACAGAAGACAGAAGTCTACTGTTGTTTTGGGAGATCTCTTACTGTTTTGGTGTTGATTCTATCTTAGAGTAAGTTGCGGGGTTTTCTCCTTTATGGTTTCCCCAAGGAAAACTCTTTGTGTCTCTTGTCTCTTGTGACGTGCTTGTGTTTTATTGCTGTGCTTGTTATTCTCTCAGTGAAAAGATCCTAAGATCATAATGCTAGCTTAAATGTGATGAAAAACTAACATGGAATCAGAGCTAACCTGAGAAGAAGACATTGTGCAGCTACAGGAGCTAGGGCTTCCTATTTTGTGGATCTTCCTCCACATATTTTCAGCAAAATTATGCTAAGATGACTCCCCATTGAAGGGTGCATCTTTCTGTCGATGCGGAATTCAATCTCAAGCATTTTCAGTTTCGATGTGGAAATTAGGGATTTCTACAGAAGAGGAATTTTTGAGTGAGACCAGAATAGGGTTATTCTCCTCATAAAAACCGAAGTTTAGAGACCTGGATCAAGAAATTTGGTTGGGTGAAACTCCAGGAAAGTCAAACCCTAGTTTGACCCTGAGCTAGGAGAAACCCTAAATACTAAAACTGCTAAGTTTTGGTACAGTCGCTATATTCCAAGATTGGTGAAGTCTCAGAAGCTGAAAATTATAGGGGCCAAATATAAAATCCTAATGAATCCTGTTTCCAAAAATAAGACTCAGATTCGCTGTACTCCAGGAGATATGATCTCTCCAAGTTAGGGTTCCAGCCTCTTCCATAATTCATCCCTAAACAGGACATCTGGGGAGATCTGCAATATCTTGAGCTACAGAGGTCCAAATTGAATTCCTAAAGATGTTCCAGAAAGGAAATGGACTGTAATTTCAGTGGTCCAAATATCAGACTCAGAATATGAACCAGTGACACGTGGCATGCCGTACAACTTCGTTGTTCTGAACAGTCCTGTAACAGGTCACCTTGGGAAAAGGATCATAAATAACAAATGGTGAAACCCATTATGATGAAACCTACGGTGTTAGATCAGGGACATGCGATATTACCTCAGTGAAAAATTTCATACATAGAGGATTAGTAATTTCATAGATATCACAGAAACAGTAACAGGCATTTCTGCAGAAGAAATCAGTAAATTAGGGCTTCCTGTTTCGGGAGCTTCCCTCCACTGTTTTCAGAAAAGGAGTAC
>LPNX010376849.1:0-12276 GCA_001517045.1 Pseudotsuga menziesii
ATATGGTGTTGTGTTCTCTTGTGCTATGGTTCTTGTTATGACTTCATGATTCAGATGCTTATGATTTATAAATGATGAAGTGATAGATATTTATGAAATGATTGTGCAAATGGTAGAATAATGGATTGATGAATTAGTTGTTGATTGTTAAAATTGAAAAAGTAATAAAGACTGCACACACAGATTCACCCCTCCCCTATCTGCGTGCCTGGTGTGTCTAACAAATGGCTCTTCATTATTTTTTATTTAACCAGAGTTTAAGTAGGTCAATATATGCTTACTTTTGTTTTTGTTTGATTAAAATAACTGTGTTTTTTTTAATAAGGAAAAAAAAGAAGTCGAGAGAAAGGCATGTGTATATGGTAAGGAAACGCGGTGGTTCCATAGGAAACACGTTTCCAAGAAGTACCAAACGTGTTTCTGAGTTTGCTAGTACCCAAGATAGTACAGAACAGCAGCCTCAAATTCTTTGAGGAGAGGTCTCAACCCTATGGCTACATCCAATGTTTCTCTCTTCTATCTGCTTTCTTGATTAGGGCACTTCTATTTTGAGAAGGAAACATTAAATCACAAACAATAATTCTTTGATGTTAGTCTCATGATTTGGTTTGGTTATGTATCATTGCAATAAAATCCCATCTTTGTATTTTAGTTTTTCCTTGATATTCATTATGGATCAAAGGTAACTTTACAATATCATGATAAATAAGTCTTTTCCAATCATGAAGAGAGAATACACAGTCTTTCCCAAGGAGAGTGACAATACCAATTTTTCACAGATGATTAAACAAGCAATACCACGGGGAGAACATAAAGTGCCCAAGAAGCTTATCCAAGGAGGAAACAAGGGTGGAAAAATAACACCCCAAGGGGATCAAAGAAAGACAAAATATATCCCCAGCGAAAACATATATAAAAAGGCTATTTAAGCCCATATTCATAAAAACAAAAATGAGTATGCTACTTCAAACAGTAAGAGCTCTTAAAAAGATGAATCATGCCTTCATCAATGATTTCTCGTTCGAAAACTTCTAAGAAGGACAGAAGACCAACCTTCATAGAAAGTGCTTCCTTGGATAAGCGGTATGCACTCATATTGTGCTCCCTGTAGACATGTTTAAAGTCAAGGGGAAAAAAGCATGTTTGAATTCTGTGATTCTGTCATGCCAATAATTCAAGTTCAAAGTTGAAAGGGTTGCTTTAGAATTTGTCAAATTTATAATCACAGAGGAATCTCTCCACACAGATAGAGAAGGAAGGCCCATGGATGTTGCAGAGACAAGCAGGGCCCAAAGAGCTAACAACTCAGCCCTTGTATTGGTGTTAGGCCCACAACCCATTTTGAAAAGGAAGGAATGAGACTGATTAAGAGTAAGACTAAAACCAACTCCACCAAGATTGGAAGTTGCTGCCTCGTCGAAGAACTGAGAAGGATAGCTGATGTGCGGAACTGGCCCAATAACCCTGGGCTTCTTTTTTGTAAACAATACATAATAAGATGAAACCTGGTCCATGATTCTAAAACATAATGATCGAATTTCTTGTGGTTTATCCTCAAAGACACATAAGTTGTGGCAGATCCAAATGTTCCATATGTAAAACAAGGGAAAATAATAATAGTCCCTACTATGCTTAAACCAACAGGAGAGGTTTGCATCCAAAGAAGGCGCAAGCCAAGGAAAATTTATGTTATATATTTTGCAGAGAGACTCTCTCACATCCCATGCAAAGGTGCAAGAAACAAAAATATGGTTCACATTCTCCTCATTCGAATTGCACAAACAACACCTGTTAGGCCCATATTATCCATTTTTAAACAAAATGTCCCAAGTAGCTATACGATTTTCCAGAATGAGCCACAAAAAGCATTTGATTTTCAACAGGATTTTCCAAGACCAGTTCTTTGAATGAATCCATACAAGCAATTTAAAAAATTTGGAAGATATAATAAGGTCATATGTAAGACTGGTGGAGACTTCACCATTCATAGCATTATGCATCCAAAGAATTGAGTCATGGTCCTCAATCAGTTTTATAACCCCATCAGATAATCCATTGATGAACAATGTCCATTCAGACTTCCATCTGCCACCCAGGTTCAGATCCTCCGCAGTAAACCAATAGGAGTGACCCAAGGCACCCTCCCCCCTGTTGCAAGCATGGTTAAGTGTTTTGATGCCCAAGTCCAGGAGGTAATCCCGCAACTCTTCAGAAAGAATAAAAGAAGAGTTTAATCCCAAGATGGGATCAATGCCCAATTTATACTAATATCGTTACATGTTTTCCATCCCATCTTGCAACTTAGCCAAGATAGCATCCTGATGAAGTCATTCCAAACAATGGAGGTTCCATTAACAAAGAATCTTTTCCTTCTCAACCAGTCTTCCAGAGATAAGTTTTTAAGATATTTAGTCCTTATCACAAAACTCCAGATACCCGATGCTTTCAAAAATATCCATAAACGTTTGAGCCTAAGCGCCATGCCAAACCATTCCAAATTTTTAATGTTCCATCCACCATAATCATAGGGCCTTGAGAAAGTCTACCAGTCCACTACGTGCATCCTTCGCTTATGAGTCGAGTTACCTCCAAGAAAAGAGAAAATGCTTTGACACAGACTATTCAGAATAAACTCGGGGATTTTTTCCAAAGCGAACCAATAAACAAGAACATCGGATAACACAAACCGAATAAGAATCAACCTACCACCCAAAGAGAGATACCGAAAGGGACCAATGACTGATTTTCTTTTCGAAACATTTAAGGATCCATCTCCAGTGATTAACTCCATATCCCAATGGCTTAAGCCGATGTCCTAAATATTTGAAACCAAGATCAATGTGTTCCATTTTGGAGGGCAATATCGCAGAGATACCCCTACAGATATCCTCATCAACATTATTATAAATAAAGGAATATTTGTCAAGGATTCTACTCATACCTGAAGCTGAGCAGAAAAGATCCAATCTGTCCTTATACTCAACCCATTCAAGGTTCCTATTCCAAACAACACAACATCGTCCGCAAAAATTTGATGAGTTAAATCCAAAGACCTGGAAAGCATAACCCCCTTTAGAGTTCCCATATATTTAGAATCATTGATGAGTAAGCTGAGCCCTTCAATTGCTAATATAAAGAGAAGGGGAAACAATGGGCATCTTTGGTGAATGCCCCTTGAAGCCTCGAAAAATAAACCAAGGGCGAGCCATTTACCTTGACCGGGAACTTGGGAGAAAAAATACAACCCATCATTCAATTAACCCCATCCAAAGGAATGCCAATTTGTAACAGAACAAGTCTCAAATAAATCCAATTCTCCCTGTCAAAAGCTTTGACAAGGTCCAATTTCAGAACTAAAGCTTTCATTTTTTTAGGTTTTCTGGAGTACAGAACTTCTTGTGTAGTCCCCACAGGTTCAAGGATTTGTCTGTTCTTCAGAAACCCATATTGCTCCATTGAGATAGTCTTATCCAAGGTGGGCTTGAGTCGATTCGCTATGATTTTTTAGATAAGCTTATAAATCAGATTGCATAGCATGATAGGAAGGAAGTCAGCAAAGGATTGGGGATTTCCACATTTGGGTGTAAGGGTTAAAAAGGTAGAGTTAAGAGAAGAAGGGACCCTCCCCTCTTTTCTGGACTATTCAACCACCCTTGATAAATCACCTCCCATCTACTCAAAAAACTAGAGGAAGAATTCTACAGGATATCCATCATGTCCAAAGCTTTTGTCCTTTTTAAATCCCTTTAAAGCTACTTCCACCTCTTTTGTAGTCACTACAAAACAAAAGAAAGAAACCTCCTCGTCTGATAAGAAAGTAGGGTACAGATTGATCACGTTTAATTGATCGAAAATGTGACAATTACCATCATCTTTTAAGAGTGAGGAGAAGAAATTCCCCCCCCCCCCCATAGATCTGAGTTGAGCTCCATCGCTTACCATCTAACCATCCTCATTCTTCAAGGCCCAGATGGTGTTGAAATTATTCCTTGCTGAAGCAACATTATGAAAAAAATTGTATTGGCATCCCCATGTTTAATCCAGTTGATTCTGCTTTTCAATTTCCAAATCAAAGCCTCATGGGCTAGTAGCTTTTCTTTTTTACTCTTCAAGGATGCCAAAAGGATGGAGTCATCCACTAAAAGGATGCCTGAGGGACATGATTCAAATAAAGCCCTAATCTCTGCCTCTATAATCATAAGATCTTTACTTATTTTCCTAAGATGCACCTTTTCCAACCCTTTCACCACACCTTTAATACTTTTGAGCTTATAGACCAAGCGAGTCATATCATCATTGACTGATGTAGGTGCTCAGTCAGCCACGATTTTTCAACAATCTGAGAAAATTCTTCATCCAGTAACCAAGCACGACTAAATTTGAAGGGATATGAATGCTTGAAAGTGAAATCATCCCATCCCATACAAATTGGATAATGATCAGAAATTTATGTGGGATAAGACCAAGTTCTAAATCTATGAAGAAGAGGCAACACCTGTTTAGAAGCTAAGAAATGGTCCAATCTTTTACTGATGCCAGCCTCCCCAAAACGACCATTACGCCATGCCGGACCCAGACAACTAGGAGCAATATCCACCAGGTTTGTGCTCACCAGAAGTTGGGAGAAAAAAGAAGCCAAAGGGGCAATATGTGCTTTAGAGCCCCAGATATTAGCATCAAAGAGAGTGAAGTTAAGGCCTCTAGCAAAAAGCAAGTTGGGAAGATCAAAAATACCCCCTAAGACAATACTACTCCAAAAAAGTTCCCTATTAAGGTACAACCCATAGCAGTTGAGCACAGAAAAAACAGAGTGAAGACCCCTGAAAATGGCCTTAACAATAATCCCATCACAAGAAGAGAAGGCTTTACAGCGAGAAACCTAGGGGTTCCAACCCATTAATAATCCCCTCGAGAGACCATCAGAACCAATAGAACAAAACTCCCATACAGGTTTCAGTTTTGCAAAGGAGAGAAGATATTACAAGTGACTACACATCGTTTCTTGAAAACGTACCATATCCGGATTGATATCCGAAAGGAGTATTCCAAGGTATTTTAACTTGGTTATCCCTCCAAACCCTCAAATATTCATGGAACGGATTTTCATGAGGAACCCATGACAGAGGGTGATGTTTCTCTAAGCACCCGAGAAGTTGAGGTACAGAGAGAAGGAGTATAAGCCCTATCCACATTCTTGATCCAAACAGATAGAGGCGTAAACAAATCCAAGCTTCCTGAGACCTGGGTAAGTGCAGAAGACTTAGGTTTCCTAGACCTTCGAATGGAGACATTCTCAGATCTGATGGAGTCTAGAGGAAAGGTAGAGGGGGATAAGAGAGTTTTATCAGTGAAAATGGAAAGAAAGCTCCAAAGGGTTGGGTCCATGAAGGAAGGTGTTTCCCAAGGGCTTTCAGGCCTAGGAGCAACAGAGGCAGGAAAAGAGAGAGCATCTGAGAGAGGAGGGAAAACCTCCCTAGAGAAAAGAGGGATATCTACACAGTTCGAAAGGGAAGTTGTGGTCTCAGGAGTCAACAATGGGGAAGAGACATTATTGACATCTAAAGAGCAGGAAGGAATCCATTCTGGCTCACCAGGTATTAACTTGGAGACTCAAGAGTAGAATTAATTGGATCAATGAAGGGGATGCTAACACTAGGTTCTTTCACACTTATGCCTCTCCTAGAAAAAAATCTAAGTCCATATGGACTTTACAGAATCAGGCTAGGGAAAGGGTTGATGAGGATGCCTAGCTCAAACTATTGGGGGAGCCTCATTTCTCTGATCTTTTTAAATATGATTGCAGCACTAACATTGTAGATCAACTTAAGTAATCAGTGTCTTTCCTTCCTTTGTTCAAGAGGAGGAAAGGGATAGTTATTGTTCTGAAGTTACTCTTTCTGAAATTGAAACAATTCTTAAGGGCTTTAAAAAAGATAAGAGCCCTGGCCTTGATGGATGGCCAGTGGAATTCTTTCTCAATTTCTTTGATCTGGTGAGTACAGATACTCTTTTGTCGGCGGAACAGTCTCAGTTGGAAGGTAAGGTCACTAGTGCTATAAATGCCACTTTTCTCACCCTCATCCTGAAATGTGAAAGCCCCCTTACATTCTCTGATTTCAGACCTATCTCCCTTTGTAACTTGATCTATAAATTCATTTCCAAGGTGGATGCTACTAGACTGGAGCCCTTTTTGGATAGAATCATAACTGCCAACCATTTTGGCTTCCTCCAGGATAGACAGATTATTGAACCTGTGGGTATTACTCAGAAAGTTCTGCATTTTATTAAACAGAAAAAGTAGAAGGATTTTTTTCTCAAATTGGATCTGGTCAAAGCCTTCCATCATGTTAACTCGACCTTTCTTAGCTTTGTTCTCCTATAGATAGGTCTCCCTCCGCATGGATTCAACTGGATTATGGGGTGTGTCTGTTCTTCAAATTTTGTTGCCTTATCAGTGTTGCTGAGAGATTGATGAGCACACTGGCCTGTGGTTGGGTGGAACGTTGCAACGACATAGCTGGTTGCGGCACAAGATTCTTCTCAACATAAGTATCTCTTGTGTTTAATCTCTGTAATTGTATTTTTTTTTATGAGTTATGATGAGCATGTTGAATGATTGATGAATGTATTTTTCTTCCGATGTATAATGCATCTATGTATGTTTTCAATTCAATGCATTTTTACTTCAATGTTCATGGGGCTAGTTTCCCTGCTTAAATGATAGCACCAACCCGTAGGTCGTGTTTTCTCTAAGGGGAGGGGACGTGACACATGTCTATTACATGTCTCCTCTTTGAGGATGATGTGATCTTATTTGGGCAGGGAACTTATGAGGAATGGTATGGCTATAAGCATGTCTTGGATCTCTTTTGCTCAGGTACAGGTATGAAGATCTGTATTGAGAAATCCTCCTTTCTTTACAATGCAGTTGATGAGGATAATAGATGTCAGATTCACTCTCTTCTTCCTTACAAAATGGAACCAATATCGGTGGGATTCAAGTATCTTGCCTATCCTCTCAAGTGTTTGGGCTAATGTACAAATGACTGGCGCTGGAGCATCAAAAGATTTGAAAACATGATTACCCACTGGGCCTAAAGTTTGTTATCTCTTGGTGGAAGAATAATCTTGGTTAGATCTGTTCTTATGGAGATTGCAGTGTACTTGTTGGATCTAGCTCGAATTCCCAAATCCATCATGCACTGTCTCATACGCTCCATTTTTCATTTTCTCTGGGGAAGTTTAAGTGGGAAACACTAGTTGCATTTAGTGGATTGACACACTATTTTGAATCCTTATGAGTACGAAGGGTGGAATATTAAGAATTTGGATTATTTCAGCTTGTCCCTTAGAATGAAGAGTTGTTGGATGGCCCTTAATGGTAAGGGAATTTGGAGTCACAACATCAAACATAAGTATCTTAAAGACCGTACTGTAGATTACTGACTTTGCCTACAAGTATTTTCAGTTCATGATTCTTCTTACATCTGGAACGGATTTATCAGATCCCTCTCTTGGATCACCAATCCGTTAGTGTGGAGGGTAAGGGATGGAAAAAAGATCAGGCTGGGAGTGTACCCGGTAGCTGGCTTGAACTCCTCTTTTGTCCTACTCGAGGACCTTATATCTTACCTGACAGACTTTGGTATTTGCATGCTCAATCAAGCTCGCAATTTGGGAGTATGCACCTCTTCTTTGTCGTATTGGCTCTCTGCAGATGAGCTTAATTTGGGTGGAAGTTAGAAGGATCTAAGGTCAGATTATGGGTAGGGCCTATCTCAGTTGCATCAGACTCAATGACAATCGGGACTTTCTACTGTGGATGTATAACAAATCCTTTGGTCTACTCTCGACCAAGTTGGCATACGAACATATTACGTCAAGCATGTTCACAGCTCTGCCAGCTTGTGCTCTTACTCGGATATGAAACTTTAAGGTCCCCTTAAAGATGATCTACTTCTCTTGGTCGTGTATGGAAAATCACATTAATACCTGGGACAAATTATTGAAGAAAACTTGGACTGGTCCCAATCATTGTTGTATTTATAGGATAGGTGATGAATCAAACAATCACCTGTTTACTACTTGTTCCTTCTTCTGGAATATCATTCACTGTCTCAGTGGGCTACTTCACATTTCCATTATTTGGAATGAGCCTTCTTTTGTGGATAATTTGGACACTTGGGTCAACAAAGAAAAGAAGCTTCTTTACCTGCCCATCTTCCTCATCTGGAACATGTGGTTCTCCAAGAATAGGCTTATATTTGAGGACAAGCAGCCTGTCATAAAATTCATCTATCAAAATATTATGGATCAATTTCACACCTTTCCTGTGGACTCTCTCTACAATCCAAAGCAGATAATTATTGGTCAGCCTCCTGTCATTCAGTTTCCAGCTGGTTTTTTCGATGGCGCTTTAGCAAACATGATGGGTGGTTCTGGTTTTCTTCTTATCAGTCCTGTACATTCTCTGTGCTTCAAGTTGGGCTATGGTCACGGCACCAACACCAGATCTGAGCTCCTTGCTTTATGGGTGCTGCTATTTGTCTTAGAAGCACTTGGTATTCCTTCATTACATGCTTTTGGAGACTCCGCAACCATTATCAATTGTGCTAAAGGGAGGTCAACTCTCTCTGCACTCAATCTAGAGCGTTAGTGCCTCAATATACATTCACTAAATCCGCATTTCCTCTCATTGGATTTCTTGCATGTCTATAGGGAATATAATGAGAGGGAAGATGGCTTATCCAAGCGAGTGCTCTCCTTGGCCCCTGGCCTTGGTACGTTCTCTGAATTATTCGAGGGTGAAATTATTGGGAGTGGTACTATGCAGCTCTTTTGAGCTTATTTATCTTTCTCCTTCTACTCCATCTGGAGTCCAATAGGAAGAATATTCTTGATATCATTTTGAGATGACTGAGGATGACTTTGTTATCCTCTATGTTTCAGTCTTATTGCACATTCCCTTGAGCGCTTCCCTGGATAAGCTACTCTATGGGTTCTCCTTATATTCTCCATAGACATCTTTGGGGGTCTGAATGGAGATTTTTTCTGGCTTTGCTTATCTGCTATATTGTTGATTACTGTTATAGTGATCCTTGTTTGGTGTTGCATGAGCTTTTGAGCCTCCATCTGCTATTGCTGACTTGTATGCCCCTGACAGTTTTTTGGGTGAGTCAAGTATGTTTAAGTACTTTTCATGAGATGTAACTGTTACCTTTGATTCAATAAGAATACTAAGAAATAACGATTTTTCTTCTGAAAAATAAAAATATAATTATTATTAAAAAATAATTATTTTGGTTCATTCTAAAATAAACTTATATATTTAAATAAAATAACTTTATTAAAATAAATTTGTTTTTAAATATAAATCAAAATTGAAAAATGTAGAAAATATTATATTAAATAATTAATTAATTAAAGTAATAAGGAAAGTAGTAAGGTTATGTATATAATCATTTATACCAATTTATTAAAAACAAACCAAACTTACATAACTTGCAAACTAAACTTTGAACAATTTTAAAATGAAATTGACTTTTACACAGGTTTAAAGCGAATCTAAAATTTCCAAAATAAATTCATTGCTTTACATGGAGTAAGGAGTCGAGTTTTCCCCAAAAGGAATTATTTATTTATGTGGATGAAGAAAAATTATGTATTGTAATTAGAATTATTTATGTCGAAGATTAAAAACATATTTTTTTTTCAACCGCCTAAAAGGTAAACTCAAGGATGAGGTCGTAAAAGACTTTTTGAGGGAGGCTTTGCAAAACCTCGGGGGTTTTCTCATGATGAGTTGCATAACCTTGCTTAAAACACCGACCGTATTTTATGGGAAAGGCGTTCTTTTATTTGTTGCTATGTTGCTAGGGGCTCTGATGACCAACGTTATGTTGCTAGGGGCTCTGATGACCAATTTCTCTGCTTAAGGCTTATAGCTCCCTTGTTGTGTTTTTTGGTATGTTGTTTATCCTTTTACATGGAGTCCATCCTTTTTTAGGAGGGCCTAGAACCAACCATGTTATTAAAAAGTGGGAAGTTAGCCTTTTTTTAGGGTTTCTCGTTACTTTTATTCCTAGGGTTTGTGGTCTTGTGGTACGACTATCGTTGTTGCCTTGTAACCCGTTGTCATGAGCTCTGTGTCTTTATCTTTCCGGTCTCAGGGCTCTAGGGTATCCGAGGTTATTTGATCTTCGGTTGATTTTTTATAGGGTTTCTTTCGAATCTTAGAGCTAAGGTACTGCTTCTTTTTCCTTCTTCTGTTGTTGTCGGTCTGCAGGACCTTGGTTGTCGAAGATACGACTTGTGTTTTTGTTGGTTCTTTTGGCCGGTTTCCTCTCGGTTTTAATTTTTTGTTGAAGGTGGTATATGGGTTTCTCACTTTACTTTATTTCGGGCTCCTTTTCCAGGTTTTTTCTTAACCCTTGTGATGAGGTTTCTCTTTCTACCCTTTGTGCTGGGGGTTATTCTGCCTGTTGTCTGGTTTTTGTGATTATGCGACAGGTTTCGTTTCTCCTAGTTTTGCGGTTCACTACTTTTTGGTCATTATGGCCATAAACCATCTTATTAATTTGGAGCTTGGGTCTGAACAATAGTAGAGGCACACTCCCTCTACTTTTCGTGCCCGGCGAAAAAAAGGGCTTTAAAGGCAAATGATGCAAAACGCAAGCTACGTACTGGGCAAGGATGTTTTCATGGAAAAGGTGGAGACCCTGTGTAGCAGAGCCCTTGTGGGATGTTTGGAATATTGCAACATGAAAAAAGGTGAATGGGTGGACTGGGCCACGCAGCATTGGAAACCCTTGCTAGATTATGTCTCGACCATTAGCCTCTTGGCTAACAGGTGGTTGTTTTTGGTCTTCCTAGAAAACAAAGACACCTCCATAATCCTTGACTCTCTCTGAACTATTGGCAAGGGTTTGCTGGTGCTCAATTGTTGGCACATAGGTTTTGATCCACTTCGGGAGTGTGTTCGCATACGCCACCTCTAGGTCTTACTTCCGGCTCTCCCCTTGCTGCTTTGGAACGAGGATTTTCGTATGGGTGTTGCAAATACTTTGGGATGCTTCATGGCAGTAGAGGACAACTTTCCTTATATATTTGACAAGCAAATGGATCAGGTACTGGTTGAACTTGACATCTCGTGCGGTCTTATGGAAGAAATTGAGATCATTTGTAATGATCTGATTTTTACCCAGAAAATTGATTACCCGAACGTTCTTTTCATTGCAATTTTTACCACGAGACGGGTCACCTTAGATGCTCGTGCCCCTCTCTTTTGCATGGTCGGTCTCGGAGGAGGGTGCCTCATCCTTCTTGTGTGCCTCCTGCTTCTATCACATCCGTCGATGAACCTTCTTCGTCGACTCCTGAAGGTATGTATGTCTCTGTCTCTCCTACAAATTATGAAGATCTTATGAAAGGTGAACTCCTCTATATCGAGGATGTGGAAACTTTAGCTAGCTTGAGCATAGCTAATTCTTCTTTAAGACTAGTATCTGATATTGTTAATAGGTGACCTCGCCCGACTGCTCCATTGATAGACCAGGTCACTCCGGTTGTTTTGGACTCTAATATTGCTTCATGCTTGCCCGAAGTGGATCCTTTTTACCTTCCCCACTCTTGGAGAGTTATGTAGCTTCTCCATCAATAGGGATACCAGAGATCCTGGTTGAAAGTAGAGTATGTATTTCAAGATCATTATCAGATATTTCTTTGCCTTTTGCCAAAAGCTGCATTTTTTCCCACTCTTTTACAATACCTTTGAGTCTCTTTAGCTTAAGGGAGAGGGAAGACATGGAGTCAATATTAGTAAAAAACTCAAAAGTCCAAGAAGTAGCCACTATTCCTGGGAAATCCTTATCATTGACCCAATCCCGATTGAACTTGAAAGGATAGAGGTGGAAAGAAGGATGGAAATTCCATTTCAAGGAAATAGGATAGTGATCGGAGATTTCTGAGGGGGAATCCCAAGTTCTATAACGGTTGACAGAAGGGATTAAGTGGACCGAAGCCAAGAATCTGTCCAACCTTTTGCTTACTCCTTCCAATCCCACACGACCATTTCTCCAAGTAGGGCTAGGAGAGGTAGGGGCTAAATCCACCATATTAGTAGAGGTCAAGATTGATAAATTTTCATATGCTTAGCTAAAACATCAGTATTTCATTTAATTTTCATAACAAAAGCATATAAACAAGATCACTGAAAGAAACAGTATCACAAGAACAACACAGATTTATCCTGGGAAAACCCTAAAGGGAAAAACCCAG
>LPNX010376858.1:0-239369 GCA_001517045.1 Pseudotsuga menziesii
TTGTCTCTTGTGATGTGCTTATGTGAATGCTGTGCTTGTTATTCTCTCAGTGAAAAGATCTTGTTATAATGCTAGCTTAAATGTTGAAAAACTAACAACTCCAATACTGGATTTGTCTGCAGGGATATCAACAAGATCCCAAGTCTGATTTTTCTCTATTGCGTCAATCTCTTCATTCATGGCTGTTACCCATTGTGCATCCTTCACTGCTTCATTAAAAGATGTGGGCTGACAGGAGAAGAGAGCAAACTGAAGTTGCTCGTCAAGAATTGGAGTCTGGTCATATAACTCTGTCAAGCTTTTGGTTTTCTGGTTCTGTGGTGGTCCATCTGCTTCATCTTCTTGCTGTTGTACTTCCAATCTTGGAACTCTGATAGGTAGATCTGGCTGATATGAGTGATCTTCATGATGTATGTGTGAAGGATCACTCCAGCATTTGTCTTCAATGAACTTTACATCTCTGCTCACCACACGCTGCTTGGTGACAGGATTATATAGCTTGTATGCTTTGTGCTGTTCACTATAACCAGTGAAAATGCAGCGCTCACTCTTCTTGTCTAACTTTCTTCTGAGTTCATCAGGTATATGCGCAAAGGCAACAGAACCAAAGATTCTAAGATGTGAGACACTAGTCTTAGTGCCACTCCATGCTTCTTCAGGAATCTTGTCTTGGATAGTTACTGTAGGTGATCTGTTGAGCAAGTAGACTGAGCATCCAACAGCTTTAGCCCAATATTCATTTGACAGCTTCTTGTGTGACAGCATGCTATGGGCCATGTTCATGATGGTCTGGTTCTTCCATTCAGCAACTCCATTCTGCTGTGGAGTGTATCTAGTGGTGAACTGTCTCTGGATGCCATGCTGCTTACAAAAATTTGAAAACTCATGTGAATCATATTCACCTCCACCATCTGACTTGAGCATTTTAATGGACTTTCCAGACTGCTTCTCAGCGAGAGCCTTGAACTCTTTGAACTTGGAGAAGGTCTATGATTTGTGCCTGAGAAAATAAATCCATATTTTTCTGCTAAAGTCATCAATAAAGGTCAGAAAATAAAAACTGTTGCCTATGGATTGGGTTTGCATGGGTCCACAAAGGTCTGTATGAACTAACTCAAGATGCTCTTTGGCTCGAGATGTGGAAGTGGGAAAACTGTCCCTATGATGTTTACCAGTGATACAATCCTCACAGGTGTTGGATTGTTTATGAATGACCGGTAATCCTTTGACCATTGACTGTTTGTGTAGGAGATGGAGACTTTTGAAAGGAAGATGACCGAATCTACAGTGTCATAACCAGGATTGGTCTTGACTAGAGACTGTAAGAACTACAGGATGTGGAAGGTTAGCACTCCTGATTCTAAGAGGAAAGATTCTATTTTTGGTCATTTCAACTTTGGCTATGAGTCTCTTACTGGGAGGTTTATCATAGATAGCACAGTAAGTATCATGAAACCTAACATCATACTTATTCTAAAGTAATTGACCTATATTGATCAGATTTACAGTCAAATGAGGTACATAAAACACCTCATGAATGGACATTTTCTCATTTTGATTACTAAGTACAGGAACAATACCTTTGCCTTTTGCTGGAACCAAAGAGTCATCTCCTAGCTTGATATTCGTGATAACAGAGGAATCTAAGCTGGAGAATAATGACTTGTTACCTGTCATGTGATTGTTGCAGCCGCTATCTAGTAGCCATAGATCTGAGCTGCAGTGGTCTTCAGTTGCTTGATAAGACAGAAACATCACTTCGGACGAGCCCTCTTCTTCTTTGGAGACATTGGCTCTGCTATTGTTCTAGTTATGGTTTTGGTCGGCTTGCTTCTTTCTGCATTCACGTTCATAGTGCCCATACTTCTTACAGTAGTTACATTGAACATTGGACTTATTTGTCCATCTCTCGTTTCTTCCCCTGTGACCTTGAGAGTGGTGAGAGTGTTCTGAATTCTCTGAGTGTTCATGATTGTGACTGGTTCTATCTTCTGATCTAGACCATCGGCCTCTTCTTCCTTTACCTTGTCCTCCTCTGCCTCGACCTCTGTTGAGGGAAGCCTGGGTGCTGAAAGCATTGCTCAATGTTTCTTCTTCTTGAGTGAATCGTGCTTCATGAGATAGAAGTGATCCAGTTAACTCTTCTAAGGTGAATTTAGACAGGTCTTTGGCTTCTTCTATGGCAGTCACTACCATAGCAAATTTCTTGGTGAGACACTGAAGAATCTTTTGAACAACTACTTTTTGTTCTAGGGGTTCACCATAGGTTTGGAACTGGGTCACTAGACCCGAGACCCTAGTCATGAACAGATCTACAGATTCTGACTCCTTCATTTTTAAACTTTCAAACTAAAGGCGTAGGGTTTGCAGTCTTACCGTTTTAACGCGATCAGTTCCCTTGTAAGCTTATGCAAGCAGGTTCCAAGCCTGATGTGCACTGGTAGCACCTAAGATCCTTGGGAAAATAGACTCTTCAATGCATCTTTGGAGCAGCCATGTGGCTGTGAGATCTCGATCTCGGCGAGCTTCGAGAGCATTTTTCTGTGCATTGTTCATTGCGGCGAGGGCAACCGCTTCAGGTTCTATGAACTCAGTTTCCACGATATCCCAACATTTGTTGAGCTGCAGAAATGTCTTCATCTTGATAGACCAAAATTCATAGTTTGCTCCGGTCAAAACAGGTTTAGAGATTGGCTTCAAAGCGCTGGTGTTAGCCATCTTATATGACTAAAAAAAAATTGCCCTTGTGATACTTGTGATATCTCAAATCAATAAAAAAAAAAAAAATAGATCTGGTGCGTTGAACCTCAAAATCCAATGGCTTGAACCTCAAAATTAACGCTCAACAGACAGATGCACCATCTTTTTTGAACGAATCATCTCTCCATATAATGCTCAGCAGTTTCATAATCAACTTTGACTAAATATTTGCACCCAGATTATGAGGAAGATGGAACATGAAGTGAGTTCCCTGTCTAAATGCGCCCAGCAGAGATTGAATGACACAGAATCCAAATGAACAAATTCTAGATAAGCCCTCTAGAGGTTCAGAGAATCCAATTACGGAGATGGGTGAGAGCTGTAACGGCAATCCGTGTGCAGTTACAGAGTACCCAAATGGAGAAATTGCATATAACGCCGACTTAGTTGGGTTTAGAGATAACTCAAATGAAGGAAATAGAAATACCTCTGTGATCGCTCAGCAATCGGCAGAAAAACGAGGTCGTCGAGCTCAGGCGATCCCCATATTCAGATCTAAAGTCTTCCACTGCGATCGGTCAAAGGATGCACAGCTCGGATCTGCTCAGTCTTCTGTTGATAGGCAGATCTGGAAAAAACTTAGATCTTTGATCTCCAATCTGACGGTGGGTAGCAGCAATCTCCACAACAACACACTCACCGATCTGAAACTGATGTGTTTGAAGCTGCGCATTGGCATGATTGCAGATCTGCGAGAATCGGTAAAATGCCGAATAGATCTGTGTACAAAAAATGACCGTGAGCAGCTGATTTTTGACTGGTCGCTGAGGAGAACCGTTGTGTCGTAGCCTAGCAGTTCTCAAGCCAGTCGGATAGAATGCCAAGATTCAGAGAATGAACTATGATAGATCGCCAAGATTCTATGTGTGGCTCCCTCCGTAGTCCTCTGATTCTCCAGCGTGAGCTATTCAGATCGAGATTACTAGATTCAAATCTGAGAGACCAAGCAATTGATCGTCGGAGTGAGCTGATTGGATCTGCTGTGTTCTGAGCTCCTTAGAGTGTCTCTAGAGTGCTTTCCACTATGTGAAAAGGCTTACCTCAACAATGGACGGATCAAGCCTTTGGCTCTGATACCATGTGAAGAAAAGAGAACAGAGCAAACAGGAAAGCACACGGGCAGATGTCTACCTTCTCATTATTAGAGGCTGATTAAATAGGAGAGAAAGAGGAATAATACCACGGTTAGGTAAATACCGGTGGGTAAATACCGTTGGTAAGCAGTGAGATTATTTTCTTCAATAGGTTCCACTAATGATGCTGTTCCTTTAGAGAACGTCAAAGAATTTGGTCTTAATTTTGAGTATTCAGAGTTTGCCAAGAATTCCCACTCAGTAGGTTGTCACCATAATCATAAACAAATGCTTACCAAGCAAGCACTGTGATTGAACGTATATATGGGGTTTTGCATGTCTTTTTCTTTGTTTTATTTTTACTAGCTGCTCATTCTTGGTATGCAGAAGCTTATTATTTTCGAAGATCATGTCTAACAACAGCTGCCACGCTCTCACACGCGTTGTCAATTGAGCTCTGGGTTTCCGCCTTACAAAGGGTCTCAGAAGCCCATATCTTGTCATCGTTTCCAGAGGATCATCCTTGTAATTGCTAAGACGGGGTTGTATTGGCTGGCGATTTGCAGAGAATTGTTGAGTAGCCAGTAATGAAACACCCTCCTCCCGTCCCCACTGAGTGCAGCCAAAAATATATATTTCAATATATATATATATATATATATATATATACATATTTTAAATATATATTTTAATTTAAAATTAAATTAAAATGTAATTCTAACTTTAATTTATATTTTAAATTTAAATTAATATTTATATTAAATTTAAAATAAAGTTTTATATTAATTTTTTTTTCTAAATTTAAAATATTCAATATTATAGTTAATTATATCTCCTATAAATTAAATTTTAAATTAAATTTTAAAAGAAATAAATATCAATATATATTTCAATATATGTTTGTTTTAAATATTACCCAAGAGAAGAAGCTTGCCATGAAAATGAAAAGTAGAACATTCCATCCGTAGCGAATCCCTCTAATTACTACACATACATTGAAAAAATTAATTGCACATTTCACTCTCTAATTACTACACAGAGATTGAAAAAATTAATTGCACATTTCACTCTTGAAAATGATTGGCAGGCGAATCTCTCTATGATCCCACATTTCACTCTCTAATTACTACACAGACATTGAAAAAAGTAATTGCACATTTCAGTCTTGATAATGATTGGTAGGCGAATCCCTCTATGATCCCTCTAATTCCTACACAGACATTGAAAAAAAATAATTACACATTTTACTTTTGATAATGATTGGTAGGGGAATTCTTCTAATTGCTGAGTGGATTTGATCCCTCTAATGATAGTAGCTTATTATTTTAATTGATTATAATGTTATCTATTTCGGAGATTGCTAATTGTGTCGAGTTATTTAAGAGGTATTATTCCAGTAAGAAACTAAAGATAGTAAGTTTACATGGATGTAATCCCTTGGCACATGTAACATCAATGAAAAATTTCACACCATGTAATTATCTGCAAAAAATTTAACCCCATGTAATTATCTGCAAAAATATGTTGGCCTACTAAACAACCATGCAAGGCTTCTTAAAGAACCCATGGTAAATTGCATTCAAGGAGATTTCATTTTTTTTTTTACCAAATTTCGATTAAAAATAAGGAAAATAAAAAATAAACTACTCTTAAAATAAATTATAAAATTTCAAAAAATATATTATTTCAAACACTAATTACTACATTCATTTCCCAAGACTGTTTTTCCATGAGCATTGTACCATCCATCCGTGAATCATAATGAAACAAAATTAAGATTTGCACAAATTCTGAATTCATTATTATACTTTAAAATTTCTAAAAAAATTACGGATGTACTTTCAAGTCTCTATCACTGGATGACCGAATTTCTAACCATGTTTCGATCAAGTGAAAATGGTGAAGAGCATCTCAATATCTGCCACCATGTTGAAACTCATCTAGGCGCTGAAGAACGCTGTTACATTTCCTTGGAAATGAATTTGCTACATGTTGAGCAACGGGAGCACTGTTCTTAATGCAAAGATAACGAACGTAACGTCAATTCCAACCAGCTAAAGAACTTTCCAACTCTCACAAGCACCATGTGAGAGTTGGAGTTGAGTTGAATTAGCTCCACCTCAGGCAAGATAGTCGTTGATAGTAATATCATACTCATAATCAACATTTGCATGAAGAGATGTAAGCAAAAACGATGTTATACCTTTCCAAATGCAAACGACGGTTTTTTAAATTCAAACTAGAAGTGTAATTATATTGTAATTGTTGTACTTAAAAGGTGGAGAGCATATTAAAATTTCCTTAGTTTCGAAAATTGTAGCGGGAAACGAAATACGGAGTTCAGAATTTACAAATGTGTTTTACTAACATAGGTCTATCTTAAAAAAAGTCTACCAATTGTCGAAATAGATCAAATTTCTAACTTTAAATCTTTTTTACTGGAAATGTTAAAAAAATGTACAGTAATGTAGAATGTGCCTCTTCTATGCAAAACAAAAGAAGAATGATTATTTGGGGTAAAATGGAAAACCCTAGTGTGACTCTAAATCTAAACCATATTTACATTTACTTAATCCTTACAAAATTATTGTCTCTATTTTCCAGTTTAACAATTTATTCAATCCTTATTACTTATTACTTATATTGAGATAATCCTCATAATTCTATTTGTGTTTTCAACTTAACATGTTCCTCACAATGTTGATCAAACTCCAGTTTTGTGTAACCCTCCACGACTAAAACCAGCCTAGATCCAAATCCTAGGCTCTATCAAGCACCGAGAGGGATCAAATCTCTCGAGGTGCAAACCTCTTCTCAAGTATTGCACTCAAGGAGCTTTTCGAGGAGAGATTTGCACCTCGGGAGATTTGATCCCTCTCGGTGCTTGATAGAGCCTAGGATTTGGATCTAGGCTGGTATAAATCCAAAATATCAGACTTCAACCAAGTGTAAGCAGTTTTGGGCACACTTCAAACAATTATAGGTGTAGTAATCCCTCCACTGTAGAGAAAATCAACTATGTGAAATGAATTTGTGCTTGGAAGTGATTTAAGGGTTTCTCTAAGAGCAGCTTGAGCCTTCCAATATGCACTTACAACAATATAGTAATTCAATTTTAGATCTGTTTAAGCTCATTGACTGATTTGGGAATGTTACAGAATGTAAAATCATGAGATCTGTTAGCACCCGGTGATAAGGCCCACGGTCTCATGTATCGATCCATCAGGGGCATATGTTATTGCAATCTTTCAAATATATTATGACTACACAATTAGAAACAACTTATTTGTGGCAACATTTTGGGTCTCTTCATGTGCATTCACGTAACGTTTTTTTCTACATAAGTCTTGGTGCATCTAAAAGGACATTCAAAGTTAGAAGCATTTGAACACTGTATGGTGCAAATGTATAAAGAACTCAGATGACAAGCCTCTGCTCGAGCTTACAAACTTAAAGGAGCTATAATTTTCTAAGAGTTTTATTGTTTTGTCATATCTCAACATTAAGTCCTACTAGATTACCTAGATGTTTTTGGGTGTTTCATGAGACTTAGGGTACATGGTGTATGTTCATCCCTCAAATGATTTGAGATGGGTTGATGCATGAGATATTGTTCGTAATGGATTTGAACACTTGATATCGCTTTCTTGGTGATTGATCAATAATTAGGATCGCTTGCTTTCCCTGAGCTAGACTTTGTATAGCGTTAATACTCATTTTGATTGAGTGCCAATTCATAGGAAAATGAACTTTGGGTGTCCACTCTTGAGAAAAGGCTATTTTGGGTGCTCGTAATCCCTTGAACAGGCCTAAGAGGTTATAATCAACAATGTAAGTAAGTTTAGACAAGTAAAGAGTATGAGCAAACTTCATTATCAAACCTGACAACAATAAATTATGGGCATTTCTTTGTCCCAAAACATTAATATAAAGCCAAAATATCAGACCTCATCCAAGTGTAAGTAGTTTTGGGCACACTTAAAACAATTCTAGGTGCAGTAATTCCTCTGCTGTAGAGAAAATCAACTATGTGAAATGAATTTGCGCTTGGAAGTGATTTAAGGGTATCTCTAGGAGCATCTTGAGCCTTCCAATATGCACTTGGGACAATATAGTAATTCAATTTTAGATCTATTTAAGCTCATTGACTGAAAGTTTGGGAATATTATAGAATGTAAAATCATGAGATCTGTTAGCACTTAGTGATAAGGCCCACGGTCTCATGTATCCATCCATCATGGGCATTTGTTGTTGCAATCTTTCAAATATATTATGACAACACATTTAGAAACAACTTATTTGTGGCAACATTTTGGGTCTCTTCATGTGCATTCACATAACATTTTTTTCTACATAAGTTCTGATGCATCTAAAAGGATTTTCAAAGTTAGAAGCATGTGAACATTGTATGGTACAATTGTATAAAGAACTCAGATGCCAAGCCTCTGCTCGAGCTTACAAACTTAAAGCAACAATAATTTTCTTAGAGTCTTATTGTTTTGTCATATCTCAACATTAAGTCCTACTAGATTACCCAATTGATGGAATTGCTAAAGAATCTAGCCAAGGGTTTGATGGATTATGGTGGTAAAGTTATTACCAAAATGGGAGCATTTGACAACATTTGGCATGGTTTAGGTACTTTCCTTGAGGAGTTGAGTAAAGGATCATTAATCCTGCAGAAACCTACACTTAACTCACTTTTAATAATCGATGAATTGAGATGAATGTTTAGCAGACTAGCTGGTGAGTTCATGGGTGATCTACGACATGTTATTGACCACTAGCATCAATGCAGACCCACAATAATTGAGCATGCTCTAAACTCATCCCATCTTAATTAACGATTTGAAGTTGTTTAGTTTTATGATTCATTGTAGACCTACAAAAGTGCCATAAACCAATACCATGGCATGCATGTAGACTAGATTGTGGGGAGCGACACATATTTTGGTTCAGGATATTGATGTGATTCATTTTTACATAACAACAACAACTTTAACCTTGTCTCTGTCGTTTTATTAATTAAATCGTGGATCGACTCAATAGATGTCTAAGTTGGTCAATTGCATATTCCATTATGGGTCCAAGCATGGAGGTTTTGTTGATTTCTAGGGAACATGTCATCCCGAACACGATGAGGATGTTTGTCATTATTTAGCAATCGATGGATTGTTTATAAAAAGTTGTCCATGTTATGAGAGGTTATCCCGTCTAATCTTTGGGGAACATAATCACCCACTTAAAAAGGGCTCCCATAGTAGCACATATATTTACAAAATAATATTTTAATGTTGAGTTGCCTTTTCTCTCACTTTGGCATTCTTAATTTCTCTGCCTATAAATCTAAGTTTTGCTTTTTTGAATTTCAAATCTTGATGTTTCACAAAATATTTGCACACATTCCATTGTGTATTCATAGAACATTTGTCCTCCAAGATGGTCAAGAATGAATCATTAACAAAGTGGTCATTAGCCACTTGTATTGAGAAAGAATCATCAACAAAGTGACCATTAGTCATTTGTCTTGAGTAAGACCTTGGTAGTGTAATGCCTTTAATTAGCACTTAAGTCAATATTTTTTGAATGAGATAGGAAATGTCTTCAATCATATAGTACGCATAGTCGAGGCCATGGGACATCCTTGCCTAATTGATTTAAAAAGCCCAATTTTTTCAAACTTGGCTTGATTTATGGATAAACAAACCAAAGCCTTTAAGAAAAGGGTTTTAATAACATATTTGAAATGTTGGAAAAAGGCCAACCCTTAAGCATAGCCAAGACAAAGGGAAACTCCACTATATCATCTTCCTTTTTTAAATCAAGCTTGGTGAATAATGCATCAAGTCCTAAGCATCTTGCCTACTCCATTCTTTCTTACAGGTCAATGACAATGTCAAGGATGAAACGACAAAAAATGAACATAATTTGCTATGATCTTATGATCGCTACGAGAATGTGCTTAATATGCATCACCATAGTTTTGGCAAGGATCTTCAAAGGGACATTAAGCAAGTTGATATCCCTACAACTCGTTGTTAACTCATGGCCCCCATTCTTAGGAACAAATATAGTCATACTTGTATTGATGTGTTCTCCATTTGCCATCTCACCTAGAGTCAAATCTTAATTACACAAGGTCTCATGTTTAAGGGACAATCGTTAAGGTACAACATCTAGGCACATCTACACATACACCTTCTCCTCATAAATCTAAGCTTGAGATTGGAAGACAATCCTATCATGAGCCACAATTTTCTCTTCGATCTATTCTTTTTGTGAGGAGACCTGCCACTCATTTCATGGTCATTATCCTTTGAAGGACCTATTTAGTAGCCAAAGCTTTGAAAAAACATATTGGATAGTTTATCTCTAGATTTTATTGAATGTATCAAGGCTCAAAGTTGAGTTCCATGTGGTGTATTACCACATGGGTAAGTTGCATGCATGCATGATCTATTTTGGGAGAGCATAGATCCCAATGGATGCAGGGCACATGTAGACCTTGATAATATCACACATGCATGGAAAACTATTTTGGAAGATATTTCCTTGTGCAAGGCACAATTATTGTAATACCCCCAGTTTTTATTTGGGATGTATTTAATGAAAATTATGTAAATGAAGTAAATATGCTATTATGGATTCCTAGTGTGGAGCTCAAGGCCAAGGAACGACTAGTGAATGGCTAGGCATGGATGATGTATATATTTTTATTTGGATCGTAAGGTTGTCTTATAATGCCAATTCGAAAAAAAATATATGTAAATGTTATGTTGTAAAATAATTAAATGGTCCAAGACAGTAGTGTAAAGAGCAGTAGAGGGGTTATGATTCCACCAGACGGAGGGAGTAAAGGGGGGCCATCGGAAGCTATATCCTCTATTTCCAAGTGTCAACCTTATAACTCATCCAAAATTCTTCCATGTACTTTAAATGGGCCAATTACCTTCTCTTGACTATTAAACCCATCCACTGAATGCATGTGTGAGGTTGGTGGGAAAAGTCACTTCATGCAGTTATTGAAGCATAGGGGCAGTGACAATTTTGTTAGATTCCAGGAGTCCTTTCTTCCATGGTTAGAAGCTATGTTAATTGTATTTTCACCATCATCTCATATCCCTTGGAGTCAACACTCATTATCTCATTCTCTCATGCAGATTTCCACACTACGTAGAGTTTCCTATTATTGTTCATGACCATTACCAGACTATATTTAACCCATAAATTCGAATTTGGGGATAGAGCTGCATATTTGAAGGGAAATTAGATGGTTGTGGGTGAGCATAAAGGTTAGGAAATCTAGGAAACTTTACTCGTTGAGTTTTTCTACTTTTGGATGCTTGAGAAGACATGAAGTAATGTTGAAAGAGGTTCTCTAATAGCATACAACAGGTTGGACTATTATTGCACACATTGGTAAGCACTATAAGGGTTGGATTTCCTAAGGAATTGTGGACCAATGAAGGGAAATTCCTTCCTTGTGTTGCTTGGGGCAATTGGAAGGAGTGCCATGGCTATGATGACTTAGTGAGATCCATGTAGAGCTTTGGATGAGCTTTTGGCTAAGCACAGTGAACATGATGGGTTGTGGGTTGAGAGAGAGAATCATGTAGGTGTTTCCTTGGCACCAGGTAGCCTCATAACCCAACTTGGGGGTAGCCTCTTAGTAGAAATAATATATGCTAGATAGAATGCCTACGGTTGGGTGGAAAAACGCTCTTAGACAACTATTTACTTGGATCTTCTTTATTAAAGATACATATTATATTTGTACCTTATGTACAATGATTTTATTTATATGCTTGTGATAATTATGCTTGTAATTACATGTTATGTGTGTGGGTTGAGTTTATTTTCATTGTGTGTTTTTATTTACATATCTACACATTTTGTTGTTGTTATGAATTCGTAATTATGGCTATGGGGCAAAATTTAGAGGCCTCAATTTAGTTAATGTCCCCTCCCGTCGGTTAGATTGAGGGATTGGGACGTTACAATTGTTTCGAGAGATTCTTGCATGCATGACATATTGGCGCACTATTCTTGAGGAGATTCCCTCTTGCATGCAACTTGCTATTTTGGGTGAGATTCGTGCATACAAGGCTCAGTTACTATGGGAATTATGTTGCATGCATATCATAGTTATTCTGATAAATGCACATCATGGATACTACATGTGCATTCCATGCATGCAAGGTGCACCACTGTCGAGGTTATCCTAAGATTATTTTGTAACCCTTTCTTGATTTTATTTAAGGGAGAGGAGGGCACACTAGTTAGATAGGGGAAAGAAAGAAGTCAATGATTTGTAACAAATATTAGCAGTGAAGATTCTTGTGTTGTAGTTATTCTTTTTAGTGTTTTAGATGAGATTTATAATGAAGGTTTGCTTTTGTATGGGTAGATTGTGTGTTGCATCAATTGCTTTTGTAGTTCAATCACTCTTAGTAGAGGGATTATACTAGAGAGTGGGCTAATACTGTCAAGCCATGTAAGGAAACTACTAGTAACGAAGATGAATTGGAAACTACCATTAACTCTATCAAAAAAGTCGATTATAATGCTGGCTTTGAAACTGCTAATAGTTATAATTCAACCATTACCTCTATTCGTTGCAAGCCTTCTTTGGAGGCAATACAATTTGCATTGAAAATAACAAATGCATATCCAAAAAGAAAATCATGTTTTTTTTATCTACATTCCTTTTGAAATGCTTGTTGTATACATACTTCCTAAAATTGGAGTGTTGTAATTTTAAAAAATTCCAAGTATATTTCCTTTGATGACAGTATACATAACATAACAACTAGCAAAGCTATAGGCTTGCACATTGTTTTGGTAAAACTCCATTGCATTCTTATATCTGGTTCACATCTGAAAAATATCAAAACTACTTTTGTTGGAATTGTTACATAGTTTTATAAACAAAACTAGATAATAGTTTTCTTTTGGAACATGTAGGTTGGAAATTTTGTTTGAACAAAAGGAGCAGACTTCGATATTGAATAATTCATGACACAAAGTAGAATTCAATATGAAATTGAAGTATGTTCATGCCTTGGAATTATTTTTGAAACTGTAGTTGTTGCATGAAACGTATCAATGCACCACAATATAAATTGTGTGTGTTGTTGTGTTGTTTATATTTTATAAGATAGGTTGAACTTTAATGGCAGTGATATCTTTTAGGGTCCAAGGGGTGCTATCCTAAAATGGCCTAATTACTTATTATGGTAAGCATGATTCCCATGTAACAAAACCTTATTATTTGGTTGAATATGTAATCCATTATTTCATGTTGGATGAGAGATTGTCACTTGTTGTGCATGGTTGTGTCACCACTAAAAAATAATCCCCTCTTATTTCACTTTATTTTGTATTTCTACTGCTAATTAGTAAACTTATTTAATAAGTACATATCTTACCCTAACTAGAAATCATCATGGATTATGTATATTCAAATATCCAGTGCAACTATTTAATCATCTTGTCGAGGATAGTGCTTCCCTTGTGTTTGATGATGAACCAAAACAAGGATATATTCAATTTGATGATGGATAAAAATAAGAATATATTCAATTGCTTCCAATAATAGGTTGATATTTCAATCACTCTTCCTTTGGAAAACGATGGTGAAACATTAGATTTTACTCCTCTATAGAGGAATGTTGTGACCTAGTCTCTTAGTGAACTTTTGCTTCTTTTGAGATTTAATACCATCCAATATTGAAGAGGATCATATCTCTATTTGATGGAATGATGCTTGGAAAGCAGTCATAATCAATAACCATTGATACCATGGTTGTCTGCACCACTTTATTTACTGGTGATTTATGGATCTAAAAAACACCTCTACGCACATGAAAAGACCATCATGTGACATAAGAAATGTGGAAACAGGGCTAATGTCACTTAACAAGTTATGCTTGGATCTCCAATGCTTGTTTTTGTCTTGGAAATCAACATAATCCAAAGCGTTTATATGATGTTGCTCATTGTCCATGAGTGGACAAAAAATTTCATAAGTTGGTTGTTTCTCCATGCAAATTGTTGCCACCCAAGTACTCTTTTATGTTATTCCTTCATGGAAATGATATATGATATGGTCATTGTCTAGAGGATCAAAAACTAGTCTCATATGCGTTGTCTTCTATTATGATCGTTGCATTTCTCACTTTTGTATCCAAGCAAGTTACATGAAGGAAATGGGGTACCTGTCTTATTAATAGAACATTCTAACTTCCTAATTGTATCTTTGAAATTTGTCTTTATACTAGAATGAAGGTCAAAACAAAGTGGGCCAACAAATAAGGAAGTAGTAGATATTACTTCAATATAATTTCTACCCTTCTTCATTAGGTTGAAACATTCAAGGCCATGATTATCCAATTCTTACTCCATTGGACTTTTGTTGAGGCTAACTAGCAAATAATGTTGTAAATATAGTTCTTCTTCCTCTGTTTCATCAGTTTTCTCCTCTTCGTCGACATTGCCACTATTTGATACACATAGCCAATCTTCAACAACATGGAGATACTCTGCTAAACTTGGGGAGGTCTTCACTATATTGCTCAATGTCTTCTTATGTATCCACCTATTTATCGTTAGCAATATATGTTGCTCCATGAAAAAGACACGGAGAAACAAGTTGTTGTTATTTCATCTCATGAAATTTCTCAACAAATTATTTCTCATATCTATCCACCTCTTTATCATTGTCATATTTTCTTCATGTAAGGTTTCAATTATTGTTTTCCTTCTCAACAGTGATGGGAATTCTTCCACTCTTAGGGAGGCATAGAAGGTTTCCTTTAAATATGTTGGGTATTCACTTCCTAAATTTTAATTAAACACCATATCAAAAAAAAAATGTAAATCATTAAATGACCAAATTTTGTTGGCCAAAATCATAGACGAGTAGTCCTATGCAATGCCACAACAAATCTAAGATGAAAAATGCAAACAATTTAATCTTCTCATTTCGTAATTGTGATAGAACTCATTAAATAAGGATTTTCTATCATGTGCCTACTATGTCCATTCATTGAACATGATCAACATTAAACATTTCTTTATGCACCAATATTTGGATCCTTTTAATAGTGGAGTTACCAGGGGAGATTTTCAGCAATGCTTTGAACAATACTATTTTTTCTCACCCCAAGAAATAAGATTTTAATTAATTGGAACAAGGCTTTGTTTCCTGGGGAATTCAGAAAGTGAGCAACATGTTTTTAAAGGAAGCATAAATGAATTTTAGGAGGCAAATAGAGGGAATTTTGAGGATTGTTCACCTTCAAACAACACTAAAAAATGTGCATTTCTAGATCTGAGAATTATATGCAACAATCAACTATTAAAGTCATGTGATGTGACCAACAATGAAGGCATCACTAAGCATATATGTTTCATGCCTATTTTAGTGCAGTTTAATAGTGAAAGACAAGCCAAAAACCTGGATAAAGACACTAGAATTGATGACCCAACCAAGTCTATAATTGCTTTGCCTCAAGGAGTTTATAGAAGTTAAATAAACAAAAATACAACCTCCTCTTCTTTTCTGGTACTGTTTGAAATGGGGATTTATATTATGGTTGAGCAAGATTGTTAAAAAAATTATATAGGGTTCTGATGATAATGAAAAAGCTGCTACTCTAAAAGGTAAGAGGCAACTGACGAAAGAGTGACTTGCAAGTGAAGAACAACATTCTACATGTTCATCCTTGGAAATGCTTCAGAATGCAATGGAACAAATACTTTGGAAGTTTGTTAAACAACTTTTGGGGAATTGAACATTTAACACCACGATACATTATGATTCTTATTGAAGAATTGTCATTGATAAATGATAATGGGTCTAAGTGGGAGTGGAAAAGTGTCTCTGTTTAGAGCTATTGTTGGTATATGGTGTTTTGTTCAGAGCTATTGTTGGTAAAATAGAGCAGTGAATGTTCCCAAAGATTTATTGAAAAGGAAAAATCAAAGATAAAACAAATAATTCTAACAACTTTATTAACACTTGTTTAAGTGGAAGAGAAGATCAAGATCGAGCCCTTCAAAGGTGCATAATATACAAAGGTGAGGTAGACACAATTAAGTTAAATCATTGGTTGTCGCAGTTAGAACTATTTTTCAATGTGCATAATGTATGAGAGGGGCTTAAAATATATTTTTCCAAGCTCAATCTAAAAGGCCATGCACATAATTGGTTAAAAAGCTACATCAAGGCCCTTAAGATGTGGGTACACACGCCAATATCTAAGTGAGAGGTATTTAAAGATATCCTCAAGTCCCACTTTTACCCTGTTAAGTATGGCGAGGACCAATGCATTTAGCGACACTATTAGCAACGATATCAATGATAGCCTATTCAATAGTACACTCAAGAATTTAGAAAGAAATCCATTCAATTGGGAACAAACCCCTATAGGGTTTAGAGTTTAACTTCTCGTTTACTTATATTAGGATGCGTTAGGGCTCCTATTTGTTAGAACTTGATAAAATGATATAAAGGGGTACTAAAAATGTGATGATAAAAATGGATACCTACACTACCTGGTGAAACTAGGGTTTTTTCTAATTGAAAAGGTCTACTGGAAGGTTGTTCAACAATACGATTTTGGGAGGCATTTTTCAATATTTAATGAAATTAAGGATATCCTATAATATCATACGAACAAGCATGCAAAGTAACAAGTTCAATGAGTAAACTCCCCATGATTGGACCATTGAAATCATGGGACGAAGATCTAAATTCCCTGGGCAAGTGATTAATTATAAGGAGACGATAAATATTCTCTAACACAAACAAATATATATTCCCTCGACATCTTCTTGCTTAGATTTTCTTATTGACATGATGATAAAATCGAGCAAAATTTTAAGTAGAAGAATAAGTGGGAATTTGGGTAACTTTGCAAACTAACCAAAATAGAAGCATGGTAAAGGTGGCCCTAACTCATGGAAAAAGGGCTATAGAAAGGATAACCAACCTCAAGACAACTTGTACGAGCCACATGTAAATATTGGTAATGGGAAGTCAAACAAGGACACTAGAAAGTGACATGAGTGCCATAAAAGGCCTTGGCACAACATTGATGAGTGTTTCTCAAAGAAACCATTATTCATCGAGTTTAAAGCCTTAGGGTTCAAGCATGGATATGCCTCTAACTCATAACTAGATAAGGAAAAGTGGATTTTTGACACATAACATAGTGCTACCATAACAACTACAAAGATCCAACTAGAAGAGCCAGAGGAGCCAGAGAAAGGTGAGTGCCTCTTCCATTCATAAATATGGGAAAAAGGGTCTCCACTACATTTCATTATTGATAATGATATCCAGAAGTACCTAATATTGTTCAATGTCATTGGGATATTGTTATAAACAACATTTCACCCATGGTCCCATCATTAGTTGGTTGAGGTAGGGATAAGACATTTGCATCCATCAATAATGTCTCCTACCCTACAAACAAGCCCTTCAGAGATGAGGTATTGTGTGATGTTGCCCTACTTGAAGGTTGTGATTTTCTTTCAAGACAACCCTATATGTGGAAATGTCATGGTGTTTATGATTCCAGGCCTTGTAGTGTCATTGTTACTTTGGGAGGTTAGCTCTATAAGATACCAAAGGTAGTTACAACTGCACCAATTTCTTTGATATCAACAAAACAATGAAGGGCAATGATCTCTTAGAAAGAAAAAAAATTGTCCTCTTCATGATTCAATCAGAAGGTGAACTAAATATCACTACAACCACCACAACCTCTTCCTAGGGTGCTTTTACACAACAAAAGTGTGTGGACACGATAGTAGAAGATTACAAAGATACCTTCAATTCACCTCTAGGGGTTTCCCTATGCCGCCAAGTCAAGTATTAGGTTGATTTGATACCTAGAACTCCTCTTCCTAGTGGCCTAGTCTACAGACATTGTCTTCTTCAGAATGAAGAAATCAAATACTAGATTCAATAACTCATCCAAAAGAGCTACATTTTACCAAGATCCTCACTTTGTGGGAGCCCAATTGTCTTGGTGCAAAATAAGGATGGAACATGGAGACTTTATATTGATTATAGGGCTCTAAACAAAATCACAGGTAAGAACCAATATTTAATCCCTAGGATTAATGGTCTTCTTGATCAACTCAAAGGCGATAAGTTTTTATTAAGGTTGATCTTAAGTCAGACTACCATCAGGTACCTATTAGGAATAATAATGTATGGAAGATAACCTTCGAATCTAAAGAAAGCCGTTTTGAGTGGTTAGTCATGGATTTTGGATTAACAAGCACTCTAACAATGTTCAGGAGGATCATTGGGTATGTTATATTCTTTGCATGTGTATCGACAAATGAATTCAACAATCGATTGGTACTAGTCGAATTTAATTCAAGTTGACAAATGGTAGAAGTCTAGTCAACGAGACAACTAGCATAGTCAACTAGTGATCGATCACGACCAATCGATGGGGAAGTCAGCAAGCATGGATCAATGAACACTTGGATGGCGAGGAGATCAAAGGGCGGTCAACTATGGTTGACTCAGTCAAGTCGAATGTAACATAATAACTTAATTCAGTTAATAAGTTATGGACCACCATTAATGAGTAGTTAGATATAACTAACTTGGGTACCATAAGATAATGAATGTATTGCATCTTTAAATATGATGCAAGGTAGAAGTTTATAGGCAATGAAGTTGATGTATGTAAGAAACAAGAGGTCGAGAAGTACTACAATGTACTGACTAGACTGTGTTGGTACTGTACAAGTGTAGTGAATGTATGCTTGAGTTGTAGCAATCTTGTAAATCATTCTTGTAAACACTAGTTGAGATTGTTGCTAATATATGAATAGTAAAGATCACCGGTTTGCTGGTTTTCCTCGCTAAAGGGGTTTCCATGGTAATTTTTGTGTACTATGTGTGTCTGTGGTTTGTGCCATTGATAATATTATTATATGTTAACTATAAGAATCATCATGCATGCTCATTGTATTAGGTATTAGAACCCAACAAGGATGATGGATGATATCTTGCAACCATTCACATATACTTTTAATGTTGTATGTTTGGATGATATCCTCATCTTTAGTGAAAATCAGGCAAAACATTTGTAGCACATTCAACATATGTTGAGCACCTTGTGACGACACAAGTTATATGTTAATATGGAAAAATGCTCATTCGACATGCATAAAATTAAGTATCTAAGATACATTGTGGATGATCATGGTGTGCATATGGATCCAACCAAAATCCAAGTCATTCGTGATTGGTCAGCCTTAATAAATCTCATTAATCCCCATAATTTCATAGGCCTCACCAACTTCTATCATAGATTCATGTTGGGGTTGTCTCATATCTCTTATCCACTAAGCCAAGTGATCAAGGGAGGGGTCAAATCCAAGTTCATTTGGTTCATGTCGCAACAAAAAACATTCAAGGATCTAAAACGTCACCTTTGTTAAACACGGTATTCACCTTACCAACCTATAACAACCCTTCGAGATTGAGATAAATGCTTTCAAGTATGTTGTCAATACATTCCTCACTCAATATGGACATTTGATGACCTATCATAGCGAGACACTCCCTGATGTGGTTTGTCGATACTCTGCCTATGACAAGGAGATGTACTCCTTTGGGAAAGCATGTCTCTAATGCAAACATTACATATTGGGGAAGGGGACGATCATCCACACTAATTGCAAGCCCCAACAGTTCATGCGGGCACAAGGAAAGTTACATGATGATTAATGAGAATGGTAAATGTCCCCTTTTGCCCATCTATTTCATCATAATTATATTCCCTTTTCTCGTCTAAATTAAGCACCTCTTTGCATATCCTTATCCAATTCTTCCATGTTCATATCTCCCAAGACAATGTATGATCATGATTAAAAAATTATTTTACGTGAATTATTTTTCTTAGAAACGGAGTAAGAATGCTTGATTATGTGTTGTGGGACTGTTAGTTTGCTTTCTACGTGCTAGCAGTATTCTACTAGATAGCAGGGCAACTATTATTTTACTTGAAATGTCATGAATAATGGAATTAAGGAATTCCTCACGAGCATCGACGTTCAGAGATCCAAACATAACCATTCATCCTTGTGAAATTGCCTAAGATCACTAGCAAACTTGAAGAGTGCCACGAGGACAACATAGATGCACTAGTCATGCAACACACATTAGGGTAGATTTGGTAGATGAATAACAACATTTATCACGATATTTTGCTTCTATTTTGAGAAGCCCCGTGTCTCTTATTTTGAAAACATATACTTTTCCCCTAAAATGGGGCAATCGCCCCAATGTGTTTTCTTTTGTATAAATAACTGAATCCAGGACCTGAAAAGGCCTGTGATACTTTTAGTTTTGATTTCGATATCATGTTATTGAATTGCTAGTGTGATCGATGTTCTGCTTATTATGGGATCGTCCAACACATTATAGAGTAAGATCCCACTCTACAGTGCTAGTAGACTGATCTTGAGTTCTATAGATTAATCCATTATTAGTAACATTTTTATTTCAATCTTGCTCTTTTTCGTAATAGATAGATTCAATAATTTATCTGTAGTAATAGCTTATTTGTTTATCATGTTTTGCTAGCGATTAATCCTTAGTAATGTATTCATGCATAAAGTTTAATCCATTCATTTAATATTTCTGCAAAGTGTGATTTAATCTTTATGCACTTGCATGATTTAATATTTTTGCAAGTTATGATTTTAATATTTTTGCAAGTGTGTTGTTGTGTAGAATTTCATTAGAATAGAGTAACAAGGCCTTAAAAATCCCCACCACCCCCAAAAACAATGAAAAACAAAAGAACAATAACATCCTAACAAGACTATCAATTTCAATAGTGTCGACGATTTTGAAAAGCTTATGATCCAGAATTGAAAAATAAAGTAAGAATATGGAATCTGAAGAATTAATCCCATACACTACCAATCCCTATCAATGATTACCATTAGAAGTGATCCACATACCTACAACAATTCTACTTGAATATCAAGTACAAGAAGGGCAACACAAATACTGTTGTAGGTTTCCTCAACCAACCTTCGATTATTGAATTGACTACCATTCTCAAATCTTTTGGACACAAGACCTATTGGTGTCCCTATTTGTATGACAACAACCTTGAATTTGTTGTTACCTATCAAACATTACACACATGAAAAGCAGTCTCAAACTTTCATATCTAGGATGAAATTTTATGTCATCTAGACCACATATGTGTTCCTTCAAACAAGTGCGAGAATATGATTTGGGAGGCACATTAGACCAAGTGGAAAGGTGCCTCAACATGAAGAAGACAATGTCAGTAATGCAAAAGTATGTCTATTAACCTTTGACAAGATATTGGTAATCATATTAGATTATGCACTACCTATTGCTAAACTTACCACCAAGAAGTAAGTTGTACACTCCTTTGTCTAACCCATATAGACCCTGGGAGTATATCTCCATGGACTACATGTTTGACCTGCCTTTAACAAAGCATGGAAATGACTATGTATTTATGGTTGTCGATTAGTCCTCTAAGATGGCCATTTTAATGCCTTGTAAACAGAGAATCACATTATAGGTCACTACTAAGCTCTTCTTTGAGAGTGTTTGGGTTCATTTCGGTTCCCAGGAACAACTATTTTAGATCAAAATAGAAGGTTCTTAAGTACTTTCTAGTCCAACTTATGTTCAACAATGGACACCAAGCTAACCAAATCAAATGCCTCCCATCCCTGGACCACTGGATGGACAAAGTAGTTAATACGATGAATGTGCACATCTTGAGAATGTACAACTCCAAACATCCATGCACATGGGATGAGAGCCTTCATTATATTCATAGTAATGATAATAGGGATCTTCATAGCTCTATTGGACATAGACCTATTTAGGTGTGCTTGGTGTTCCAAACATTAGCCTCAAATGATGTAGCATTGTTGACTGCATATACATAGGAAGAATCCCCCCATGCTGAAATTGAGGCTAAATTAGGCAACCAAATTTGTTTAATGCGCCTAACATGTCCTATAACAAGTTCATGATATTTTGCATAAAGGAAATGCTAAGTAGAATCAATGCCAGGATTAGCTTCAAGTTCCACGTATGTTTTAGGAGAGAGATAAGGTCTAGTTGCATTTGTAGAAAGAATGCCTCATGGGACCCCATCAAAAGCTCTACCCACTCCGATATAGACCTTACACCATCACCAAGGCTTTTGGTGATATTTCTTTTGAATAAAGTTTTACCCCTTTCCTCAGCTTGTACCCTATATTTGATGTGGAGTTGCTTTGATCATATTTTCCACCTCTATTTGACACCTTAGAGGTGGTTATGAATCACTTATCCCCTATAGAAATCAATCCTAACTAGATTGAGAAGGCAACGGTCTACTAGATCATGGACATCGAGATGAAGGGCACCCTTTAATAGAACATCCAATTGTATTGATACGTCAAAGCAGGGGAAATTGTTCATCGAGGCAAGTGGCTCGCTAGGTTCCAAATTCAATAAAAGTTTCCCCATATGATAGAGGACCTTGATGCAATGGAGACCATTGCTCCCTAAGGGGGAATGATTGGTCCAAGTGGTCATTGGTAACCATATATTTGTTCCATTAATTTATAAGGGTTCCACATCTTGGTAGTATTTCTTCAGTTTTTTATGTCTAGAACTTCTAATAGGCCCTAAATAGTGTATTTTATCCTTGTGATGGATTAGGGTTTCCAAAGGCATTTTGAAGCCTCGACCAAAATTGTTCTTCTCATTGAGATATTTCCAATAGGCTATCATGTGCCCTAAGATACGAAGTTTGTATGTGAAAATTGCAAAATCGAAAGTTGATGTATCAACTAGACTCCTTAGGGCCCACATTCTTTTTGCCACTTCATCCCCTAAGGTTAGGGATTTTAGCTCTTTAGGGTTTTTGTCTCTTAGGATTACATATTTATGTTAAAATAAACCTTTGGCCTCTTGTAATGTCTACTTGCAAATGAGCATAGCCAACACATCTCCCTTCAAAGATAAGCTATCAACATTCTAGATAGTTTGTATTGTTTTGTAGTTAACAATCTTTTTCTATTTCATTCATTAATAGAAGTTGGGTTTTGTTGTGCTACTATTCTTCCTACAATATCTTTGTTTGTGTTTCCATCTTATATGTTTGCATTTATTTCATTCTCTAGATAGTTCATATCAAGTTGTGTTAGAAGGATATTGTTACTGTGAAACTTTATTACGACCTTCCCATTGATATACAATAGAGAGCATAAGAGAGTAGAAAACATGTTGCACAATTCTAAAGTGGCAAAAACATGTTGCACAATTTTAAAGTGGCATCATTGGTGATGTGATTGGTATAATTAGTGTTGACTTTTGGGAAGGGTCTGTTAGAATAACCACACATGCAATGCATGTCAAATATCGATTATAAGTCTTGTGAACTATGTCAATTTTGCTTTAAATGTTGTCATCCATGTCAACTCTCCAACTCATATATGTCTCAGAGATAAGGGTCTAGGTATACCTCTCACTCTCACGTGATTGCCTTCTTCATCTAGACAAGTGTAATTTTTGTTGTGACAATCAAGGATGGCATGATGCACATCCAACCAATCTGTGCCAATCAACACATCATATAAGTCTAAAGGTATGATGTTCAAGTATGCAAAGGTCTTGAAACCATTCATTTCCAAAGGACACTTCCTTACTGTTTTTGAATGATGGAGGCTTGAATATTATCTTTATTTATTCTTGTTTGTCTCTTATCTTATATTTCTAGCCCTCTTGATATGGATCTTTGTTCTTATTTTGATCATATAAATGTTTTTCCTTCCAAATGGCATCTTTAAGACTCTTTAGTCTGTCACACTAAGTCTTGTCCCTATAGGAATCTGGAAGACCACTGAGAAACCTTTGAATCTTTGCTTTCTCATCCTTTATGAAATCTACATACTTCAAGAGTTATAGGAATATTTTCTCATAAGATTCCATGGCCATGCTACCCAGGTTGAGTTCAAAGAATTCCTCCATATTCTTGTCATAGTAGTGCTTTGATAAATATTATTTCTAGAAGTATTTATTGAACTTTCTTCAATAAATTTTATCTTCATCAATATCTTTTAGCTTGACTAGATGATCCCACCAAATGGATTATTTAACTTGCAAATGGTAGATGGATATCCTTGCTTCCATGTTTTATGTGTATTGATGCAACTATAAAAACTTTCTAAGTCCCAACAACCAAGCTTCAACATCTTCTCCTTGCTTCGTTTCTCCATCAAAGGTTGGGCGTTTGATTCTTCTTAGTCCCCCCGCTAGTGCATTATGTGCAAACCTTCTCTTCTTATCTCTTACCAGGGATCTTTCAGGGATGCTTTCTAAGCTACTTGATGAATACTTTTTCTTCTAATCTACAGAGGGTTTGTAACGAGGTTTTCTTAAGGATGATCTACATATTTCATAATCTCTTCTTGGATCGTATCTCCTGGCTTCCTGATGTTTTCTTGGAGTTGATATTTGGGTTCTTTGGAATTATTTCAGATCATGCATTATTTCTTCTTGAATGCGGATGATCCTTTCATTATATTCTCTGCACTTTCTTACCAAATCTTCCAGACTTAAGGATTCAATGCTTCTCTTGTGTCCAATTGATCTTACTTATATTATTCCAGCGTATTTCTATTCAAGGCTATATGGCATCTTCCCTTCTTCGAAATCCATATATGATCTTTGTAGTTGAACTTTGATCTCTGATATTTGCTAATGTAGCTTCCTCTTCACTATACTTTTGAGCCTTTAGTCTTTACTGGTTCAATTAGGGGTTTAAAAATTTTGTTTTTCAACAATCACACTTCATGGCCATTCATCAACTGACATAACTAGAGGCTGCAATGTGTTCATTATCAATCACTGGTGGCACAAAAAACTCTTTCATTTACATAAGGGAGGTCAAATTTCTTTCACAACACATTCCAAAAATAGAGTTATAAAACTGTAGAAGGCCCGATATCCACATAGTTGAAACCTATGCTTTGATGCTACTCTATGATGTCCCCAACCCTAAATTCAAGGCCAATGACACCTAGAAACCGAAGGGGAGGGATGAATCAAGGTAATGTATAGCGGAATAAGGCTTACTAAGGCTAGGCCAACATTCTAAAAAGCTAATAAAATAAAACATTCATCCTCTTGAATGAAATGCACAAAAAAATGCAGATCATTCCCCAATACACATGTTATGCAAGGTAATGCAACCAACTCTAAGCAAGCTATTAACATGTAATCAAACATAAGATATCAAATCTATTTCAACCATATAACCATTAACAAAATCATATCTACAGGCTACCATAAACAATATAACTAAATAGATCTACATGATGTCAGAATCAACCATAATAAAAGTGTTAAAAATAAGATCTACAACCTACCATAAACAATGTAATTAATTAGATCTACAAGATGCCAGAATCAACCATAATAACAGTGTTAAAAATAAGATCTATTGAATTCCACCTACAACCATATTAACATATAATAAATAAATTAAAATAAAATAAAAAAACAAATGGGTACCATAAACAATGTAATTAAATAGATCTACATGATGCCATAATCAACCATAATAAAAGTGTTAGAAATTAGATTTACAAGCTACCATAAACAATGTAATTAAATGGATCTACAAGATGCCATAATAAACCACAATAACAATGTTAAAAATAAGATCTTATGAGTGCCACCTACAACCATATTAACATATAAAAAATTAAATTAAATAAATAACTAAAATTAAATAAAAAACAAAATCCTAGGTATCAGGGGTGTCATCTAAAGCCATTTAATCCATAATAAAATAAGATATAAAGGTTGTCATTTACAATAATCGAAGCAACAATAAGAATCAGGTATGAAGCTACCATCTACAGTCATCTAAGCAACAATAAAATTAGATATCTAGCTACCATCTACAACCATCTAAACAACAATAACAATAAGATATCATTCTTTCCACCTACAACAATCTAAGTACATAATAGATCAAATCTCTCTCTCTCTCTCTCTCTCTCTCTCTCACACACACACACACACACACACACACACACACACACACACACACACACAGNGAGCATATAACAAAATACTCATCTCAATGAAAGCAACTAGCTTCAACAGGACAACATTCCACCTAGACTTAGACATGCCATGCTCATGCATATTTCAACATGACAGTCACCCCTGAGCTGAGGCGATATATCCACATGAGAGGTAGTTTAAAAAAAAAATGCATGGTGCGCTCATCTCAACACTGGGAACATTGCCATACCAAAACAATTGTATCTTAGTCATATGGAAACCTTTTTCAATGAAAACAAAAAAAGTATTATTTATTGAAAACACCGCTCTGGACACAATGGATTAGGTCACACAACCTGTAAATGATCATAAATAGGTGAACCAAAACACATGGTTGCACCATTTTCACACTGTCAGAAACCATAATTACACCTTTCTCCATCTAAAATTTCCTTTTCATATACACTACCTAGTGAAATGGGATTCCCTTCATTACACAAGTCCCTTGGGACATCACCGTCTACCTTTGAGATTCACATGCTAGATTCATACATGGACAAGCAATGGGATAAGAACTCATGTTGTGTTTTGCATAGTTAATCTCCAATCCCCATTACAGGGTCTTCAAACCTCATTACAAAGACTTCAATCTTCAACAATACAATGCATCTCCTACTCAGTAACAAGTATTTTCTAGATGAGAGAGAATTCCACTTCACTACAGAGCTCAAGATAAAAACCGGAGAAGAGAATGAGAGAAAACTCATCCCAATACATAAATAGCCATTCGAATCCCCAAGTGAGTGACTCAAATTCCAAGAGTAGTAACTCCAAAGGTTAGATTCTAACTCAATTGATGTGAGAGATGAGTTACTCATTCATGAGATTCCTTCCTAGAATAGAAAAAGGTGAAACAAATTATGGGAGTTACATTTTCTAAAGACTGCATGTTAAAAATAACCAGTGAGGGTGCACTAACACATGAGAAGCATCGCAAGAGGCTTGGAATAGTCAAGGAGGGTGCACTATCCAAGAGGGTCCCACCAAACATCGACGAGGGTGTAATAGTACCTCCATAGACCAAAATATCCAAAATTAGGTTCCAACAAGTAATGTTAGGGAGAGCAACAACTACTAGTCCCCAACCCCCTGACATGTGGAATCCATGCCCCCCCATTATTTTTAGTTTTCCATGTTGTGCTAGTTATTTCATTAAATAATAATAATAATAATAATAATAATATCCAAAGTCCATAATCTCAACACCTAGTGCCCAATAGTAAACAAAAACAATAACATATGTTCGGGGCTTAACAACAGGGGTATTACATTAACTTAGTAGGTTCTTCCATTTTGTTTCTTAACTGCCTTGTCTGCACATCACCCAAAGTGAATTTCCTTGCTTCAACATTGACCTTTGGCATAATAAGGTGTGAAGTAATTGAGTGGGATGAGGTTTATGATGAACTAGATTCTATAGGAAAGGCATGCTTTTTTTTTTTCCTTTGCTTGGAACCAATTGAATGGGAGATACTCTTAGCTCATCATTAGGTTGCAACGGTTGGGATTGAGAGGCTAATGAGACAATTTGACGATCATGTTGCTTGATAGATGGAGGAGGAGGTAAAGGAAGTGAGAGGGTACGCCATACCTGGACAACAGATGGTTGATTTGGAATGTTCTCATCCCAACCATCATTATTTTGTGGTTTTGGCTACATAGACACATGTGGAGGTATAAGAATGCCAAAAATACTTGGATGAGACTGTAGGGATGGTCTGACATATGGCCTAGCAGCTGGAAAGTTTCCCTGACCAGGTAAGTTAAAAAAACTAATCTGGAGAAATTGATTGAATTCCTCTGAAATAACATCAAGATGAATTGAAAATATCAGCCTCTTATTTCCCCCCCTTTCCAACTAGGTTGTTGGCCTCTTTCCAATTTTCCTTTGTTACCCCTATTTGATCTATTACCCCCTTTATTGAAGAAGCTCATCTCTATGATAATGAAAATAAGACTATTACATTTTCAAACAATAAGTAAACTTATCAAACAAATTTGCATTTCAAATAATTTATTAATGGCGCTATTCAATATAACAATCATGCATGCAAATATTTGAGGGAAACAGGGAGGGAAAAATATTCAAAATATGCTTTAATTTTTATTTCTTCCAAACTAAAACACAACACCAAATTGTCAATTGTTACCCTTTTGAACATGGGACAAGGTCTATTTGGGAAGTGAAGGGAATGAATGGGCTTTATGAAAACAAATGAAAGGAATGAAAGATGGTACATGTTCAAATTCCTTAAAACATCAACTAATGTTTTTATTTTAAACACTATCAAGTCAATATCACATTCATTGTCAGCTACATATAAAACTTTTCAAATAGATTCAAAATTTGCAAATGATTTAAATAGCCATACAAACAACTTTAAATCCATTACTTATGACTGCCATTATCACTTTTTCTGTCTCTCGGGTTTGAAACAAAAGGATAATCAAGTAAAATAAAAAATATGTTCATTAAAATCAATTTGAAAAACAAAGATCTCTTCATTAAAATCCCATAGGAACAACTTGAAAAATGCAAGGTCACTAATCTCACACTTATTTCAACACTCAATCATATTGTCAATATGCATAAATGAAATTACTTCCTTTCCAATCCTCTCAATCATGCTCAAACTGAGTTGCAAACCAAATTTTATTTGAATCAAACATCAAGACAAACATACATCCAATGCTACCCTTTGAATCTAAGCACAAAATATAACCATGATTTCTTCATCCAAACATATCGACCTTTGAACCAGCATAAGAATTTGACTTATACATCATTGCTTGTACAAAATTTGCATAGTCACATCAAATTCACATTTTTTCTAACTAGATGAATTGTAATTGAAATGTATAATCTATGACACTCATGTATCAACTCATCTTTATGAGAACCTTTACCCTTATAACATTTTTTTCCAAACGGCCCAACATTCACAACACATCATATGAGCTATCATTATAGTTCTTTAAACAATCCCTCAATCATATAATTTTGATTGGCAAACATTTCAAGCAATGACAAAAATTACCAGTGCAAGAGAGAGATGCTCCAAATTTGTGTTCAAAACTCAACAATGATGAAACATATATTCATACCAAAAGACAAACAATGTTATCAAGTTTTAAAGTGGTTAGGTATAATTATAAAGTACAAACCGATTTACTAGAACTAGACAAGGAAGGATATCATTTGGCTTCATACGACTGTAGTATTGGCTTATAGGGAAAACAATTGTGAAGGCACAAAATCAAAGAAGTTTTGATTTGGTGGAAAAACATGTTGTTGGAAGATGCTAGTTGGGAGCCAAGTGACATTTTACAACAATTTTCGAAACTTCAACATTGAGTACGATGCATCTTTTGAAGGAGGAGGGCATATTAGGTTCCTACCCTAACCCACCATACTCTAGGAGTTAGTCACACTGTGTAAGGCCATATCTTCGAAATAAGGCAGAGTACCTAATCGTTCATTAGTCAATGTAAAAAGGGCGTCTTTATTAATTAAGACCCACTAAAAAGTTGTATTTTGACTCTGTGAAGTAATGATGGTTTTGGATATTTGAATCCTATTTAAAGACTTTCAAGGATATGAAGAGTTTTGTTGTGAACATTGTTTCCAATAATATAAACACTCATTTATGACCTTATTATCTTTATATTGTCTCATTTTTATAGTTTTGTTCTAACATATTTTGGTTTATTGGATTTTGATATTTTTATATTTTGTGTGATCTTCCAAGTTTCAGGGGCAAAGAAGACGACATGTCTGAAGCAAGAACGTTGAAGAAAGTTTCCAGAGCTAAACACTGAATGATGAACAGGTTCACAACACCAACACATGTTTATAGTGGAGCTACACTATTGTTGGGCACAAAGAAATTGTGGCAATAGTAGAAAATTGTTCCAAGCACTGAGTATCTGAGAAAACTCCAAAGAAGGTGATAGCCAACAGAGGGGAAAAATAAAATGCACAACCAAGACAGATGGAGTTATGAACAAAAAGATCCGGAGACAAGTAAAAAAGTCCAACAAACTACAAGGCTACTTAGATCATGTTTCTCTACACAACTTATGTTTCAATGGAGTATGAAGTAGGGCACATTGACCTGCTTGAAACCCTCTTGGCCACAAGTCTAATAATATCCCTGCAATGCAACTAGAAAAAACAATAAAGCAACCGGAACATCGAAAAAAGCCTTCAACAACCCAATTCACCACCTTCTTCATATGAATTGCCACTCTAAATTAACACCCATTCAATGCATTGTAGACCACTAGTGACCATAATCTGTCAAAAGATCTATTACATATTCTTAGGAAGGAGATTCCTCCCACTTCCACAATTCTCCATAATGAAACCTAAATTTGGTAAGTTAACCAAGGTAGTTAATAAAGCCCAAGGGGTAAAACGTGAACTGGAAGACGTAAATATATTTCGATGTAAGTGTTTTTAATGTAACCAAGGTAGTTAATAAAGCCCAAGGGGTAAAACGTGAACTGGAAGACGTAAATATATTTCGATGTAAGTGTTTTTAATGAGACCACGTACTGGAGAAATATGGCTTGGTAAATTTTATGTTTAAGGTAGAAATAATAATAATAATAATTATAATTTCAATCAATGAAAAAAATATTCCAATCAAGACTTCCCGTACTTGACACAAATTAAAATAATTTATTAAAAAATAAATAAATTCAAAATTAACATCAACTTTATTCATCTTTGTATTTACTTTATGACACGTTACAAAAATATATATATATTTACGTTACAAAATATATATTTACTTTATGCCACCATACAAAATAATTGAGAAGGGTGCACGGTCACATGAACTTATGCGAGGGAGGACATCTTGAAACGAAACTTCATTGTCAATAACTAGGAGGTTCAGTGTGGACACACGGAGAAAAAACACAATAGGTCCAAATGTTGATCTCTTACCAAAAATGTTTACCGCACTTACGAATATAGATCAATCCGAAATCCTCCGTAATTGAGTTTCCGAGCTACAAATATTAAAGTTCGAATATTGTTGGCGCTGTTTCTATTTTTCATATTCAGTTGAGAGAGGAAATAGAATGAAACATCATGGACGGGCACAGGCCTAGAAGAGCAGATTCCCTGGACGATAATCTCAATGGCAACGTGGATAGGCTGCTCGACTGCTTCAAGCGCGGAAAGTCATACTTCACTCGCTCTCCAAGTAAGCTCTTGACTGATTATTGTCATTATATATTTCATTCCAATTGATCTGAAACCTCTGCCATTTCGTTATTTCATGTGTTTTTTCCTTCAACAATATCCGTGTTCATGTTAATGTATCTTTGAGCCAGAATTTCGCTACTATGGTGTAATCCCCACAAACTGTTATGTTATTTTAAATCTCAGTAGCACCGAGCCTAATGGATGTCTGGCATATCATGGAGTTGGGTCTATCGAAAGCGATCTTATTCCCATCCCGAGTATTGGGACTTAAGGAGGCAATTACTTATAATTTGTTTCCGGAGGACATATGATCTCGAGGTTTGAAGGCAACCCCGTGTTTGCTGGCCTCTGTGGTTGAAGCATTTACCATTTATTTATCTGTCAAATTCATAGTCGTTAATGGTAATTCAGTTCTGTTTTATGTTATTTGAAAGTAAAATTCCACAAACGAGATGCTAGCACCTGTTAAAGATCCTCTGTTGCCAATTGGGCCTTGTTTCATAGGTGAGGTCGATGGAGTATTAAACCATCCACCAGGGTTTCATTTTCACAGTGGTCTGCTCTATCCGAATGGCATGTTTAAAGGGGATGAGGCTGAGTGCCAAGTCCCTGGCAATTTTGGCAGAATAGATAGTCCTCAGACATGGCATCTAAGCGGAAGGAAGTCCATGTTATGCGGTTCCAACACCGGACCTTGGGGCATGTTTCCCGAAGTAATATAAAAAACTGAAAACAAAGTCCTCAATCAATCACATCATAGACACTCGTAATACATTGGCTGCCGATGAGTCCTGTATGCTCCATTCTATGAACAGAAGTTTTATGGGGGCAAAATCTTCAGCCAGGATTTTGCAAAGAAATGCAGGATGCATAGCTGGCTATCAATTGTTGGTATCTGCGGTCCCTGCAAGGTTGTTCCTGTTATAATAGTAGCTTCACATGCACAATGCTTTAGGATTAATTTGATTAGAGCAGTTCAAATATTATTATAAAAGAAGGGTGTATTCTATGTAACTGTGCAAACGAACCATGTGACTGCATTTGAAAGAGGAGGGCTTTTGACACTTTTGACACTGGTCTTTCTTCTCCTTTGCCTCGCCTTTCCACTTTCTTTGAGGCCTTGGTGGTTCTGAATTTGATCTTCACAATGCCTAGCATTTCAAATTGCCTCTACCAAGGTCTTTGATTCCATAATTTTGATTTGATCAGCATAGGCACGATTGGGTACATTAAAACCGTTTCACTTTGAGCAGTTTCTCCTGGATGTATGGTACATCCTTTAATAATTCTATATCAATTTTTGCTCATATTCCTCCACTGTGATATGACCTTACTCCAGGTCATGGGATTTGTTTAGATTTATACTGAAGTAGTGCTCCAAAACATGTATTTCTCCTCTAAGTACTTGTGAAGTTCATGCCAAGTTAACTTCTTTTCTTTTTATTATTTGACCATGCTGTTCTGACCATAAAAGGCTTTCCTTGATAGGCTGTGTTAGCTTTTGGGGTTAATCCAAAAGTATTTTCACCAAGCTAGAAGAGTGCTAGGTCCCTTATTCCTTTGGTGATGCTTGATGGACATATGGATGGCTCTTTTTGAGTGGATATTTTGAGGGGTTAAGTACTTGCGTTAGCTTTTGGGGTTAATCCAAAAATGTTTTCATTTAGCTAGGAGAGTGCTAGGCCCCCTAATCCTTTGGTGATGCATTATGGACATATGGACGACTCATTTTGAGTGTTAGCATAGTGCACTTACTTAGGAGGTTGTTACCCTATATGGCATGCTGACTAATCCATTGGGTGCACATAGGAGAGGTAGCCACCTAGGAGGATGAGTGCTGAGCACTTAACGTAAAGAGCATGGGACCATGTGACATACACTGGAGGTTGGTTTCATGCGGAAACATCTAGAGTTAATCAAGTGTTGAGGATAGCACTTCTTTGAAGGGGAGGGGCATGTTAAGCCCTACATATTGTGACATTACATTTCTATTATCATATTAGTTTTATTTTTGTTAGTCGTCTAGGGCCTAATTATGTAGGCTCTAGAATGGTAATGGTACCCTTTGTCTCTTGTATATATATGCCAAGGAGATCTAGTTTGCAATCATCTCATATCATCTTGTTTTGTATTTGAAATACATTGTAAAGGACGTTCCCTCCTCGAGGAAGTTGGTTAATCATCTTTTTATTGCTTTCTTAGGGCGTTGGAATGTTATCTCTTTTTGTTTTATGCTATTTCTAGGAATTTGGTGAGGATGCTTGGGTTGAGGAGCATATTTCATGGAGGTTGGTTGTGGATCTAGACACAGATGTGGAGGAGACGCATTGGAACATGTAACTACCATGGCACACATGTTGATGAGCATTGGGTGCAAGAGGACATGTGGCATATAACTAGAGGAGCGCCTTTCATGAGGACACTTTTGGAACAAACCATCATGTAAATGGGAGTGTTGGGTTAACAATTTGTTGGATAGCGCACCATATTGAAGGAGGGGCTTTGGGCCCTGTTACTGGATGAACTAGCAGGGCTAGTCACCGATAAGCATATGAAGGAGAAAGTGACCACTGTCACCTTAGTCACTTACCCAAACTTCTTTGGAAGTCGGAATCTCCTAGGGGAGATCCCTAATAGCAAGTCTGTAAGGACATTTAAACACTAAACAATATCTTCTTTGAAAGGGTTAGTGACTAGTGCCTTAATGGAGTCAACTTATGGAATGATGAAGACATACAATATAAACCAATATAGGCCTTGTTAGTGCAATTAGTATATCTACTCCAGCAGTACATTCATTTGATAAGTAAACGACCAACTTCAACTATGTGTCATGCCTATGTTATGTAACAAGTGGGAAATGTCATTCATACAAGTGTAGCACTAGTATAGCAGCCCAAAGGTAGCAGTATGGCAGATGCAAAGTAAGCAATAAGTGTAATGTATTCAGCGTTTCATCAATATGCAGTGTGCATGAATATAGGTCACAATCAAAAGATAACTATGTGAAATAAACTCTGACACAAGGTCTTTAAGTGCTCATTCACTACCATCTATTATCATTCATATGTAAGCATCCAATTGGCCAATCACTCTCCAACAACACTATGTCTAAAATAAAATAATATGACAGCTCGTAATAAAATGGTGGTGTAATGGCGAATACATGTATGCAAAATGAAATCTGTGATGGCATTCAACTTGTAACAGCATAATACAAAATCATCCAAGTATAAATATCAATATTGATCCTTTCCAAAACAGTTATCAGCTGATTATAAAACTGTCCATTCATGACCAAGGAAAGAGAACAATATGTGTTAGTGAATTACCTTCTGCTAAGCAACAGTAAGTCTGATGTAAAAGGATAGCAATAATGTGATTATTGTTAAAGTTTAGGGTTAGCTTAAGATTTAACATAAATTAATATACTTCAATGCATAGACAAAATGATGAACAATGTTAGATTCAGAATAGTACTGTTTCAATAAATTTTAACTGCAATAAAATCAAACATAATTTTCATCTCTTTCAACTTTAACACTCCATTGGTGATTGCGTTAAAGTTGGTCCTTGAGATGATTTACCAAATGCCATGTATAGTAACAATATGATAAAATAATGTACAATAGATAATAGTAGTAAAGAATCGTAACAATTATTTTGAATCAACCTTATACTCGGATACTTTTAGGTTTTGATCTCTTCATCGAAGGGACAAGTCAATTGGGTGAACAAATGACGTGCCTTGAGAGAGAGCTTAAGAGGGTTAAAGCAGAAGGATACTGACCTCAGAGTCTTAGTCAACAGGAAGAGAAACTTCAATCAATTACTCAGGCTTTAGCAGCAGAGTCATACCTAGTACAATCACATTGACAAAAGACACACAGTCACATTGGGTAAGAATACAGTCACGCTAAGCAGTGATATACTTGGTCACACTGGGCAAGGATGTAGTCACGTTGAGTAGTGACACACAGTCACATGGAGCAGTGACACACAGTCACGTTGGGTAAGAATACAGTCACGCTGAGCAGTGAGATACTTGGTCACGTTGGGCAAGGATACAGTCACGCTGAGCAGTGGCACACAGTTAGATGGAGCAGTGACACATAGTCAGGGATAAACTTCACACTGGCAGGGATACAGTCACGCTGAAAGGAGACAAACCGTCATGCTGAGCAGTGACCCACAGCCACGTTGAGCAGTGACAAACCAATCACGCTGAGCAATGACCCACAATCACGCTGAGCAATGACAAACAATCATGTTTAGCAGTGACCCACAATCACGCTGAGAGGGGACGAACAATCATGCGGGTGTAGAGAATACAGTCACGTTGGCAGGTGAGAACGGGCACGCTGCAAGAGAGAAATGATCATGCTAGCAAAGGAGAAACAATCACGCTAGTGTAGAGACCACATAGTCACACTGCGGACGTAGACACACATCACACAGTGGGAAGAGACACAGTCTCGCCAGGTTAGAGACCACAGTCACGCTGGTGCATAAGAGTAGTCACGATGAGCGTGGAATAGTCACGCTAGCGGAGGAAGGGGCACATGATGAACCCAGTCACGCTAGCGGAGGAAGAGGCACGATGGACCCAGTCACGCTAGCGGAGGAAGAGGCACGATGGACCCAGTCACGCTAGTAGAGGAAGATGCACAATGGACCTAGTCACTCTAGTAGAGGAAGAGGCACGATCACACTGGCAGAGGGGTTGTGGTTAGTAGTAGCCAAACCCAGGTAAATGAGAAGGATGTCTTATTGGATAATCACATTGTAAGATAACCCTTGCTTTTATAAGGGTCTTAGGTGTTAACATAAAATAGGTTAACTTAGAAAAGGTACCAAAGGTCCTAAAAGGTCTTGTGAAAATAAAACTAAAAAATAAAGTGGTCCAATGATCTTATATAATAAAACCATAAAGTCAAGTTTTACTTAGGATAGTATACCAAAGGCCCAAATAAAAACCATAAAGTAAAAGTCATCATACCAAAGGTACACACAATAAGAGTGCTGGGACAAAGTAAGATAAAGGACCATAAGTCAACCAAAGGAGGTCACAATAAGACAACCCTCATACCCACAAGATGAATGTGTACCATAAAGGTGGACAAACAACTCTTTTTTACCCAAAGGACTAACAAGGCTAAGGACTTTAATCTTCTCTCTCTCAAGGTACATTGTTTCATATATTTTATCATCACTGTATAAGGGGAAGATCCAAACTGGATGATGTGATCCTCTGGTCCTCAATATTGCTCCTAAGGGTTAGGTGCTAGTGACATCATTAAGGGGTGGCCAGTCCCTTGAGAAACAACCTAGCAATAACCGATTAGGAGTGAGGACATCACACATCATCATCTTAGTCAACTTGACCAAGATTCGCCTGGTTAACTGACCAGGAATGCTCTTGCAGGAACTGCTTGGTCCCAGACCAAGAATCAACCTGGTCCTAGACTAGGAAGTCTCTGTCTCAACCTGTAGAATTTGCTTGGACATCGTGTCCAAGAAACTCTCTAGTCCTAGACCAGAATACCCTAGAGACATATAGGGGCCCTAACCATATGTTAGGGACTTTGCCATGCCATCAACCTGCTTGGTCCTAGACCAAGAACCCCTCGAGGCTTCTGGGGGCCCTAGGGTACCTTCTAGGGTCTTACTCTGCCCTAGTTAGTTGACTAGGGTACCGTCCTCCCTGAGAATGGGCCTCGCAGCTGCACTAACTTTAACAATTATAACAGTAGCGTTCAATAACCCAAAGAAGTAACCAAATGCACGCCATATGACAGTCACACGCATTAAGTTTCAAAATTTTATTCAACGATGTTTAACATGTTATCTTGACTAACTATTAATGCTTGTTTTGTGTGGCATTGTGCAGGGTTTAGGCTTGAAACAATTAGGACAGGCCATTGTTTAAACAACCCTAAAGAGGACAACAAAGGGAGCATCCCTAAAGTGCTGCTACAGCCAAGGAGAGGGTTTCCCTTTGGCTGATATAGCCTTGGACAAGCCATGGGGAGGGGTCCGAGGGTTTGAAGGGAAGGAAGATGGCAGGTTTAGGGTTTTAGGAGAGGAAATCCAACAAAAAAGAGGAGGACGAGGGCAAATAGGAAGGGAACAAGAGAGGCCGTGAGGGGCAGGAAGGGTAGGCTAGGGTTTTTAGGGACTGTTTTTAGGATTAAGGCAGAATTAGGGTTTTTAGCAGCAACCAAAATATCTTCAACAATGAAATCCTTTGGGCATAACATCTTTAACAATGAAATCCTAGGGCATACAATCAGGTGTTGAGAATGTTACCCCCCATTTTGCATAAGTGTTCACTTGTAGTTTTTGTCACATTCTCAGTAGGGTTACATCTGGATGGAGGTGGTATTTGCCTTGGGTTCTCTGTGCTGTAGTTTTTGCTTCAAGGTGCACTTCACATTGGTATTCATCTTGATAATTTCCCTAGTGCTTTTGATCCAATGGAGCATTGGAACCTGTGAATAACTGTGCTCTAAGAAGGCCATATTCAGTGTTAAGGATGCCACTCTAATCTGGTCAACCAATACTCCAGTTCTGAAGTTAATGGTTATAACAAAATTCCAAGATGACGCCATTGCTATTTCATGAGTCTTTTGTGTTTTGGAGGAGTTTGCGCGATGTTGTGATCATCTTTGGAAGTTTTGTAGTATTCAGGCTTGTTCCTAACCTTCTGACTGCAGTAAACAACAATAAACCAACATCATTGATTTCTTGCTGCTCCTATCTTCTTACGGAATAGTCCATGACTGTTTTAGGTGACCTTATGGGCATATCTATGGACTGTGTAGTGCTCTTCCTGATGGGCCATGACCTTATGGGTTGATCTATAGGCTGTGTATTGTATTCCTGCTGAGTCGTGACCTTATGGCATGATCCGTGGACTGTGTATCTTGCGGAGTTGTGACCTTATACACTTGATTCGTGGACTGTGTGTCCTTCCAAGTTTTGGCTGTGTATACTAGTTAGTTGTGACTATATATACTAGTGGGATGTGACTCTGATTGTTGATCTCTCCTAGCTGGGCTATGGACAATGCTGATCTCCCTCAACCTTAATGTGAACTGTGGTAACCTCTTCTAGATAAGCCATGGCTGATTTAACCTTACCTCTTTGGCCTTGACTTGTTTGTAGCCTATCTTGAACCGAGTTGTGGCTTTGTTAAGCACTAAATGACAAGGGTCTTCACACTTGATGACTGATTTATCTTGTTTACTACTGTATGTGTCTAACCTTAACCTACAACTCTCTAACCCTCTCTCTCAAGGTATGTCATCCATTCCTTTTGGCAGCTTGTCCTTTCAGTGAGAAGATCTGACCCAAAAAGTATCTGAATAAAGGCAAATCCAAACCAAATCTAAATCAACATTGTTACAGTTTATTATCCCTGCTCTTTAGTTGTTGATTCATTAGTATGTTTTACCTGGTACTATTGCTACTGTCTCTTGCGTCTCAAGGACCAACTTTAGCACAAGGACCATTGAGGAGTGCTAAAGTTGAAAGAGATGAAAATTTATGTTCTGATTTGTCTTACTAGTTTGCATCTAGCACTATGTTGGAATTTTATTCAGTGTTACCTGAATCTTGAAATTTATCTTATGTTACCATTGCTGTACCTTTACTTCGTCTAAGTAGTTGACTGAAGTGATGTACAATGTTGTTAATTTTTGAAAAACCCTAATCTAACCTAAAACTTTAACACTGTCCACACGTGTTGGTACTTGCTGTACAAACTGCTCACTTTTTTGCCTTGAAAATCACGGCACATGTGCCAAATTAACTTTGTTGTACGTTATTGATAGTTTGCATTAAATGCTTCAGCCGTTTCCTTGGAATTTGTGCCCACACATGTTGCTGTACGGTTCTGTCAGAGTGCTGTACAGTCACCTCCTTCATTGCCTTGGGAAATGTGTTGCTGAATCTTCTTTGAAAATGTGCCATCTTGTCTTGGGAACCCTTTATCCTTGTTCACTCTCCTGTTTCTCTTCTTGGTGGTGCATCTTTCCCTTTTCCCTTTCATTATTTTATACTTTAATTTTAGTAACTACCTTCTTGACTACCAATCTAAGGGCTGGATTAGTTCACTAGATCTAGGGTCAATATTAAATGCACTTTCAATAATAAATGCTAATTATTAAATACATCACTTAAATATGAACCACAACTCATAAAGTACAAAACATTTCTTTATTTACATGTCTCTTTTTACATAAATACAACATAAGGAACAAGAGGCCTTTATGTCCCCCTCATCACACACAAACCAAAACTATGAGGGAGGACCTTCATAGTTAACTTTTTCAACACTCCCTCCTAACGAGGGAAGTCCTTCCGGCACCATCTGAATCTCCATCTCTGATTCTTGAAGCAACTCCCTCATGCTCTGGAATGCGTCTTGGAGACAAGTGCTCAACCTTGAATTGGAACTCTGATGCTTGAGACTCCACCTGAGCCTCATGAACCTGCTCATCACCATTAGACCGACTGAGTTTTTTGCTAGTGCTCTGAAGAGATCCACTCTCTTCATCAGAAGAAATAAAGATGTCTTGTTCATCAGCTGCAACACGTGCCTTTTTAGATGATGACGTCATCTGATTCATTAGGTCGTACTACCAGTTAGGGGGGGGCATTGAGGGATTATCAACACTCTTGGGGTTAGATGGGGCATGATGCCCTTCCCCTTGCACATTCCAGCCTTTCGTTTGGAGTGATTTGCTCATTTTTAGCTAATTTAGTCATTTTAGGTAAACTCTGGGGAAAATGTGCAAGTTACCCACAGACTGGATTATTTTATATTATTTTTGTTATAATTTTAAGTTGACATTTTATAATTTCAATTTGACATTTTAAAGGCATGTCGGTTTGGTTATTTTTGTAAAGTGAGTGTGAGAAGGGATGATGTCCTCTCCCTTGCACACTCCAGCCTTTCGGTTGTAGTGATTTGCTCATTTTTAGCTATTTTAGTCATTTTGGGTAAACTTTGGGGAAAATGCCCAAGTTACCCACATATTGGATTATTTTATATTATTTTTGTTATAATTTGAAGTCGACATTTTATAATTCAAATTGACATTTTAAAGGCACGTCGGCTTGGTTGTTTTTGTAAAGTGAGTGTGAGAAGGCTATAAATAAGCCTCTTGAGGAGACTGTCTTTTTTATGTTTGAAGGCAAATCTATTGGAGTTTCTTTGGTTCATGCACTTTGCTAAGGTGATGCTAGGATTGTTTGCTTAACACATGCAATGGAGGTATCTAAGGTTTCTTTTTTGATTTCTCTTTGTTAAATGTTGATGAATGATGCTTGTTTCTGGTCGAATGGTAGCCATTAATGCTGCATTTTGTTTAAACTAGGTCACTTATCAGCCTTTTGTCACCATAGTATTGTGGAGGATGTCCTCTAGAAGGAGTCCTTTGAAGCTTGGGCTTTAGGTCTCTGATCTGAGTTTTGCCCTAGCTAGGCTTCCTTTAACAAACTCTTGTGGCTGTTATAGAAAGCCCTAGCTTGCCAAATTTTGAAAGGACCTCTCAAGAGGAAGGCTGGTCACCTTCCTTGATGCCCTAGGGTTAGGGTAAAACCTTAAAACCCTTGGATTTATTCTCATTCAATTTTTCTTCAAATTTCTTGCATTTTCATATGTAAATTTGCATTTCATGGTAGGATAGAGAGTTAGCTTAGGTCTGCATTTCAATTTAGGTTGGCTTTATTTCATGAAGAAAAACCCTACAATTTGGATAAAACCCCAGAACTGTCCCCTACCTTCCCTCTCTCCCTCACGACCCACCTGTTTTATCCATTTTTAGACCTTGGCTGTCCTCTCTTGGTCCTTTCTAACCCTTGACCTCCCTCTCCCATAGCTCGACCTTCCTCCTAAGCACCCAAACGCCCTCGTTCTTCCTCTTACCCTCTTCCTCCTGCCCTCGACCTCCATCTTCTCTACCTCTGCCTTCCTCTTTCTACCCTTGGCCCTCCTCTTTTGGAGCTCGGCCTCACATTCTCAACCCTTGTCTAACCTCAGCCTCATCCCCTTGTCTCCCCAACAGCCTCGGCCTCATCCTCTTCATCCTCGACCTAGCCTATAAAGCTTCCTCTAGGGCTCGACCCTCTTTTTCCAGTCCACTGCTAGTCTATTTGGGGGCTAAGGACACCCCTTGGTACTGCTGCTAAACAGTGTGCAGTCTATTGCAGACTGTCAGTCCTAGCCAGTCCTCAAACCTGTAACAAAACCAAGAAAGAAAAGGTGAGATGGGTTAGTAGTATAACATTTTATTATTTGGTGGTAAACGAATTGATTTTTGCAAGTCTCAATATTACATTTGAATGCATGACAAATGAGATTGAATGATAGGTTGGGCATCTCTAGTTTGGTTATTGTGAATACCTTGTTTAGGTGCACAAAATGCATCTGTTTATCCTTCAATTAGATGCTACAATGTTTGTGCTTACTCATAAAGAAAGACTGTTTCTAAGAGGACTGTCATATGCGTTGATTACAGTAATGGTATTACTAGTTTTATGTTTATATATGTTTGAATAGCTATTGCTAACTTCATCGTTCACTATCTAATGCCTTTGCTAGTAGTCCGTTACATCTCGAGTATTGTTACACCTTGGATGTAGATGCTCACTTCACATTGGTATTTATACATTAGTTACTTAACATGAGTGAATGAGTGAAATTGATGTACTTATTTACACTTATGAGATCCATATTTCTATATAGTATGTCTTCTTCATTCCTCAATTAACTCCATAAAGGCACTGGTCACTAATGCTTTGCATAGAAGATCTAGTTTGGTGTCTAAGTGTGTTTACAGGTATTCAACAAGGGCTACCCCTTGGAGGTTTCGACTCTCCAAAGAAGTTTGGAGGAGTGACTAAGGTAATTGTGGTCACTTCCTCTTGCATTTTTCTTATCGGTGACTAGCCTGCTAGTTCATCCTGTAACACGTCCCCTCAACACATATAGATTGTCCCTGTGATCTCCATGGAGGATTGTGATGCCAATTGGTTCTTTTGCTCGAAAAAGGAAAACATGACCAGACCCGACCATCAATTCATAACCATCATCCTCTAAAGATGACATTGAGATTTTACTAATTCCCATCCCAGGAATAAAAAGAACTTCATGTACCTCTAGGACCTCACCAAGGTCCAGTTGGAACCTCACTGTTCCAACTCCTCTCACTGCTATCAATATTTGTCTGTACAAAATGCCCTGGGCCAAGCTCTGTAATGATCTGGAAGGCACCATATAGTCCAGTCATATGTCTAGTTGACCCATTGTCAACTATCTAGGCATGCTCAAAGATTGAACTCCCCACACTAGAGTTGATGGAAGCTAGAGGAAATTATTGCTCAAACTTTGTTGCATATTCTTCTACTACAGCATGCTGCTGTATCTTTCTTCACCTTCCCCTTCTTCTCAGGACATTTTGAAGCATAATGGCCAAACTGATTACATTGATAGCATCTGATCTTACTTAAATCTTTCTTCTTCTTGTTCTTCTTGCTCTTAACTGTAAGAGCCACATTCTTCACAATCTCACCACTCTTGGGTTGTTGTCTTTTAAGAGCCTCATCCTGAGTCTCTTCTCGGATGAAATCATCCCAAAGTCTCTCCCAACTGGGTTTATGCTCCTTGGAGACCACACCTTTTACAAAGGTGTTCCATGAACCTGGAAAACCATTCAGGGCAGTTCTCACCATTTCTGCATCTGTTACAACTTCCCCAACTGCACCAAGTTCATCCTGAACTTGAGTAATCCTTGTGAGATATGAGGCCACTTTCTCATTTTCAGCCATCTTGATGTCTCTCAGCTTTTCTCTCATTACCATCTTCTTGTTCTCATTACTACTCTGCTACAGGTTTGTCAAAGATGTCCACATTTCAAACGCATTTGCTTTCCTTGCAATAAGAGGAACAAGGTGATCCTTGACAGCATCAAGTATCACCCTCTTGGCTTTCACTTTTCTCTTCTGATAGGCTGCAAAACTGACCACATCAGTAGTCTTATCGGGTACTGTGACTGCCTTGTCAACTATATCCCATAGTTCAACTCCTTCCAACAATAAAACAATTCGCTCCTTCAATGGACTAAAGTTGGATTCTCCTTCCAACCGGTCTTCAAACCTCAAGCTGGTAGCCATTAACTCTTAGGCTGAAAACTTCAACACTGTGAAACAAACTAGCGTACTGCCTTGTTCAGTATTGCTCTGATACCATGAAGAAAATGACAAAATTATCAAGATTCTGGTTTAGACATTTTGTCAAACGCTTTCAGCTGCTAGGTTTAAATTAAAGAATCACATGCAAACTTTGAAACTTAAAACACCATGCCAAAAGACTCTTCAACTCAAGATACTGAACAACCACATTGAACACAGCTATATTTTTGGTCATATTGACCATGGCAAAACCCCAACCTGGGGAAAACCCAAAGAGAAGAATGTTTTATTAAGAAGAAGAAACTCAGAAATTTTCTTTACATATTATTTTTCTCTTTTCCAATATGGACAAAATTTCACAAATTTATGACAGCAGACTTCTACCTCTAAATTTGTGCCAATGAACAACAGTACAGCCTGTCCAAGCATGCCTGTACCTGCTGTACGGCCTGCTCACTTTTCTGCCTCAAAAATCCTGCCACATGCCAAATTAACTATGCTGTACGGTACTGATGGTCTGCATTAAATGCTGCAGCCGCTGCCTTGGAATTTGTGTCCACATGTGCTGTTATACGGTCCTGTCAGAGTTATGTACAGTCACCTCCTTGGCTGCCTTGGGAAATATTCTGCCGAATCTTCTTGGAAAATATGCCAACTTGCCTTGGGAACCCTTTCTCCTTCTTCACTCTCCTCTTTTTCTTCTTGGTGGTGCATCTTTTCTTTTGCCCTTCTCATTATTTTATACTTTAATTCTAGTAACTACCTTCCTGACTACCAATCTAAAAACTAAGGGCTAGGATTAGTTCACTAGATCTAGGGTCAATATTAAATGCACTTTTAATAATAAATGCTAATTATTAAATAAATCACTTAAATATGACCCACAACTCATAAAGTACAAAACATTTCTTTATTTACATAATGTCTCTTTTTACATAAATACAACATAAAGAACAAAATGCCTTTATTTCCCCCTTATCACACACACACCAAAACCATGAGGGGGGACCTTCAGAGTTATCTTTTTCAACAATTACTTGAGTTTCCAATTACTGTTCTGTGCTTAGTTAGCAGTTCTACTGTCATTGACAAATTGATTTGAGTAGTTAGTTTTTTCCCTTGTTGTTTAGGGTTAGTGAGTAGAATCTATATAGTTCATTTTACATTTTAATTACTGTCGCTGTTATGCATATTCAGAATTATCATTCGTTATCATAATTTTAACTTGGAATTCTATATTTCTTGATATTTATAATTCATCCAGTGAGCATTCATTTTGAATTATGAACTTAATTGCAGAGTCTATTCAGAAGGAGAAGACCAGGGATGTAGCCAGTACCAGCTATGGGCAGTCTTCAGGGAATATTCAGTATACCTTGTCCAGTTCCTTGAAACAGGTGCAATATGAATAATGATACTACAAAAATACAACAGCAAGCTGCAAGTGTTTGCATTCTTCAGATTATATAATTAAATGTTTTTCACCCTCTTTTGGAACATAGTTTCTGAATCCATTAACGATTGACACATTTTTGATCTGCATATGCAAGCATTTTATTGCAATATGAATGAGTGGCAAAGCAAGTACATGCATACCTAACTTCTGTATCAATAGAGATGCAGTGCAGTATGATTATCACACCCATTTTGATTACAATAAACCTGTTTCATTTAAATTAGGAACTCACAGATGGCAATTCTGAAGAAAAACTATATGACTATGGTTTGCTCCCAAGAATCTATTGTCTGCATAGATTGCCATGCTTCAATATTACAGTAAACGTTGACTTCAGAATTGTAGCCATTTGTTCTTACTGTTTGCATTCCGGAATCACTTGGGATGATGTTGGTGCCTTTTATGTACAAGGGAGTTAGGTTCTGTTTTTGTGAATTGACTTCTATTGTTCTTAGCTTTAGCTATTTGATTAGTTATTTTATTGTGAGCCATTGCCTTATTTACTTAGATTTCCTCTGGTTCCATGTTACATACATATATATGTGCAATTTTGTCGACCTTAAGACAAAATCTTTCCTACTACCCATTTAAGAAAATTTCATATTTGGTGTGAACATATGTGGTTGGTATTTCCTATTGTGAGTTTTAGCTACTTGCATTGCTTATTAAAAAACAATTGCCAAGGAATCAAAATAACTCCCAATTTTTTGCAGATTCTAAACTCTATTGTAAGAGGTATGTAACTGAAAGTCTGGTACATATTTTAAGATCTTTCCATATCGACATTCTTTTCATGGACTATCCTTTGGGCTTACTGTCTGATCAGTGATTGAAACTTTCTCACATTTATTGAAAGAATCATGGTCATGGCAGTGGACCAAGGTGTTGGAGGAGGAGACATGCAAATAATGAAATGCAGTTGTTGGGTCCTGTTATCACAAAAACTAGCACCTTTGGTGCAAAGTCTCACAAGGTTCTAGCTAAGTGATACCATGAGGGAAGCCAATATCACCACACCTTCTCTTCTGCTCTTTAGGCTAGTTCTTTTTTAGCACAAGGGAGGAGTTCCCAAGGGCAACTAAGTTTTCTTATGCTTTTGGCATGCACCATTGCAAGCTCTCTCTATCCATTGGCTAAGTCATCAAGTTTGAGTTCATGTTTGAATTTGACATGAATAAAATTCGGGATAAAATCGTAGAGCAAATTTTTTTTGATAAAATTCGAATTTGATGACGAATTTTATCAATGTTTTTTGGAAATTTCACATTCATGCACCTCGCATAATTTTGGAAATTTCATGGGCATCTAGCATGTGTTAAATTTCAGTTTTCATGGTTCAAATTTTTGTTAATTACCTTTTTATGAAAAATGAATTTTTTTGAGTTATTTTCTTTACTACATAATCATCTTCTAAAGAAATATTATTTGAAGTGTTCTCTTCTATGTCTTCCTCCAGACATAGTACTTTTTTGAGCTTCCTCTAGTCGGCCTTGGATGGTAGGAGAGATACTTCCAGAGTTTCCAGTGTCTCCAGTGCCCCATGACAGTGATAGTTTCACCTTTTTTGCATCAAAGCGCTCAGATCCACTCCCTTTATACATTTTCCTTTCTTTCAACAACTCTCGTCATATTTCTCTTTGTATACTTTCACCGTGACTGACTCTCCATTTATGGAGTTAGGGTTGGGTTTGAGTTCTGCTTTTAGCTTTTTATAGGAGCTACTTTTGGGCTCCCACTTTCTATTGTTATCATGTTATTGCATAGTCCCATTGACCTATTTTTGTGGTCATTTGTTGGACATTAATAAAATTATCTTATCTTATCTTGGTTAATGATTGATCATAATTTTTTGTCCTTTTAAGCACTTTTACATTGGCTAAGTGGTTTCCTAATAATTCTTGAAATAACTTCTGCAAATCTCGTCTCATTTCCTATACTTTTCTCTTGCATAACTCTTGGATAAAATTTCATAGGCTTGGATAATTAATCATGGATAAATGGAATCATGTTGTCTTTATTTCCTCTTAAGCATTTGTTGTAAATCCTTGGCTCAATCCCATATTTGGAGAAGTGATTTTCATCACTTCAAGAAATCCGGAATTTTATTTAATTAATTAACATACTTGAGTGACACCTTTCTTCAAAAAGTTTTCTCAAGCAAGGCTTCACCTTGGGCCATAAATTCTTATGTTTTAAGACACCTATTGGGCAACTTGTTTCACTTTTACTTAAGTTTTGGTTATGTTTTCTATTGCAGCAAACGAACTTACTCATTAACCACATTTGCATTGATTTATGTGAGTTTAAATACCTCTTAAGTACCTTTTAATTTCCAAAATCGATGATCTTAATGTTAATGGTTTTTCATTGTTCAAGTGATATCTTTTGAGTATTTCCAATTAATTGTGTGAATGAAGTGTTCAAGCACTATTCGAGGAAATTAACTTTGTTTTATTTACATACATTTAACTAAGTTATTGTTATCACAATTCTTGTAGTTGCTCCGTAAGATGATCTTGTCTAGGACGGTAGAGGGGAAAGGCAACTAAAGTTGTGACCTACGGAAGCTAAGACCTCTGAAAGTACTTTAGATGTCACACTGGCCAAAGCTACCAGCATTTTAGACTAGGTAAATGACCAAGCATAGGGGCATCCCTATAATCAAGATAACCCTAAAAGTGATAAATCAAGGTGGATAATCTATCTTGATCGGATCTCTTAGTCTAATGGTTAATTAGAAATTTGAACAAACACTAAGAGAAATTGTGTGCCTATGTGAAAAGCCCCAATTTGCCCTAGGGTTTTAAGTATGGAAATTAGATCTAAGGGTAGAGAGGTGGAATTAAATAAAATTAGGCACTAAGATAAATTGTTAGATGATAGTAATGATAATTAGAAGTGATTCTAGCAATACCCAGATCACGGTTTTGGCTAAAATAAGGTTTCCCCAAGGAGGGCGATTTTCCCCAAGAGAGGCCAGTGCTTTAGGTGGGAAAATGGAGTCCGATTAATTTGAAATTTTGTCTCTAGGGGTTTTAGGTTATTTCCAACTTGGCTTTTAAATTATAAACATAGCTGCAACCTAGAACTAGGTGAACCTAAAAGCTAGGGTTTTAAAGAGAGGGTTTTTATTGTTTTTATTATGCTCAAGAAAGGATTTACTGAAAACTAAAAGATGGAAGAAATTTAACTTATCAAGAAATGAGAAATGCCATGAGATGTGTCCATTTGTCCAATGTTGTCAACTTGGAAGCTTATTTTTATCCTCGGTCGAAGGTCTGGTTTTCCCAATGCGCCCCTCCTGCCAAAGACAAATAAACACAATAAGTAAAAACTAAAATCGTGCATGATTTGAATCGAACAAGAGATAAATGCTTGTAGAAGAAATCAAAAGAAAACACAAATCGAATGCTAAGCAAAATCGACAAGCGAAACTCCTCGAAGCGATTTGCAGAGAGAGAGAGAGAGAGACACCCCTCTAAGTTGCCCTCCAACAAAACACCCTCCTGCAAGGTTAGATCACACCAAAGATTTGTCGAGAAAATAAAATATAAACATCCAATGCCCAAAGAGACGCAAAAACACAATAGTCACAAACTTCTCTGAGATTTCACAAGCAAAAGGATCTTCTATTATTATTTCCAGCAAAGATCCAAATTCCCGATGGATGAGGGGATCACAACTCTTAAATAGATCGAGAGTGTGTCCACATTCTAACCAACATCCATCCAACAGATGAGATTTAAACATCATCAACGGTGGAGATCTTTTAATTTTACATTACATGGATCAACTTAGACAATACATTTGAGGGGGGCGAATTACCTCATAAAACCCATTTTTATAACATGATAAATCATTGTTTTTGCAAGTTTGACACTTAGGGGACATGGGGGATCATTAGGGGGTCTCCCCATACATATTTCTAAAGATACAACTTGATTTACATACTTTTATTTCAGCCATTTTAACCAATTTCGTCATATGGGGGACGTCCTCCCTAAGAGAGCCAAAAAAATAATCTAGAACATCAAATTGGGTGAAATTTGTGTAGATATGTTTAGAGAGCCATACTAAGTCATCTAGAAAAATTCCCTTTCCATTTTGTTGACCACACAAGCCACATTGATCTCTTCAGGGATTTCCTAGTTCAGTTTTTTGGTGGTACATCCTCTGAAAATAATAAAAATCGTCATAACTTCTTTCAAGCTGAGAACTGGGCCAAACTAATTGCACAGAAGTGTCTCGAGACATAGTAGAATGGCACAAGTGACTACTCATACCCTTTGGAGCACTGTGGGGTCCTAGGAGAACCGTAATGACTGCAATTGTAATAAAAATATGATATGACCAAGAATAAAGTGATAATAATCACTAATCATGAAAACTAGGTCCAAACTCTGAAAACTGTAACTGTAGTATTGGTTTTCGGCATGTTTGGAGCAAATAGAACCATTGTAAATTTTTTAGTCATTGCCTTAGGAACCGTTGATTTTTTCTGAGCAGCATCGAGAGCTATTCTCTTAGGAGAATGGAGACATTTGGTCTGGGACTAGGATGTGGAACCAGTCTAGTACTGGGGGACTCAACCTTGAGTTGAGTGCCCATTCTGTTGAATGGGGATACCTGGTCTAGGACCAGGATATAAAACTAGTCCTGCACTGGGGGACTCAACCTTGAGTTGAGTGACCATTCTGTTGAATGGAGACATCTGGTCCGGGACCAGGATGTGGAACCAGTCTAGCACTGGGGGACTCGGCCTAGAGCTGAGTGGCATTCTTTGAATGGAGGCACCTGGTCAGTTACCGGGAATTTAACCTAGTCCGGGACTAGGGACTCAACCCGAGGATGTGGGCTATTCTCCGAGAGAATGGAGGCGCTTGGTTTGTTACCAAGTATTTGACCTTGTTTCAAATGCAACCTATGGCTGAGGCACTGGGATTGTTACCAGGATAACACTATAAGCCCTAGACCGGGTCTGGGCATGTGTGACACTTTGACCCTCAATCAGTGGGCTTTGTGATCTTCTCTAAGGCTTAGCTACCCTTCGTTAAGACACCTTAGTATCTGATCTTGGTGTCATATAGAGTGTGAGATAAAAGCATTAGTAATTCTCTTTGTTTATGATGATGTACTTTGAGTGGGGATGAAGGACCACCTTTACCACAGGGCACTTGAAGAAGGCTAAAGTAAAAGTCTAAAATACATAAGGACCCTTAGTACCATTAAGGAGTCAAAGTGAAAGTGCAAAAAGACCTTTAGTACCACTAAAGGTAAAAGTCAAAGTAATAAAAGAATAAAATAATATTATTTTGTTCTTTTGAGTTTTGGTCTGTCTGGATTTATAATCTTCCCTTGTCCGAACTGTCTATTAGAGTATATTAGCCTAACTTAGGGGTCATTTAGTTATTATTGGGTCCACTAGTACCATTGGGTCCACTTGGCTTAATGGGGCCACATGTACCAGTCACTAGAGTGTGGGCAACACCGATAGAGGCTAACTGGGACTGACTGCACTTGCATGCATCAGTTTAGGCGCCTCCTAGACCAATCCCTACATTTTAGGAGCCACTGGGAGTGCTGACACCAACCTCCTTCAGTTGTTGGTAGTTGGTAACTAGTTAAGCTTAGTTATGCTTCAGTTACATTCAGTTAGATGTCCTCCAGTTTAGTTAGCACCAGTCTTGCATGGTTGCATGTGGATAAGCGCCTATTCTCACCTACTTCTCACCTGCCACCTCAGTTAGACTAGTTTAACTGATTATTATTGATTGAGAGACTGAATTAGACAACTAGAGCTTAGCTAGTCAGCTCCGATAGTGATTTAGACATCTTTAGTTAGCCATGCAGTCAAATACAATTAGATTCAGTTGGTGAATTCGAATTCATCCCTAATGATTCGAATTCCTCCTTATGTAACACTATTGTAACACCGGATATTGTAATGAAGTTTGTACTGTAATTATCTGAGCAATACTTGTCTGTTTCCTGTGAGATTTGATTTGTTTAGTGTGTAATATTTATTCCTCTTCATTGCTAATAATTAAGAATCTGATTGCACTCATTGCTCTAAAGATCTAATGGCACAATAATTCTAATATGGTCCACTTATAGGTGACTTCAAAGGCTATACAAGAATATGAATCCATTTCATTATTACACACACTTGCGCTTGCACTTACAGTTGCTCGAATAGAAGAATTCGCTGGTTATTAAAGAGAGGGAAGTTTTGTGTTTATGCCCTAGCATGGATGAGTCCAGTTAGGGAATCCACACTTGTTTTGTTGATCAACCCTAAACTAGGGTTTCTTTTTTTTTAGCAGCTAGGGTTTAACACTAAGTTCTTTTCCTCTTCACAGCTGCCTCATTCTTCACCTAGCAGCCTCTACAGTTCACAAGCAGAGGTCTATTCTTCGCCGGCCAGCTTCTACAATCCACGTGCAACCCTCCTCCTCTCCGAGCAACCCTTTTCTTCTCTCGACAGCCTCTCCAACACCCATGGTTTCCCTCTTCTTTTCTTGGCAGCCTCTCCAACACTCACGGCTGGCCTCTTCTTCTCTCGGGCAGGCTCTACCTACCCTTGAGCAGGCAACTGAGAGCTCGTGAAGGGTTTCGAGTCTGTAGCAGACCCTCAGGCTGCTATAACAGGCCTTCGGGTTGCTAGCAAACAGTCGTAAGGGCATCCGGGTCTGTAGCAGACAACCTGTAAGGCTTCCTGGGCAGTCAACAAGAGCCACGGGTAGTAACCAGAAGTACAAGCAGGAGGCTTGGGCAGGGCAGACAGGCCTCCGGGCAACCAGGCAAGGTCTGGGCAAGGCAACAGAATTCCGGGCAGAGGTTCGGACAGGCAGTGAGCTAGTCCGGGCAGATTGATAGCACCTGCGGGCATAAAATAACAAGATTTCAGGCAGTTTGAGTTTTCTGGGCAGGAGAGAGAAAATTAGGGCAGATTTGGTAAAAGCCCTAATTTGGCAATTTTGTGTAAAAATTATCTTCTGTAATCTATGGTACAAACCCATTAGGGTTTGAGAATTTTTGAAGAACTCAATCATCTCATTTACGAGATGAATTACTAATGCTTTTGGGGTTTTTGTCCTTTAAAGGTTTCCCCAGTGAAAAACTCTTGTGTTCAGTGTTTTGATGTGTTTATGTTTTACTGCTCTTGTCATTTGTTATCAGTTAGTCTGCAAATTTTTTACTTATTCATGCTAATGCTAAAATTCAACAGGAACCGTGTTTGACTTGGCCAACTGGGTTGACCAGGTCAAGACTCAAAATACCCAAACTAATGGTGAGATGCTGAACTAAGTTGAACCTGCATGCATCCAAGGTAAGAACTGCTCCAAGATATATATTAAAACCCAACTTAAATCATGCTAATTAGATTCATGGTGACAATAATAATAATAATTAGTAATATATACCTGCGTCTTTGAACAATCTTTGGATCTTCTGAAAGTCTCTTGTATATGCCATACTTACAAAGTTTAAACAATTTGCTAGTGCTAGGTGAAGGATGGAAAACAAGCCTAAAGTAAAAGGGTGATGACCTCTAGTTGATTTTGACCATGTGATTTCTCTGAATTATGACAAGTACACGCAACCATAATGATATATGCATGACAGATAACAATAGGGGATGGTGGTGTCTCACAAATGGGTAAAGTACTTGGGCTTGTTTCCTCCAGGCTCTAACAAGTTTTCTATTTAAGAAGATTTGACAGTGTGCAACACTAGTCAACCTCCAAAGGTAGGTGCCCTGGAAAGCCTTCTGGGCTTCCAGAAAATGACAAAGGCATATCCTTGACAGGTCAGCCTCACCCCGTTGCCTTGTAGGGGCAAATGAGTCGTACATTATACAATGAATGAGTGCTCATCCTTTGACCTTTGACTTTTTAAACAACATTTAAGGCATTTAACACAACATAATAGCCAACCTACAAAGGCAGGTGCCCTGGAAAGCCTTCTGGGCTCCAAAATATGACTAAGGCCTATCCCTGCTGCCATCGAGTGTCCATAGCCCCGACGGGTTTGCCTCACCCTGTTGTCCTTGTGGGGGAAAATAAGCCTTACATCATACAATGGATGAGTGCTCATCCTTTGGCCACTAACTAGTTTATAACATTTATATACAAGCATTAGCGCTTAAAAGCACTACTAATCGCAAATTGCCTTTTGCATCATTTAGATATATCATTTATGTGTTCCGATGCTTTAGTGTCTAAAGATAGTATTTGTTGGAGCACTTGCCTTGAGGACTAAAGGAAAATCATTTGGTGAACTTGGTCACACTGACCAAGGCACATACATCATAGCTAGAGACATAAAAACATGGAGTCTATCACGCATAGAGGTCAAAATGGGGAAAATGATCTTCAATCTCACAAGTCTCAATTGAACATAGGTCATGGGAAGAAAATCAATTATGGATGAGCTGAATGGAAGAGGACAAGTGATACATGGAACCAACACAACACTAAAGTTGAAAAGTTGTGTAAAGCATGGCATAAGCAACAACAATCTTCAACATTAGATTCTTCAATCATTCTCAACACAAGTTTAAGCATTAGTACAACATGTAATATAAGCATAGGTCACCGTAATCATTATAGCATAACAAGTCCAAGGTGTTAGTATACATCAGAGAGCAAAAGTCAACCAAGGAGCCATATACCTGATCTCACCATATACATGCCTCTACTTGATATGCCCAACTGTGAACTGTGTACCATATTTGTTGCTTTGCTCGAATGAACTAGGTCCCCACTGAAGTCATCTTTAAGGACAAGGAGATCTCAGTCCTGGCAACAAAACACTCTGTATTTGCTGCTGAACAAAGGCTCTGAATGGCTCATGTCGCACAAATGATTCATATTGTATCCTCATCAATATGTTTGGCTCATAAAAATAAAGAGATCAATCTATATGCTGCATCATGGTAGCCTACCTACAATATATGTGAATAACATCTGGCTCCAACTAGGACAAGTGCTCTAAGGTAGAGAGTGCTTGATAACCTAAAAAATATTTGGTCCACAGCACTATCTCAGCAACAAATATCCTGCACTTTAATTTTTTGCTTCCTCTTTGGGTGTACCTGTTCTTGCGCACATGGAAGCAAGAAATACTAGATCAACAAGTATGGGAAAAATATATGCATAAAATAAACTAATAACCAAACTGCTGGAAATGAAATGTTGAAAATAAATTCTACTCCAAACAATTATAATTTAAAGACACAAGTAAACTATGCAAAGGGTCAATATGGCCAAAAGACTTGAAGAGACTCAGGACACATGCAACACTCAGAAAATAAAAGACTCAAACTACTGCTCAGAGGAGCTTATACAATCCTACCTACCCTACTCTAACCAATCAGATAAGTGCCAAGTAAAATCATAGATCCAATGTAACCACTTGCTGAAAGGATCAATTAATCTTTCTTTACAATTGGCACCAGTGTTTTAAAACTCGGCTCGAGCCAGCTCGGACTCGGCCGAGTCACCCTAGTTGACCTCGACCTGAGCCGAGTCGGCCTTTAACTCGGATCGGGTGGCCGATTCGGTATCGAACCGGCCGAGTTGATATCAACTCGGCTCGGTTCGGTACCGAACCGGCCAACTCGGCCGAGTTAAAGGTCAACTCACTGAGTTGGACCGGATTTCATTTAAAAAAAAATTGTATTAATTCCTAGCCTAAAAACTAACCTCACCCGAGCCTGCCCCTAACCTAACACCTAACCTAACACCTAACCTACCACCTAACACTACTTACCTCAATGTCGACGACTTCTTTTTTTTACGTGGACGTTGGATGGTTGGAGCTCACAGTTCGAACTTTGGGTTGAAGGTTGCTTTGCTCAGTGGCCAGTGCTGAGTGTTGCTCACGGTTCAGTAGCTAGTGCTGAGGTTGCTCGCGGTTCAGTAGCCAGCTGCAGTGCTGTTTACATCTACGGTTCTACGGTCTACCTGTTCACGCTGTCACGCTCATGGTCCCGACTCCCACCCCAAGCTGCTGTGCACAGTGCTGAGTCTGCTGAGTGCTGAGTGCACACTGTTGAAGTTGGAACTTGGAACATCAACAGCCTTACGTGGAGATTGGAGTCTGCATGGAGTTTGAACAGCCTTACGTGGAGTTTGCTGCTTTAGTGGAGTTACAACTTGAACTTACAGGTATGTAAATTTCTTAAATTTTTTTATTTACAATTAAGTTACAAATTTACAATACTGTAAATTACATGTAATTTACAGTATTGTAAATTACATATAATTTACAGTATTGTAAATTACTGTAAATGATATAAGGTTTATGTAAATTACAGTAATTTACAATACTGTCAATTACATGTAATTTACAGTATTGTAAATTACATGTAATTGACAGTATTGTAAATTACATGTTTTAAATTTTTAATGCAATTTTTTGTAAATTAATGTATTTTTTTTTTGACAGAGAATTGTCCATTGACATTTACATTTCAAAATGCCTCCAAAATCAAAAGATCCAGCATGGGCCCATGTTGATGTGGTTGAAGAGAAGATATATTGCAAATATTGCAAAAAAATGATTAAGGGAGGAGGCATTCATAGGCTCAAACAACACTTGGCTGGCATTAGAGGTAATGTTGCCCCATGTGAAGCTGATTCGTAGGTGATTGGAGAGGTAGGGTTGGAGTTGCTACAACAATTTGAACAGTATGACGTGGATAAGACTAACCAAAAAGAGAGAGAGAGGCAGAAATAGGGAAGAAGAGGCATCTTGCAGAAATGTTTGGCAGATCTGCTTCTCATTTTGAATATGAAGGCTCCTCATCCATACCTTCTCCCAATTTCAAGGATACCTTGCAATATGTTCCTCCTCCCTCATAAAAAATGTCTCCAAAAAAGGGAGTAATATCCATAGTTTTTTCTCACCTCAAAACACCCCTGACAATGTTGCTGCTTCTCGGCCAATTCAGCCCACCATAGATGCTCATTGGAAAAAGCAATACAAAATAACTTCTCATGAGTACATAGCTAGATGGTGGTATGATGCAGATATCCCCTTCAATGCTGCCCGCTCACCGTATTTCCAACCTATGTGGGATTCTGTTGTTGCTGTTGGTAAGGGCTTCAAAGGCCCTAGTATGCATGACTTGAGAGGATCTCTTTTGCAGAAAGAGATCACATCCTTGGGTGAATACTTCAAGGAGTTCAAAGAATCATGGGCCATAACAGGATGCACTATCATGTCAGATGGATGGACCGATGCAAAGAACCGAACCATCATAAACTTCCTTGTCTCTTTTGCCCACAGGGAACCTTGTTTTTGAGATCATATGATTCATCTGATAAGGTGAAAGATGCAAATCTGTTATTTAATCTTTTTGTTGAGGTTGTTGAGGAGGTGGGGGTAGCTAATGTTGTGTAGGTCATCACGGATAATGCCGCTAACTATGTTCTTGCTGGTAAGATGTTAGAGGAAAAGTACACAACAGTATTTTGGATCCCACGTGCATCACATTGCATAGACCTCCTGCTTGAGGACATATGCAAACAAGATTGGATCAAGCACACTGTAGAGCACGCCAAAAGCATCACAAGATACATCTACAACCACTCATGGGTATTGAGCTTGATGAAGAAACACACACAGGGCAGAGAACTTGTTAGGCCTGCCATTACTAGATTTGCAACTCATTTCCTCATGTTGCAATCTCTCCTTGCACAAAGAAAGAACTTGGAACAAATGGTTTCAAGTGATGAATGGAGTTCAAGTAAATGGGCCTGCAGAATAGATGGAAAAGACACCAAGAAGAAAATCTTGGAAAGCTCATTTTGGAAAAAAGTAGCAGAGGTTTTGAAAATTACTGAGCCACTTGTTAAGGTGTTGTGGTTGGTGAATGGGGAAAGATTGGCCATGGGATACATTTATGAGGTCATAGATCAGGCAAAGCAGCAAATAAGGGCATCCTACAAGGATCGAGTGGCCAAGTATGGGCCTATCTAGGATATCATCGATAGGAGATGGAACACTCAACTCCATCGCCCTATACATACAGCTGAGTATTTCCTTAACCCAAGGTATCATTATAGAGCTCGGTTTGGAGAAGATCAGACCGATGAGGTCAAAGATGGATTGTATGAATGCCTTGGGTGCATGGTCCCAAATGAGATGGAGTAGTTGGAGATACACCAACAACTTACTGCTTACACTAGAGCCACAAGTACCTTTGGCAAACCTGTGGCTAAGGTTGCAAGAGATAATGACCAACCAGGTAAACAATTCCATTGTTTTTATTAAATTTAGTTGTTTAATTTTTAAAATTTAATAACTTCAATATTTAGTTAAATTCACAATCTAATTCGTTGATTTAACTCCATTTGCACTTGCAACAACTTGGTGGGAGTCATTTGGTGGGCAAGGCATTCAATTGCAAATGTTTGCAATTCGAATCCTTAGTCAACCATACAGTTGATTCGGGTGTGAGCGCAACTGGTTTGTCTTTGAGCGGATTCACACGAAGAAGACAAACCGTTTAGAGCAAAACCGGTTAAATGATCTAGTCTTCGTGCAGTACAACCTTCGCTTAAGGCGCAACCAATTGATGAACAAAAGACCTGATATAGATCCTATTGCGTTGGATGATATTGATCCAACCTTAGATTGGTTAGTGGAGACTCAAGAGCCCGAGTTTGATCCAGATTTTGATATTGAGCTAGATGCAGTCGCTGATGTTACTATGGAAGCAGATCCACTATTACCAGTACCATCATCAGTTCATGTTGATGCAGGTGTAGAATCTAAATCCATAATATTTTTCTTCTATCATTGAATAATATGAGTGTTTCAAATTTTCAATATAATATGTAGTAATAATTTGATACATCATACAACTATTGAATCTTGATATAAAATTATTTCATTCCAGATACGGTAGGCATTAGTAGGGAGGGGTATCAGCGGGCACTTGTACAGCTTGATCCACGTCCACCTTGTGCTTTTACGCATTCAACTAGTATTCCAGCTAGTGTTGCTCCTACTGCAACATTTGTAGATGACCTTGAGGGTTTTGAGCCTGAGCCAGATGCCATTGCTTATGTCATTGCTAGTCCGGGATCTTGTTCTAGCAGTGGTGCTGAGTTTGATTATTGATCATGTTGATCAATGATGCAGTGGTATACTTATTACTGGCATCATAGCATTTTGTTTTTTGGACTCTGTCACGACTCACTCTACATCATATATATTATATGCCATTTAGGCATCTTTGATTATGTATTTTCATTTTGTTCAGGCTTTCATATATGTATTATGCATTTGCTGCTTGTAGCCTTGCACATTGGCACAATCCCCTTTGTGCAATTTTGATATGTTCACCCTTATATGGTATATATATGATCATACTTTGGATGTTTTGTCTCTAATGCTTTGGAATGATGGATTATAATCTTTAAAATATATTTTTTCTTTAAAATTAAAATATTTTATACGTTTTTTAGTAAACTGAGTCATTAAAATCAAACCGACCGAGTCATTGCCGAGTCCGAGTTGACCCTCGGCCGATTCCGAGTCAGAGTCCGAGTTCGTGTTTTAAAACATTGATTGACACAGCAAGTCAAAGATGGCTTGGAAGTAATGTGAGTGAAAATTGAAACCATTCTAACTTGATGCTTAAGATTCACAAAATGATTTGGAAAATGTGGAATGAAATCGTGCAAGGATTGGAAATGTTTGTTGCAAACTTCATACATCAAGATGCTAATAGGATCATAATGTGAGTTCATTCTTGATGGAAGACAATATGACTCATGATTTATCCATTCTAAGCAATTCTTTGTTTTCTCCTCTTCCCAACTAAGAAATTCTATTTTGTTAACTCCAAGAAAAATGAACAAACTAGATGGGGACATATTGTATTGTAGTGAAATTAAAATTGAAATGAAACCCATTTGTTGTTCGAAAATGGAGAAAAGATGAAATTGATCTTTATATACCTTCGCTAGCCACCCATAAGAAATATTGATGAACTAAAAAGTGTTATTTATCCAAGATGATTGAAAAGGAAAATGAAGCACTTTTTCTCCTATTGTGCAACAATGTTTAGACTCTTGACTGGAAATTTTGAAAGTAACAGCTTGATTAGAACACAAACCCATACAAGAAGACTCAAAAAGTTGGGACGAGAAGGTGGAGTGAAAATTTTCTCCCAGATGAATTGGAATAATTGATCTTGGAATTTGATGGGAGTAAAAAGTTTTCAATTTAATTCTAAGAATGATTGCAAGATCTGAAACAAGGTTAGTATCCACACATTGAACCAACACATCTTGATTAAGGATTGGATGAGGAATTTTATCGATACCATTAGGACAAAGATGTTTTTGATCAGGTTCACTTACAATCGTATCATAATTATCATGTGATTGTTCTTCTTTTGAGATATGATCAAAATTTGACTCAAAATTATCCTCATCCAAGTAATGAAGATCTTCAATGGATTCATAGACGAGAGAATCGGTTATGGATGGTTCCTGATATTGATTATTTTGTTCTCCCTCTTCTTCAGGTAATGATGATAAGATTCTAGTAAGTTCCCCTTCTATATCAATATCGAGGTCATAATCCCGAAGGGTTGAAATTTGTTCATTATCATCATCACCAAATTGATCGACACAATCATCGCATGATTGTTCTTTTATGGATTTATTAATGCTTTTATCCCATTTCTCTTCTAATAATTCTGTAAACATATCATACCCATTGATGGATCCCAGTTCCAAATGGTCAAACCATAGCTTGGCGTCCCCATCTAAAGAATTACCAAGGGCATGCATAAAACATCTTCATTTTTAGCGCCCTTAGATTCGATATACCACCAAAAGACATCCAAAAATCCTTCAATAGATATGGAATTGTTTCTCGAGAAATGAGACAACTTTTTAATGTAACGTTCGACATAGGATGAGGCACCCCATTATTTCAGAGAAGTTAAAAGGAGAAGGTTTGACCTTTTTCCTTATGGCTTTGGTTAATTGAGATGGGTGTCTAATTGAATCTCGAGAATCATTCACCCAAGGTTTTGGCTGGGTTTGATGCTTACTGATTGGCTCACTCGGGGTGGTTGGGAATTCTTTATTGCATTGGTGGGCATCATAAGGATTGTGATAATTAGATTCATACCCATATTCATGCTCAAAATCATCCTCATACCGAGAACTTAATCTCCATATATCCCTTACGTCATCTTGCCTTTTAAGCTCACTTAAAGTTTCACTAGAGTCTTGCAATGTTTGTGAAAATTTGCGGAAAAATATGTCTGAATTCATTATGATTTACAGAATGGGTTCGCTTTCTAGCAGAGTCACGCCGTGGAGTTTGCATAGATGGGTTGGTCCTCCAGTGGAGTCGCCAAGTGAACAAATTGCCATGTTCACCAAACGATAATGTCATAGGGGAGGTGAGCGAAAATAATGTAGTGATTGTGAACATTTAGCAAATAAAATGCAATCACTGGATTTAAATCGGATGTGATATGAATGGTAAGAAAATGAGACCATTCACAGACACCAAAGGTAAGTAAAATGAACCATGGTAAGCCTCTACCTCCTCGACAGCGGGGCCAAAAATGTTATCACAATTCTTGTAGTTGTCCCATAAGATGATCCTGTCCAGGATGGCAGAAGGGAAAGGTAACTAAAGTTGTGACGTACGGAAACTAAGACCTTTGAAAGTACTTGAGATGCCACACCGGCTAAAAGCTACAGACACTTTAGACTAGGTAAATGACCAAGCCTAGGGGGTGTCCCTATAATCAAGATAACCCTAAAAAGGATAAATCAAGGTGGATAATCAGAGGTATCTTGTTCAAATCTCTTAGTCTAATGGTTAATTAGAGATTTGAACAAATACTAAGAGAAATTGTGTGCCTATGTGAAAAGCCCCAATTTTCTCTAGGGTTCTAAGCTGTGTTGTAGCTGTACCTGTCCCTAGGGGTTGGGTTCGCGTCCTTGTCTCGGGTACCGTCCCCACGTCTCGAAAATCGGGTTGAGGACCTCTCAAACGTTTCCTGAAGTCCCCGTTGAGGTCCCCGAGTACCGGAAACCTTTGGCTACCGGAAACTTCACTTGGTTTGGGGACCCTGTCCCCTGGTTTTGGGGACTTCGAGGAAACTTCATTCACTGAATATATATATATATATATTATAAATCTTTTTACCCATCTGAATAGGGAAGGGGTGGAGGTGTGTTCCCCTACCCTCTTAACACCCAACAGGCTTGTCCTTCCCTCACAACGCTCATTTGACATTTGACTTCACTTGGAGAGAGCCAATTACATTTAAAGAAAGAAATTTATTTGTGTGTTTAAAAAATGACTTATTTGAATAAAATCAAATTATTTGGTATATAAATATTTTTATCATTTAAAATTTAAAATGTATTATCCATGATCATGTTCACCAACAAATTGAAATTATCAAATCAGATAGTATACATTATGGATTTTGTTCCTTTTTTATAAGATGATTCTTTAATGCATTAATTATTTAAGTATTAACTAATTGTATTAGTTATATGATTAACTATTTTCATAAGGTCTTTCTAATCTAACTAATTATTCCTTTACATGAGGAGATCAAGACAGTTTATTCATTTTACATGAGCAGATCAAGATAGTTTATTCTATAGTTGACTTAGCACTTACAAACATAAACACAAATATTATGAACCATTTAGATTACGATGCCACTACCTACACTGATAAACATAAACTTACCTTCTTGATTATGTGGACAATTTCCACTTTATATCAATGATTTATGAACTTTGAAGCAATGTGCATGTTATTGAAATTGAATACTAGTGAAAATGATTTAATTTTTGATTTCATAAACATATATATATATATATATATATATATATATATAATACCCCAGACGTACCCAAGTCCCCTATTTCAAAAAGTGGCGTCCCCGTCCCCGTCCCCAAGTTTTCTGGTAACTTAAGTTTTAAGTATGAAAATTAGATCTAGGGGCAAAGCAATGGAATTAAATAAAATTAGGCACTAAGATGAATTGCTAGATTGTATATATGATAATTACAAGTGATTCTAGCAATACCCAGATCACAATTTTGTCTAAAATAAGGTTTTTTTCCAAGGAGGGCAATTTTCCCCAAGAGAGGCCAGTGCTTTAGGTGGGCAAATGGAGTTTGATTACTTGGTCTCTAGGTGTTTTAAGCAATGTTGAAAAAGTTGGCATCGACAAAAAGTCGGCAAGGGTCTCGAATACAACTTCTCGACAACATCGGCGAAAAAATCGGAAAAAATCGGCAAAAGTTGGCAAATATAAAAAAATAGAAAATACTTTTTTTCTTTTTAGAATTTCAAACATATAAAGTAGCAATAACATCAGAAAAGAACATTGGAACATAAATATGAAGAAAGCGCTGATATATATCATTATCATGTAGTTATTCCAAATATAAAATGATACATCAAAGTCGATACTGAATCTTGAAATATCATAGTTATCCAATCAAGGACTCGAAAGTGTATAAACAATACAAAATGACTTCACATATATAAATGTATTTGAGGAAAACTAGCATCTAGCTATTTAATATCAATGCCCTCTTCCCCTTTTACGAGAAAATATCATGGGTCGTTTGTCAGGCCTGCCCCTAACACTAGTAGTAGTAGCAGAAGGCCCTGGCCCTGCATCTAATACCGGACGTTGAGTGATGGATGGAGGACTAGATGTATCAATCGGTGCAGAAGGTGGTGGCGATGCCAGCACATCACCCTCTATGGTGTCTCGAACCTCCTCTATCTCTAACCATGTAGGTGACTCCTCCATAATAGGAGTCTCAATCTCCACCCTCCACTTAGAGAACATATCAATATTGTCCAAGGAGATGGCATTTGCATCTGGTTCCTTCTCTATTCGTGTCATCCACAAGCGGAGATTGTAATGGACGTACACCAAGTCATTAAGACGGGTGAACTCCAACCTGTAAGAGGGTAATAATTTTTTTTACGAGTCTAGAGGGTAATAAATTAATAAATTATAATATCTTTTTTTTATAACAAAAACGGGGGAAGAAGCAGACAGTCCATTGAGGACCAACCCCCACACCAATTGAGAAAACACACAATCTATGAAAATATGGTTTGACGTTTCAACGACAGCATTGCAGAGGCCGCATCGAAACGGTCCATGGAACCCATGTTTGTTCAAGTTTTCTCCTGTCAACACCCTTTTGTGCATAAGCAACCATGTGAAGAAGCTCACCTTGGGAAGATAGTAGGAGGACCAGACAGATTTCCAGATCGCAGGAGATAAGTTAGAGACAAGGGGAATTTGCAAATCAGAGAAACCTTGTGTTGCCGAGTATTTTCCAGATCGACCCCAACCCCATTCATCTTTAGAGAAGCTGTTAACTGGTGCAAGTCCTGATAAGGATAAGATCAACATTTTCTGTTGATAAAGAAGATGTTCCGGGATCTCAGGAAAAGACCATCCAACCCAATTCCCAGCGCTGTCCCAAATACAAATATTTGCCAGCTTAAGAAGGCCTTTGTTGATTAACCAAGACTTGATCTCATTCAACGAATTGATAGAGGAAAGAGGCGGGTTTTCTAAGATTTTATCATCCCACAATAAAATCCTTTACCCATTGCCAGGAATTCTATAGAGCTGATGGTGAAGATTATCTATTCCTCTTCTGCATAAATTCCAGATTGTAGTGCTTGTAGGGGTGTTTGCAGTTTTTAAGTTTCTCAGAGAACCACCCTTTAGATATTTCCGCCAGAAGATCTTGCTTACCGGATGGTTTTTGTCTGCATACAACTGCCAGATGAGATTTCCTCCCAATGTCAGATTTGCCAATTCAGGATCTCCAATTTGCAAACCACTCTCCGAAATGGGTCTTTTGAGAATATCCCAACTAACCAAGTGCATCTTTTTCTGATTACCTTTGCCTCCCTCCCAAAGAAAATCTCAGAGAAATTTGGGAATCTGAGCTGAGATGGACTTGGGGGCAAGAAGTAGAGAGAACTGGAAGATGGGGAGGGCTGAAAGGACAAACTTAATCAAAATCAATTTACCAGCCTTAGTTAACCATTGACCACCCCAGGATACAATTTTTGATTTAAGTTTACAAATCACTTCCAGCCACAGCGAAGATGGACTGGGACCCAAGGTTAAAGGAAGGCCCAAATAATTGATCTTATTTCACTTATCAAAACCAGAGAACCCCAATGAGTGTGCAATTCGAAGAATAGATAGGTGGTCAACATTCCAGCCGTATACAACACTCTTGCTTTTGTTAATCAGTGCTCCTGAAGTTAAACAGAATTTTTGTAAAATTTCATTGAAGGCCCGAGCGATGATTAGGGATGCCCCTCCCAGTAAGAGAGAATCATCAGCAAAAAAGGCATGATTAATAGGATCCACACCCCTAGCAATCTTGATGCTAGAGAGAGAACCTGCAGCCAATTCAATTGAAAGCTTTCTACTTAAAGATTCCGCCATCAAAATATAAAGGAAAGGAGACAAGGGACACCCTTGACGAAGACCTCTTGTAGCTTGGAAGAATTCTGAGGGTCTACCATTAACAAGAGGCGCTATCCAAGGTCTCTCTATGCAAGCTTTTATCAAACAAACAAAATCTGCACTAAAGCCAAAATCGCTGAGAACTTGATAGAGATGTTGTCATCAAATTGTCATCAATGACAACTTTATCCAACAATCATTAATGACAAAGTTTAAAGTTGATATGGCTATGTGTAAAGGACATGGCAGCATAGATTGATTAGGACACCTAATGAGTCAAATGACCCAACTGTGGTCATTTGAAGATGATTTGGACAAGACAAGGTGTATGTACCAGCAAGCATGATAAGGCAAATGGATATGCAATGACAAATGTGGATTTGAGGTGACTGCGGGCATCTTCGGAAAGCTAACAAAGGTTGTTGCGGGCATCTCCTATGCCCTAACTGCGGGCATTCTAAGTAAAGATTATGAGCACGATTTGAAGGGTCAGAAAAGCCCATTGTGGGCATTTTTGTGGGAGTCATAAGGCCAAACAGAATGAGGTCTTGCGGGCATAAGTTAGAAGCTTATGCGGGCATTATTAGTGGCTAATGCAGCCTGCAGGCATATCAAAAGACCCATTGTGGGCATCTTATGGAGTTATAAAATGCAATTTGATGATGTGGCAAAAGGAAAATTTATAAACATATATATTTAATGAGGAAAATATGGAGATAGGGATATTATGGAAGTGAAAAATATCAAATATTATTTGATAAAATGAAAATGGAAATGGTGTGATAAGGTCGGTCATCCTAAAATGAATTGATTTATTATTTAAATGACAAATATAAAATGAACTTGATATGTCGGCTTCCACAATCGGTGGAGAAGGAAAAGTATAAATAAAAGACAACCAACGAATGAGTGAATGGGTGAACTCACAGCTGTTGTTGGTCTGAAGAAAAAAAAACTCGGTGACTGAGGTAGGCTTTACACAGTCCCAAATTTAATAAAGGAAGTAGTGTGAGAATGTATTCGCCTGTGATCTGAGATTTTTGGGAGAGCTGGTGTAGTCGCAGTAAGCCCCAATATTTACAAGGAAGAATTGGTGGACATGAAGATCTCTGAGGATTTTTGGAATCAGTAGCAGTAGGCTACATTTTTTTAGGGCAGCAGACCACGCATGGTGGCAGTCACAGCAGAAGATGAGGACAGTCTCGGTGGAGTTGATGAGCTCCATCTTTTGGGTAAATAACTTCTGTGGCAGCCGTAGATGACTAGCAGACAGTGATTGTGAAGTTTTTCGTGAGCAATATAAAGATCAAATTCTGGAATGAAAATCGCATGAGGTAAACTCATGGAGCAGCCGTCTATGTTTTATGGACTGGGGTTTTCAGTCAATTAGTAAAGAAACCGATTTGAAGACAATTGATGTGAAGGTGAGAGTGCAGACAAGCAAATTACTTCATTCCCTGAGCCGTCAATTCCGTAATTATTTGAAGACAGAGAAGGAAAAGAGTCAAGTGAGAGCCCGTAGAGGAGTAAGCCGCCGAAGAGTTAAGCCACAATTCTCAGAGCCTCCGTCATTTTTTTTATTGAATGGAGAACGCAGCGATTACCCTCACGAAGAGAAGAATCAAGCCGCTGACAATTCTGAGTTAGGAATACGTGAATAAGGAGAGCCCGTCACTCGAAGTTTGCCCTAGCTGTTGAAAATTTGCGAAGTGATTTAGTCTCAGCTATCAATTTCTGAGTTTTATCTCTGAAATTTTCGGGTATGTAACTGTTTGAGGCAGCAGCAGAAGTAAAGTGATTTTTGGCGGTCTGAATTTCGGATGTTTGAAGTCTACCTGCAGATCTTTGTACCCTATAACAAAATCCTTTATCCTCGACCTATCTGCTCTGATTTTCAGGCATCACATTGTGGAAGGATTTGCAAAACAAATTGTGTGGAATTTCTGCTAAAAATGTTTTGATCCATCTCTGATATTCGGCTGTCTACTAGGGAAGAAAAGAAGGACAATTATGCTCAGTAGTATTAAAGGCTATGTCTTGCAAATTGTATGACAAAACAGACTTTGAAGAAGTTCAATGTTTATGAGTTTGTTACACTCAAACAGTCTGAATTTGAAGCCTTACCACAGTCACAAATTGATGGAGTAAAACAGTCCTGAATTTGTCTTGAACAGTCCGAATTTTCGTTGCCTAAACAGTCCAAGTTTTGATGGTTACTGCTGCTAACACCAACCCATTTACATTGATTTCGTTGGAGAGTAAAACTGTAAAACTGTCCCGAATTTTGTGATGCATAAACAGTCCGAGCTAGGCAGAGTTTGAAGTTCCTGCATAGCCTGAACTCAGTCCAAGCTTTGACCACAGCACCAAAGTTCAGCATACACAGTCCTAGTTTGTCATCCTAAGTCTGAACTTGTTTGACAGTTTGAAGGTATGTATGGTATATGCTACACACTATAATGATATGTTAATATATATGATGAGGGCAGTGATGCATACAGTGCACATATACAGTGATTGACTCTTCATGATGTGATAATAATACATTCCACCACTTTGAAGATGCCTTAAGAAAGATGTTGATGAATGCATGATGATGACAGCCTAAATGTTGAAGTTTTAAACAGCCCTAGCTCTAATCTTAATAAAGGTAAAGATGACTGCCCTAATCCTATGATGAGGATGACAGGCCTTCTTTTAGGGACTTGTTCAGAGTTCAAGTTTTATGCTCAGCACTAATGCACAGACATTGTCCAAATCTATGAAAGTATAGTGGAGTATATACAGTAACATACAATCAAATGTGTGAACAGTCAATGCATATGATGTATACAGTACACTTCGATGATGTATTCTGGATGTTGATAATAATGTATCCTATGATGCTGCTCTCCTATGATCCATGCTGGACACTATGATGAGATACTGTATGATGATGGTGCATACATGATATTAATGATGCCTTTCTCTATGATGATGCATGCTTGATTCTTACCACAAGATGATGATGATACATTATTGATAATATCTTATGCACCTTCATGATGTTTTGACAATGCATACATGATGCAAACTACATGATGATGTGAATGCATGATTTTCTTAGAGAATTACTGTATCTGACCAACAGTGATGAACAGTATTGATGACAAAGTGGTTGAGCAGTGGTTGATAAACAGTATTGGACTAGTAGTGTGATGACATGGTTGATGAGCAGATGACCAGCAGCAGTGATGAGCAGATGATCAGCAGACATGATGACTAGCGTTGATGAACAAATTGACCAGTAGATTGATGAGATTGACCAACAGTATTGAGCAAACATTGACCAGCAGCAGAACAAATTGACGAGGTGCTAGAGATAAGTGCTGGTGTGATGTGACAGTGATGAAAATGTGTTGAGACAGTGAACTTAAATTGTAAATGCAAGCTTGACTTGTTTTTGAGGTTAGGATGCCTCAAACCCTTCTTAGCAGGGTCTAAGAAAACCAGGCAGGGTCCTGGATGCAGAGTAGGTACTCTTCATATCAGTAGGTGCTGATTTTACCTAACGGTTGTAGCCGGACCAAAACTAATACAAAAAGATTACAAAATTATATGGTGTTGTATTCTTTTGTGTTATGGTTCTTGATGATTCAAATGCTTATGATATGTGAATGATGAAGTGAAAGATGTTTATGAAATGATTATGCAAGTGGTAGAATAGTGGAGTGATGAATTGGTAGCTAATTGTGACAAGTTAAGAAAAGTTCTATAATTGGCTTTACACTGATTCACCCTCCTTTTCAGTGTCTAACAAGAGAAAGGAAAGCTTGACACGGTCAAAGGCATTTTTCATATCTAACTTGATGAGCATGCCTTTCTCCTTCCTTTGAAAGCTGGAATGGAGAGCTTCCAAAACTTGAATCACATTATCTATCGAATGTCTTCCTTTAACAAACCCCCCTGGAGAGGAGAAATTAAAGTTCCTAACAGAGGTTTCAGTCTATTGGCTAAGAGTTTGGCCAGGATTTTGTATGAAGCATTACAAAGTGAAATGGGTCGAAATCTATCAAAAGAGGTTGGATTAACTCCCTTTGGAATCAAGGCTAGGAAGGTAGAATTAGTGCTCCCTCCCACTTTGGCTTTTTTAAGAAAGGCTGAGATCATACGGAGGAGGTCAAATTTAATAATATTCCATCAAACTTTGTAAAAATGGATGGAGAATCCATCCGGCCCTAGGGCTTTATCCGGCTCCATAGCCCATATAACATCTACAATTTCTTTTTCAGTGAAAGGTTTCACTAGTCCAGCAATATCCTCATATCTGACCAAGGAAGGTATGTTGGATAAAAAATCAGCATTCACTATTTCATCAAAAATACCATCCTCATGGAATAGTTGTTGGAAATGTATATTAGTAGCTTGTTGTAATTGCATTTGACATTTAATACCTTCACCATCACTTGTACAAATTTCTGAGATATGATTACATGAGAGTCTGGATCTGCACTGCATGTGAAAAAAGCAGAATTTTTATCTCCAACATGCGACTAGAGGCTACGGGATTTAAGTCGCAAGTGTTCTCCTCCTGGAAAAAGGAGAGGAAAGAGTTGACTTGTGCGGCTTTTCTCGATGGATTAGTGATAGGAGTTTTAATCCAGTTTTTCAAGGCGTATTTGGTGTGCTTAAGTTTTTGTTCCCAAACAAAGCTGGGGGAGCCTTCAACGAACTGAGACCACACTTGGGTGACTGTTTCCCAGAAGCCCTCCCTCTCGATCCAAAGAGGACTGAACCGAAACAGGATAGGTCCAAGATTTTCCTCTTCCTCCAATAGCAGGGAAATTGGATGATGATTAGAAGTATGCTTTGGCAAAAATTTGGTAGAAATTAAAACGTTTCCATCCAACAACAAGTTTTGAACTAGAAATCTGTCACACCCACTTTGATATTGGTCCATGTAAATCACCCTTTCTTGGGTTTGAAATCTAGAAGGTCTCTAGCTTGAATCAAAGAATCCACGACCTCCTGAAGTGGATCCTTGCCCCGAACTCCTCCTCGTTTCTCCTTAGGATCTAAAATAATATTGAGATCCCCTGCCACAGTTATGTTTATGGGATAATGGATTTCCATAAAATCTGACAGAGTTTTCCAACAGAGTTTTTTCTCGAGAAAATTGATAGGGACATAAAGATTGAAGAGAGAAATAGAGATCTTACTAGATAATTGCTGTAATTCTGTATAAATCCAATGTTGGGTCACATATGAGGTTTTTAGAAGAAATTTATCGTCGGACCATAATGTTGCTAGGCCCCTTGATGTGCCTCGAGCACTTACTGCCACACTTGCATTCTTTTTCCATTTTGATCTGCTGATGGATAAAAGAGTTTCCTCTTCTATCTTTGTTTCTTGGAGCAAGAGAATGTCAACAGGTTCCATTTTTAGTAGATCTTTAACTGCATCAACCTTCACTGGGTTCTCCAATCCCCTGCAATTCCAAGAGATGATCTGCATTATTTACCCGTGGAAAAAGGAGTTGTCCCTCCCTTTGGGGGCCTATTCCGCTTGCTTCTTCCTAATGACATTTCAATTGTAGCCTGGCTGCCCTGCATCTTTAGCCTCTTAGCTTCTTCTTCTCTGATCTCCTTTTGAGACGTCCTTCCTGCCTTTTTAGTGAATTGCTCATCGTCTTCCGAGGAACCAAAAGTCTCTATTGATTTCTTATTTGGAGCATCTGCATAAGAGGGGGAGATATAGTTTCTAAGGGAGATTTATGAAGATCCTGCATGATAGCATCTACACTAGGGGTTTCTAAGAATACTGGTTCAGTTTCCTGTGACCCTCGATTTACTTCACCATCTTCTTTATGGACTTCAGGTTGTTGCACCTCACCTTCTTCGAGAATAGGAGAGTTCTGATCATCAAAAGGACTTAAGACCTCAAAAGGATTTGAAGAAGCAGTAGCATTTCCCTCAGTCTGAGATATTAAAATTTTTTTCTCAATAGGAATGGCTCCATCCCCAACGTTTCCTCCTTTTCCTTTCACTTGTTTGGCTGTGTCTGCTTTCTGAACTTGAGTCCATTGATTTGTCTTCTCTTTTTCTAGATCTTCTTCAGATTTTTTCTTGCAATTGTGAGTGAAATGGCCATATCCATGGCAGTGACGACACTTGAAAGGAAGCTGTTCATAATCAAGCTCTTGAATGTAAGACCATTCAACAACATTTAACTTGATTGCCTCAGGTAGCCCTATCTCTAAATCTACTTCAACACAAATTCGTGCGCACAAGTATTGATCTTTCCTTTTTGCCCTATCAATGTATTTTCCGATCTTATTCCCAATGGTTTCCAATGATTCTGAATTCCAGCAGTGAAGGGGAAGATGAGGGAGCCTAACCCAAATAGGAACAACTGAAGGTACATCCTGGGTAGGGTCGAAGGCCGGAGTCCACTTATTTAGATAGAGCCCTTGGGGACCCATAAAATATGGACCATTTCGAAAAATAAGATCTCAATCATCTGGTGAATCAAACACAAAAACATAATAGCCTTTGCCAACCAGATGGTTGTGAATTCCTTCAGAGACCAGGGGCCTCCAATTTCGTTGAACCCAACCATGTATTGCCTTAGGAGATGGCCAAAGTCCTGTAAATTTCCCATTGAGACCACGCTCCGCTAGATTCAAGGCAGTTTGACAAGGACGTTTTGCCGAAAGATCAACAGAAGGGATATATGTTTTCTTCACAAAGATCTGCACCATTGGAATTCCCTTTCTCTTCCCACAAGAGGCTATGAGGCGTTTGAATGCATCAAACTCAGGAGGAAGAGGAGGGGGGACCCCCTCCAGAGGCCATAGAGAGCTCACATAGTAAAAAACACTCTTACAATGAAGACAGAGCAACTAGAGGGATAGACTGATTAAAAGATCACAAATCTAGAGAGATCGATCACAATCTGAACCAGCAATGGAAGAAATACAAACCAGGGCCGATGGACGAATGATCTAAAGACCCTCTACGACCCCAGGCCCCAATCCAGCCAACAAGCTAGGCAAATTTGAAGCTGAAGATCAAGAAACAAACCAGAAGCTCCAGTGAGAGCCTTTAGAACTTCTTGCTCCAATACAGCCAACGATGCCAGACAATTGAAGCTGAAGATCAAGAAACAAACCATAAGCTCCAACAAGAGCCTTCAGGATTTCTTGGAGCAAGTTCGAATCATCTTGTAGCGTTTTTCGATCTTCAAGAGGTTCCAGACATCAATGAACCAGGCATGCAGTTTCCAGCTCACCACGAGCCTGCAATCTACAACCCGTAATGAACACAAACAAGTCCACCCAAACCAACAAAGACTCTGCTCAGAATCAAAATCTTCTTGGAGCGAATTCTTTCTCAGTATAGGAGCCTCCTTTTTTCATTCCCAAACTAATCCAAGTGATTTTTTAAACAATGCATCAACTTCAGTATTCAATTCACGATAAATGTGCTAGAAAGATAATTGCTAAAAGTTGAAAGCATGTCCTTAATAGATTATAATATTTTAGAGGATCATAGATTCATAAATTGCATTAAACATTTAAATGCAATTGCTTTGTTGAAATTCTAAGTTCTAACCTTCCGCGTCTCTTCGCATGTATTTTTTCAAATACACTCCAATTCCGCTCACATCTCGAAGTGGTACAAGTTTGGCTAAGGATTTTGATGGAAAATTTTCGTAGATTTGGTGTCCTCACACCTGTTACTGGCTTTCACACACCTAGGGGGAACATGGCAGAACTCTTCAAGCCACTTGGTGTGTCCTTGGGGGTAAGTCTTGAGTCAAGGCTGTCACCTTGTTCTTGACTCCTCTGTTTAGGCCAACTCCTAACAAAGCCAAGGGGGGTAGACCCTATTAAATTGCTAAGGCTATTAAGGCTTAGTGGGAAGGCGATGAATGAGTTATTTAGGAGTTTGATAAACAAAACCAACATAAGATATTGCAATGGAACTAAAACACAACAACATAAAGATCAATATATGATATGTAAAGCATAAAGCGACATATGATTATATCAAATGAAGAACCGACCAAAATGGAGTCCATAGATAATGTGCTGTTGTGTTGATAAAAAAAGAAATGTTGCAAGTGCTCTTGGTCAAATTTTAGATTAATGTGGGGATGCGTTGATTAAATTAAGGGAAAAAGAGGACTCCAAATATACCCGAAGGTACGAGGAGTATGTCCACAATCGTTATCCGATGCGGCTCCCTGCAACGAATATGTGGGCTGGTTGGAGTTTCTGAGACGTTTTCAACACTACACCAACAAGGGTGTATTTTAACGGTGTCTCGAGGTCGCTACCCAGTTGTTCCCACTTCCTTTGTGGATTTTGCCACCACAACGGATTAATTCGAGGCGTTGGATTTTTGCCTGGGGGGTTAATTGGGGCGTGAAGACTAATTTATTTAGTCACCCACATTGCTTTTTGATGCAACCAACTGTTTGGACGAACCGCAGCAGTGCAGAGCATACACAACGGAGTCCAAAGGATTTATAAATATTTTATAAGTGGTTTTCTTTTAAAAGAAGAAAAAGTGACCTCCAAGGATTTTATAAGTGGTTTTCGGGTCACTCGGGAAATCGTGGGGTAAGTAATAGTGTTACTTTGAAAAACTTGAAAGATGTAAACAGTTTTGCAATATCAAGCAAAGTACACTACTTGAATATGAATGAATAAAACTAAACTAAAGCAAAATATAGAAAAAAACATAAATGCAAAAAAAAGAAAAACAACGCGGATCCCCAGGGGGGATGGGGAGTGGGCTCGAAAGAGCTTACTTGAGTTGCTTTTTATTATATTCGGTTACAACTTGATAGAAAATATCACTCGATTCTTATACAGGACGAACCCAAGGGCTTACAAAATCATCCAAAGGTGAACACGGAAGATGGGGAGACTCCTGGGGGTCTCCGGATGGCCTAAGAATCAGTTTTCGGACAGCACCTCCTCCTCCAAAGGATGCTCAAAAACACTTTAAGAGTGTCTTTGAACATCTAAATAAAATTCTAAAAAATTTCTAAGTTAAAAAAGAGATAAAAAAAATGCAAAGAAATGACCAAGGAAAGCAAGCTTTCCTTGGGATCTTGGCTTGCCTTTTGGGCAGCCAATACAATGTGCACTTATATGCAAGATTCAACTTTAAAATTTAGGCAAAATGCTTTCAAATGACAAGTTAAGAATATGCTTCAAATTTGCATGCAAAGGAAAGTAGATTTAATTAGATCTATTTAACGAAAGATGAATCTTTTGTACGAAACTTTCAGATGTAGACTATGAACTTTTAGAAGATAGATCTATGTTAAAATCAACTCTAAGATGATAGATCTAAACAAATAAAAGTTATGAACCAAGTAACCAAGTAGATTTAAATTTTTTAAAAGGAGAAAGAGAAGAGGACAAGCTTGTAGCTGTGAAGATTAACCAAAGAGCTTCCGGTGGAAGCAGTTGTACTATGGAGAATAAAAGGGTGAAGATGATAAGAAACAAACTTGTTCAAATCCTTCTCCACGGAAAGCTGTAACTAGCACAAACACAACTTGTAGAGAGATTTGTGAGATCAAATGATATACATATGAAAGACTAGAGCAACATGATAATAAACTTATTGAAAATGCTAGATCTTGGTCTTTACATACATATGAACAATAGAATCTATAAATAAACTTATTTAAAGACTCTTTCCTTTCGATTGGGAGCAATCCTGACAAGGTTAGATTCACAAATCAAGCAAGAAAAAGAAATGCACCAAATACAGGTTACCTTAAGCATGAGCAACAATATTCATCCAACTGAATGCCTTACACCATCTAGCCTCCAAAGCTTTTCTTTATTCACAATGAAAAATATAACAAGAGTATTACAATGGCAACAACTCTTAATCCAACTCTAACTAGTTTGGAATGAGAGGGCTGTGCTTTATTTATAACAAGAGCAGGGCCTTGGGGGGGATACCTACATTGAAGATAAACCCGGAGTTATCTGAGCCTGAACTGACCTTTGACTGAGTCAATTGAAGAGGTGATTGACACCTTTCTCACTTAACTCACCATCAGCCTGCCACCACAACGGATTCAACTACCAACCAAAACAACCTTCCATTGGCGTCAATCCTCCACACGTGCAACTTCCATGGTTGGCGTGATGTTTGGTGAAGTGAGGGTGATGTCCCCCTAAATATATCCAAAAATAAAATCAAACTTCAAAGTGAGGGGGGGTCCACCCAGCATTCCCCTTTCGCTAGCATTCGCTTTGCTAGCGTGAAGGCTCACGCCAAACTTCCTCACGCTAGCCATATGTATGAACCAAGGTTTAAATAAAAACAAACTTCAAAGTGAGGGGGGGTCCACTCCCCTCTCCCCATTCGCTAGCCTCCACTTTGCTAGCGTGAAGGCTCACACCACCCATCTTTCACGTGAGCTCTATTCATAAACCATAGTCAAAGCTTGATATATTATGTTTTTATACAATACTTGAAGAGGATCATAAGCTTAGGGGAACCCATGCCATGTCACCCCATTCAATATTATTTTAATTTTTCACTGTTTCAAACTTTGACCATGGTGCCAAATTAAGGTAATTTAGCATTAAAATGTCATTATGATGCATCCTTAGCTGAATAATGCTCCATGGGGTGTTCCGGTCGCCCAACTGATGTGGAAAGTGGCCCTTGAGTTAAAGTGGACGCTCTGAGTGTGAAAACGAGTGTCCCCACGTCAGAAACAGACTCTGTATCTGACTTTTATTACATTTTGAAGTTTTTTAATTAAACAATTAAAAAATGGCTTAAAAAATAGAAAAAATTATTTTTCTCGGAAATGGACGAAACTCTAGGGGGACATAATACATGTCTATATGACTCAATTAGAATGCTTAGCATGTTGAAAAACACTGACACGAAGGCTCTAATAACCTCCTAAGGCCGAAACACCAAGACAACTACCCCAACTTTGGAGGTGTGAGTGAAAAACTCAGAAATCATTAATTGTTTGTTCAACAACCAATAATAACCAAGGGGAAAACACTATGGACTAGTCGGCTAGATGCTTAAGTCTGGGAAGTCGAGTTTTTTATAAAAATTTATCATGCTAAGACATTTTTTACAATTTCCCCAAGGGGGTATGAACATGTGTTATAAAAAATTAAAAAAAAGTTCCCAGCAGAAGCTTGAATGACTTCTGAATTCTGAAAGATGAACAATGGTGTTTGTCCGTCTCATCTGACTTACTTGATACAACCAATTAGGTATGACCTAGTACGAAACAACACCATAGGTTTGCCACCAAGTGGCTACACCAAACAAGAAAGAAAGATAACTAAATTACATTTCATTACGTTCAACATTGGAAAACTAAAATGGGAAATAATAATAAATAAATCATAATCCATCTTTCAAGTAAAGGGAAAAACTTAAAACACCTAATAACTTACCTGGCATGAAATTGGTCCTATCACGAATAGCATCACCAAAGCTAAATACTCCAGTACCATCCCGATACACCTCTATCTCGCGATTGATTCAATTGCGAGTCTCATAATCAGTTTCATCCTCTGAATACAAGTGAGGAGCCCCTCCAAAACCTCACTATCAAAATCAAAATTGCATTTGTAGGCAAATGCAGGGTTGAGGAAGAGTCCTGCTGCATGAATGGTTTGATGAAGCATCCCAGTCTATCGACTATCAATCAAATCCCATAACATGTGTTTGTTGTACCCCGGGGTACCCTTTCTCACATAATAATTTTGAATGGCCTCTTTGGCCCTATCCATGGCCTCATATAAATAGCCCATTCCGGGTTTATCACCATCAACAAGTCTCAGAACCCTTACTAAAGATTCACTCACCGAGCACACTTCCTCCACCCCTTCCCAGAAGGAGTCAGTGTCCACCAACTTGGCAATGGTTTTCCCATCCTCTCTCCTGTTGTAGGCACAATCACACTACTCATCAAAAACAAACATTTGCTTCAACTCAAATTGACATTGAAGCAAATACTGAAGTAATAAATGTGGTGGAAAAACGCGTGATTGTAGGACACCTCAACTCCTTGTTTTTGGTGTGCCTTCTCATGAGACTAAGAACAAAAGCATGGTTGTAAATGAACTTGGGGATGCTCCTAGCTTGATCAATCACCACCTTGATAAAGGGATTTTTCCCCATATCCTCCAACATCAAATCAATGCAATGAGTTGTGCATGCAGTCCAAAACAAACAGGGGTACCTATCCATAAGCATCTTGCCAGCAACCACATAATTAGTTGCATTACTTGTAATAACTTGCACAACATTGTGCACCCCAATATCTTGGATGAACCCATCCATCAACTCGCATAAAAGTGCTGCATATTTTACATGTGTCGATGCATCAACTGATTTTACAAACATGCTACTTCTAGGACAATGTACCAAGAAGTTGATAAGGGTTCTACCCATACCATTGTTAGGATTATAATCCTCCCTTGTCCAATTTGGTTAATTATGTCTAAATTAGGAGTCTTTTCAATCTATATTTAGTTAGTGGCATCATTGGGTCCACATGGCCAAATTGGGCCACATGTACCAGTTACTAGAGTGTGGGGAACACTAGTTGAGGCTAACTGCCATTGACTGCACTTGCATGCATCAATTTAGGCGCCTCCTAGACCAATCCCTACAATTTAGGAGCCACTGGAGTGTCGGAACCAACCTCCTTCAGTTGAGTTCAGTTAGTGACTAGTTAAGCCTAGTTAGGAGTCAATTACATTTAGTTATATCCAGTTACATTTAGTTAGCGCCAGTCATTGATTGATTGCATGTGGGAAGGTGCCTTTCCTCACCTACCACATTCAGTTAGACTAGTTAAGTGATTCTAACTGATCGAGGTACTAATCTAGACAACTAGAGCTAACTAGTTAGGCTTCGATAGTGATTTAGACATGTCTAGTTATCCATGCAGTTAGGTAGAGTCAATCAATTCGAATTCCTCTCTCATGCATTCGAATTGACTGGTTATTAATACCAGTGTATTACATTGTAATTAATTATCCAATTACTTTTGATTAATGAAAGCATTACACAGATGCAAGCCATTTTTTGCATTGTTTCATTCTTCAATTTCTGAGCAAAATTGTCTGATCTATTTTGTGAGTTGTGTGTTGATCCACAGATCTATGTGCTCAATTTTATATGGTATCAGAGCCTTAGCAGGACACAACACTTCTCCTACTACAGATTCATACATGGATCAAAATTTTTTTTTGACCAAAATTGCTCCTTCCAGCACTACACCAGAAGCGGAGAATTTACCACATAAATCCTAAGCAAAGGAATTGTTGATCAAGCTTGCTTGATTAACTAAGCTGGGTGTGAAGAAAATTCCAAAAGTGCAGGCTGTCGACCTTACTTTGTCTGTTTGTTTGTGTGATTTACAAGTTTTTCAGTATCCTTCACTGCATTCGCTACAACAACATTCAGTCTCCTTCACTGCATTCGCTACAACAGTACAATGGCTTCTTCTGTGGATCCTCTCACTCCTTTCAACTACCATTAGTGGAAGGAGGACATTGAGATACAACTTCGCTCCAAAGGACTCTACAGAGTCACAATGGAGATGGAGGTAGAGCCGGTTCATTATGTTGACAAAGCTAAATACTGGAATAAGATGGATGAAGCCTATGGTTTCTTGTGCCTGTCTATTTCCAAAGATCTTCTCTTCTACATCACTGGATTGAAGACTCCGAAGGAAATTTGGGATCAACTTGCTTCCTTGTTTGATAAGCAACATGACCTGAGGGTCTATCAGCTAGAGAATGAGCTGATTTCTCTTCACCCAGGCCACTTCGAAACTCTGAATGTTTCCTTTACTAAATTCAAGCACCTGGTGCTCCAGTTGAAGCTGTGCAAGGTTGAGAAGGAGGATGATCAACTCATCCTTGCCATCCTCTCAAAACTTGGCGCATACTACTTAGTCTTTGTATCAACCTTTCATACCGAGAAGCTCACTACACCAAATTGGAAGATGCCAACTCTTAATGCCTTCATTGAGTCTCTCACCAATGAGCATAACAAGCTGGTTCAAATGGGGATCATCCGATCTTCCAAATTGGAGGACCCAAGGCTACGAATGGTAAGGGGAAGCAAAAGAATGAGCCTCCCATGGAGAAAGAGCAGCTAGATCAACCCTCAGGTTCAAGAAGAAGCAAGAAGAATGGCAAAGGAAAGACCCTTTGTTCTTACTGTGGAAGGGGCTTTCATCCAGAAACCTCCTGTATGAGAAGAACAATTGATGAAATGGCTGTTCTTCTAGAGAAACATAACATCACTGAACCTATTGGCGCAAGGAAGGCTGACCATAGAGAAGAAACTGAAGAACATGATGAGAGATGCCATGCACTGAAAAGGCTAGTTGTTCAACAACACATGCCTTCCTCATTGATTCAGGAGCTTCCAATCATATGGTTGCATCCAGAGAAGCATTCTCTTCTTTACAGTCTTCTGATGGCCCTAGTATTCACATGGGTAATAACAGTCAAATTCGAGCCAAAGGGAAGGGTTCTCTCAAGCTTGAACGTGGAAAGTTCAAAGATGTGCTTTATGTGCCCTCCTTAGCTGCAAATCTGTTATCTGTATACCAGATGACTCACACTGGCCCTCCAAAGCGAGTGACATTTGGTCCTGTCTCAGTGGAGATCACAAATATCTCTACTGGGAACATCATAGCGAAGGGTACTGCAAATCATGCCTCCAAGGCATATGAGTTCTCACACTTCCTGCCATTTTCATAACCAGTGCACTCTCAGCTGCCACTTGAAAGGGGAGGTAAAAACAATCTATCTACTCCTTTTGCAGTTTCCACTAGTATTTCAGAATCAGAAGTAGAACCAGTTGTATCAGTTTATGAGATTGAGATTTAGGGTGATTCAGATCCATATCCAGTCCCTACTATTAATCAAGTCAACCACTGAGAGGGGGAGGGTGAATCAGTTGTTTATGATTTTGTATATATTTTTAATGCAGCTTATAACTATCAAACACATAAAATGGACAGAGACACAAAATGTTCATGAGGAAACCCAAAAAGGGAAAAATCTCTTCTTCTTCTTATGGATGTAAAGCAAGCAACTTTAATTACATCATGTTTTATCTGAGCAACAACTCAGATGAGGCTACTACCTCAGGAAACTACCTCTTTATTTTCAGCTCTTACTGAAAGACAGCTTCTACTGTCTGAATGCAAGCTTCAACTTGCAATGAGACTGCCAGTCTCCCTAGCTCCTCCCTTCCTCCCTGTAATATAGGCATCGACCTGTTTCACATACTTTTAAACCAAACATGTTATCTTTTTAGACCCATTTTGTATCAAATATAAACTTTTAATAATAACTCATTCTGTCACAACATCCCCATTCTGTCACAACATCTCTCAAAACACTTTCAGTCAGTAATCATCCTGTCAAGAACATCTCTGTCAAACTACTCTGTCAAATCAACAATTTGTTTCAAACTCTCTTCACTTATGTAGTAAGTAATATATTCAAAGATTATCATGTGTATCCAGTATCTGATTGATCTTTATCAATATTTACAAATCTCTGTTTCAATCATTTTATTAAACCAATCTACAGTAACTTGAGTACTCAGAAAATGGATTTAATTTGCAGAACTTGCAATATTTTTCCTGTACATAACACATACTCAACTTAATTTGTTAAAGAGAAATTTATCATTTGGCTCATCAATAAAAACCAATGCATACCAACGTTTCTTTAATCAATGTAGTCAACCTCTTCACAACTCTGTATTTTTCTTCAATTCTGACTGCATCTTCTCTTCTCCATTGCTGAGTATATTCACTGCGCTGTATATTCTATACAATTTCCTTATTCATGACAGGCTGCGTTCTATACAATTTCTTTATTCATGACAGGCTGTGTTCTTTACAATTTCCTTACTCACGACAGAGTATATACCTTTCTATATTCACTCCACTGCATCTGCGTTTTCTCCAATTCATATGTTGTGCTACGTTCAGTATGCTGCGTTCTTCCTCACATTCATGGCTCTGCGTTTCACCAACTCATTGTGCTGAATACTACGCTGATCTAATCTCCTTATTCACCATATCTTCGCATCTATTTCTCACAACACCGTTTACATATATACCATACATTTGATCAGTTATGACAAACTTCAACTGTGTAAACCATAATACAGTTTAAAAAAAACAATTTTGGGCAGCGCAGCACTAACCATAAAACTGTTTCAAACATGTTTTGGACAGCGCAGCATTAACCAATTCATTAAGCATTAACTCATTTTAACAAACTTTGGAACCGTATTCTTTATTTATTGATGGTTATTGGAACCGTTCTTTGACACCTGGAATCAAGCGCATGATGGATAACAAATTGATTTAGCCATAATAAAAAAACAAACTAATGCTAATGCCCAATTTCTATGAACGTAATAAGCTTTCTGTCTGAAGACAAGGATTTCTGTGTCTCATTCACAATTTCTGGTGCATTCCCATATTTCTTTCAAATTCATTGCTAATAGACATTCTTTTACATCAATGACAAACAAACTCATTAAGACCAACAAACTCTCCCTTTGTCATTGATGGAAAACATATACATCTTCTCTTCCTTTTTTAAATCAATGGCAAAGAATCAAACAACATGATTTGAGAACACTCCCCTTAACAAAAACACCTGTGAAAGCTGTAACCAATCTGTAATCAAAACTGAACCTGTCAATAGAAGTTTGTCATTGAAAATCTGCAAATCTGATATGTCGGTTGAGCATCACTTGGAAAACAAAAATGTCAGAGATTATATACAACAAACACCTAACTGTTCCCTGAGATTTTCAAATTGTTGCTGAGGCAAAGGCTTAGTGAATATATCAACAATTTGACAGTGTGTGCTAACATACTCCAGCTTGATAGTATTGTTAAAACCTGCTCTTTGAGAAAATGAAACTTAATTGGAATATGTTTTGTTTTTGAGTGCATAACTGGATTCTTGGAAATGCTGATAGCACTTGTATTGTCACAGAAAATAGGAGTAGGATCATCATAAGTGACATGTATATCTACTAGCATTTGTTTCATCCATAATATATGTGTACAACAATTTGTAGCAGCAATATATTCTGCTTCAGCAGTAGAAAGAGACATTGCTGATTGTTTCTTGCTTAACCAACTTACCAAACATCCTCCAAGATAAAATGCTGCCTCACTTGTGCTTTTTCGATCATCTACACAACCTGTCCAATCTACATCTGTAAAAGCATATAAATCAAGATTGTTACCTTTGGGATACCATAAGCCATAATCTGTTGTTCCTTTTAGATATCTAAGAATCCTCTTAACTGCAAGCAAGTGAGAAGCTTTTGGAGATGATTGAAACCGAGCAACTTGACATACTGCATTCATTACATCTGGCCTTGTAGTTGTTACATATAAAAGACTACCAATCTTAGATCTGTATATTTTTTGCTCAACATTCCCAGAATCATCTGTGTTACTCAACTTACATCTAGTAACCATGGGAGTTCCTACTGGTTTACAATCTTCCATTTGAAATTTCTTTAGCATTTCTTTTATGTATTTAGTTTGAGAGATAAAAATACCTTTATCAGATTGTGAAATTTGGAGACCTAAGAAAAACTTTAATTCACCAAGCATAGACATTTCAAACTCATTCTGCATACTTTGTGCAAACAGTTTGCTAAGCTGATCATTATCACTCCCAAATATAATATCATCTACATATATTTCAACAATGATCAAGCTACCATGTTCTTCTTTAATATAAAGATTTCTGTCAGTATTACATTTTTTGTATCCTTGCTGCCTTAAGTATTTGTCAAGTCTGAAATACCAAGCTCTTGGAGCTTGTTTTAGCCCATACAGAGCTTTTTTCAACCTGCAAACATGATTTGCTGCTTCTTGTACCTGAAACCCATCTGGTTGTTCCATGTAAACTTCTTCCTCTAACTCACCATTTAAAAAAGCATATTTTACATCCATTTGATAAACTTTAATGTTCTTGGAACTAGCATAAGCCAAAATTAGTCTAATGGATTCCATTCTTGCAACAGGAGCATACGTTTCTCCATAATCTATGCCTTCTACTTGTGCATACCCTTTGTAAACCAGTCTAGCTTTATTTCTAGTTATGTTTCTTGCTTCATCCAACTTATTTCTGAAAACCCATTTAGCCCCAATAACATTTTTATTTAAAGGTCTAGGAACCAATTCCCATGTCTTAATATTTTCTATTTGACTTATTTCTTCTTTCATTGCTTTCATCCAGTTTTCATCATTAATTGCTTCTTCAACATTCTTGGGTCCAAACAATGAGAGTAATGATACCTGTTCTTGATTGGAAGTAGATTCTTGCCTTTTGCTTCTAGTTTCAACACCTGCATTGAATTCTTTTACTTGGCGTCTTAGATGGAGTTGATCCCTGTAATGAAGTAGGAATCAAATTTTCATTTTTAACTGATTTAGTTTCCTCTATACCACTTGATTCTTCTTCCTTTTTCAGTTTGTCATATATTTCATATATATGATGATCTTTCTTTTCAGTTTTGGATTTAAAAAATGAAGATTCATCGAATTTTACATCTATGGCTTCAACATTTTTCTTCAATCTGAAATTGTAGCACTTATAAGCTTTTCTTGAGCATGGATATCCAACTAAAATACCTTCATCAGTTCTAGAATCCAATTTTCCCATATTTTTATCAACTCTCTTTATGTAACACTTACTACCAAAGATTCTAAAGTGTTTAACACTTGCTGGTCTACCTTTCCATAACTGATAAGGTGTCTTGTTACTATTACTTCTCAACAAACTTCTATTTAGTATGTGCACAGCAGTATGAACAACTTGAGGCCAAAGTATATTACTTAGTTTAGATTCATTTAACATTGTTCTTGCCATTTCCATAACAGTCCTATTTTTCCTTTCAACAACACCATTTTGTTGAGGTGTTTCAGTAACAGAAAAATGTCTTTTGATACCATTATCATCACAATACTTATTGAAGTCTTTAGAAACAAATTCTCCTCCATTGGCTGATCTTAAGCATTTAATTTTCATGTCAATTTCATTTTCAGTCAACTCTTGGAAAATTTGAAAACAATTTAATGTTTTAGACTTCCTTCCTAATAGAAACATCCAAGTCATTCGAGTAAAATCATCCACAAATAATAGAACATATCTTTCACCATTTAATCCTTTTGTCCTCATAGGTCCACAAACATCAGCATGTATTAGTTCCAAAGGTTTTGTTGTAGAGTATTCTTTTGTTTTATACTTAACTCTAGTTTGTTTACCATGTTGACATTGTTTGCAAACAGAGTTGGTAAGATTCTTTATGAAAGGTAAATCTATTATTGCTTCCTTTTTGTTTAACTGAATTAGACTTTCAAAGTTAATATGTCCAAGCCTTTTATGCCACAACCAATTTTCATCTTCATTTCCAAGATAACAATCTTCCTTTTTCTCATCTAGTATGTAAATGTTACTTGGTGTTCTTGTAGCTGTTCCAACTAACCAATTTGTTTTGACATCTCTGATTTGACAATTTTTAGAATAAAAAATCATATAATGCTTTTTATCACAAATTTGACTTACACTTAACAAATTATGTTCCATATCCTTAACTTGTAAAACATTTTCAGCCATAATATTCTTATTATTCAAACACACAGTACCTCTTCCAATTATTCTAGCTGATTGTTCATTTCCAAAAGTAACTGTACCTTCTTTTCTTTCATCCAAAGTAACAAAATTCTGTTTTCTTCCTGTCATATGTTTAGAACATCCACTATCCCCACACCATTTCACTTTATGATCAGCCTGTAAAGCTAGAGTGCAATTTTCAGATTCCAGATGATCACTTTTCTTTTTCCAACATATAGTTTTCAGATTGGTATAATTAGACTCAATAGATTTATGAAAGTTCATTGGACAATTTCTGGATATATGTCCAAAATTATTACATCTATAACATTCAATTTCCAAACTTAAGACATCAAATCTGTTATAGGAATAATTCACATTGTTCTGAATGATTCTATCATGCCTTCTTCCACAGTCAACTCTAGATTTGTCATGGTTGTTATGTGCAATTATGTTTCTTGAGAATGCGTTACAAAAAGCAGCTTTATGTCCATACTTGTAACAAAAGAAACAATGGCCATTAAACTTGTTTTGGTACTTGTCATAACTTCTTCTATGTACTGTTGGGGTTTGATTTTCTTTTTGCTTTACTGATTCCATCTAATTGCTAGTGTTTTTCACATCAGTACCTGTCTTTTCAGTACTTGTGCTAGTACTTGCCTTAGTAATCTTAGATTTATAACCAATTCCAGTTTTGTCATTTGTTGATCTTTGATTATTAATAATTTGTTCTAAAATCTTTGAACTACCATTCATGTTATTTTCTTGTACCTTCTTTCTGACTGAAACAATTTCAAATTTTAGATATTCATTTTCCTTATCCTTTTCTACAAGCAGGTTGTTTAGTGCTTCTTCAATTAATTTAGCCTCTTCAATTTTGAGCTTTAAATCAATTATCATACTTTCAATGCTTTCTATCAACTTGTTAGATTTCTGTAGCTCATTTTCAAAATTTTCATTTTCTTCTTTGAAATGTTTACATTCTCTTCTTACTTTTCTAAGTTCAGTCAATGCACTTACAAGTTTAGCTTCTAAATCAACTTCACCTTCTTCTTCTTCAATAAATTCATCATTATGATTTTCTACAGCCATAAAGAGTCTTATATATGAGCTAACATCACTTTCATCTGTTTTTGAAGAATCACTATCATCTTTAATAAATAGACTTTGTTTTTTATATGAGTTTCTTTGAAAAGATTTCTTATATTTTTTCTTGTATTTTTTACTCTTTCTATTGCTTTCTTCTTCACCATCAGAATGCTTATTGTAAGGACACTTGGAGGCAAAATGCCCTATTTTACCACAACCAAAGTATTTAAGAGGAAGCTTACCTTTGTATTTACCAGTACCCTTTTTCAGATTTTTGACAAAATTAGCTTCTTCCTTATCTTCTTCTGAATCATCATGATTGCTGGTTTCTGCTTCAACTTTCTTCTTGTTCTTCTTAGCAGCCTTGAAAGCTGCTTCTTTCCTGAAGGAATCCTCACCAGAGTTTCTCATCTCATAGTTGTTAGTATTCCATGTAGTTCATCCATTTCTAAAGTAGAGATATCAGTTCTTTCTTCCAAAGCAGATATTTTTGAATTAAATCTTACAGGTAAAGATCTAAGTACCTTTTGCACAATATCAACATCTTTAACCTTTTGTCCTAGACCTCTCATGGTATTTACTACATCAATACAAAGAAAATAAGTTGCTATATCTTCAGATTCTTCCATTTTTAAACTTTCAAATTGACTCCTATATGACTGTAACTTAGCATTTTTCACCTTAGTATCTTCTTCATAAACATTTTTCAGTTTGTCCCATCATTCTTTAGTTGACTCACAATGCATAACCTTAACAAATTCTGACCTTGCTAAACCTCTAAGTATTGCATACATGGCTTTGGAATTACTTTCATAAAGTTTCTTACCTACAACATCTGTTGGAATGGTTGTCGGAGCACTATATTCATTCAACACAGCTTGCCAAACATCTATTCCTTGAGTCTGTAAAAACAATTTCATCCTGATACTCCAAAAGCATAATTATGTCCATCAAATAGAGGTAACCCATGTTTTGTGAATTTAGACTTCTTATCCATCATAAAAGACCATGCTTCCAGTGATTAAACTGAGATTTGAAGTGTCCGACTCTAATACTAATTGTTAATCAAGTCAACAACTGAGAGGGGGGGGGGGTGAATCAGTTGTTTATGATTTTGTATATATTTTTTAATGCAGCTTATAACCATCAAACACATAAAATGGACAGAGACACAAAATGTTCATGAGGAAACCCAAAAAGGGAAAAACCTCTTCTTCTTCTTATGGTTGTAAAGCAAGCAACTTTAATTACATCATGTTTTATCTTAGCAACAAGTCAGATGAGGCTACTACCTCAGGCAACTACCTCGTTATTTTCAACTCTTACTGAAAGACAGCTCCTACTGTCATTCAATGCAAGCTTCAACTTGCAATGAGACTGCTAGTCTCCCTAGCTCCTCCCTTCCTCCCTGTAATATAGGCATCAACCTGTTTCACATACTTTTAAACCAAACATGTTATCTTTTTAGACCCATTTTGTATCAAATATAAACTTTTAATAATAACTCATTCTGTCACAACATACCCATTCTGTCACAAAATCTCTCAAAACAATTTCAGTCAGTAATCATCCTGTCAAGAACATCTTTGTCAAACTACTCTATCAAATCAACAATCTGTCTCAAACTCTCTTCACTTATGCAGTAAGTAATATATTCAAAGATTATCATGTGTATCCAGTATCTGATTGATCTTTATCAATATTTACAGATCTCTGTTTCAATCATTTTATTAAACCAATCTACAATAACTTGAGTACTCAGAAAATGAATTTAATTTGCAGAACTTGCAATATTTTTCCTGTACAGAACACATACTAAACTTAATTTGTTAAAGAGAAATTTATCATTTGGCTCATCAATAAAAACCAATGCATACCAACGTTTCTTTAATCAATGTAGTCAACCTCTTCACAGCGCTGTATTTTTCTTCAATTCTGACTACATCTTCTCCATTACTGAGTATTTGTCTTCTCCAATTCATTCACTGCGTTGTATATTCTATACAATTTCCTTATTCATGATAGGATGCGTTCTATACAATTTCTTTATTCATGACATGATGTGTTCTATATAATTTCCTTACTCACGACAGAGTATACCTTTCTATATTCACTCCACTACATCTGCGTTTTCTCCAATTCATATGTTGTGCTGCGTTCAGTATGCTGCGTTCTTCCTCATATTCATGGCTCTGCGTTTCACCAATTCATTGTGCTGAATACTGCGCTGATCTAATCTCCTTATTCACCATACCTTCTCATCTATTTCTCATAGCACCATTCACATATATACCATACATTGGATTAGTTATGACAAACTTCAACTATGTAAACCATAATACAGTTTAAAAAAAACGATTTTGGGCAACGCAGCATTAACCATAAAACTGTTTCAAACACGTTTTGGACAGCGCAACATTAACCAATTCATTAAGCATTAACTCATTTTAACAAACTTTGGAATTGTATTCTTTATTTATTGATGGTTATTGGAACCGTTCTTTGACATCTGGAATCAAGTGCATGATGGATAACAAATTGATTTAGCCATAATAAAAAAAACAAACTAATGCTAATGCCCAATTTCTGTGAACGTAATAAGCATTCTGTTTGAAGACAAGGATTTCTGTGTCTCATTCACGATTTCTGTTGCATTCCCATATTTCTTTCAAATTCATTGCTAATAGACATTCTTTTACATCAATGACAAACAAACTCATTCAGACCAACACCTACTCCCAAGCGGGAAGCTAGGAAGATGATTGTAAATCCATCTGACACACAGAGGACAAAAGATTAGTTTCAAAAAGAGAACCTTGTGCTATGTCATGCAATCTCACCTCCTTCAGAGAGATGCAACAAACTCCCTGTGAGATGCTACATGGCAAGGTTTGATCAGCTACACTACTCTCAGAAGAACAGAGTGGATCATACACGTCTTCACCCAAAAAGAGGCAAAGGTTACATTCCTCCTTCCTTCCATCATCATTTTGGGACAAGATGGAGAAGTCTACATGCCAGGCCGTAGGATACTCGTGCACAAAACATCATGCATGCTGCTTCGCTACGCCACAGAGATGAAGGTTGCAACAACGTATTTTTAAGTTTTCTCAACTTGAATCCTGATTCTTCCTGCTTAGTTAGAGGGGGGATTTTTTCCCATGTGGGTTTTTCCCCGTTTCCTTGTATTGAGCAGTTACTTTGCTTTCGCTGTAATGGGTGACCTATGGTCTTCGTTACCAGGGCCCTCAAATTTTCCAAGTTAGCATTCAAGGGGGGGGGGGTGTTAGGATTATAATCCTCCCTTGTCTAATTTGGTCAATTATCTCTAAATTAGGAGTCTTTTCAATCTATATTTAGTCACTAGCATCATGGGGTCCACATGGCCAATTTGGGCCACATGTACCCGTTACTAGAGTGTGGGGAACACTAGTTGAGGCTAATTGCCACTCACTGCACTTGCATGCATCAATTTAGGTGCCTCCTAGACCAATCCCTACAATTTAGGAGCCACTGGGAGTGCCGGAACCAACCTCCTTCACTTGAGTTCAGTTAGTGACTAGTTAAGCCTAGTTAGGAGTCAATTACATTCAGTTACATCTAGTTACATTTAGTTAGCGCCAGTCATTGATTGATTGCATGTGGGAAGGCGCCTTTTGTCACCTACCACATTCAGTTAGACTAGTTAACTGATTCTCATTGACTGAGGCACTGATTTAGACAACTAGAGCTAACTATTTAGGCTCCGATAGTGATTTAGACATGTCTAGTTCTCCATGCAGTTAGGTGGAGTCAATCAATTCGAATTCCTCTCTCATGCATTCGAATTGACTGGTTATTAATACAAGTGTATTACATAGTAATTAATTATCCAATTACTTTTGATTAATGAAAGCATTACACAACTGCAAGCCATTTTTTGCATTGTTTCATTCTTCAATTCCTGAGTAAAATTGTTTGATTTATTTTGTGAGTTGTGTGTTGATCCACAGATCTATGTGCTCAATTTTATAACCATCTTTCCACCCATCTGACATGACTATGCATCCAGTTCTTTCCCATGACTGCCTGAACTCTGTCAACCTAGCACCAATGTCCTTCTTTTCTGCTTGAAGGATTGGGCCCCACAACTCCTCAAAGGTGGCACTTTTATACCCTGGGCCAAGTTGGCAACTACTGCAGTTACATCACACATCGGCTGCCAAAATGGATTGGTTTTAACAATGCTGAGAGATATGTAACTCCAGTAAAGACACCTCCCCATTACCCTGTCTGCTTCCACCTTTTCCGATTTCTAAACAATTAAAAAAACAAGCATGCTATTCCATTCTAATTTTTTAAATCCCCCTTACATTGTGACTATTTCCATATTTTTCGGCATGATGGCAAAATAGAAAAAAAAAATAGCAAAGAAATATGCAAGAAAACTTTTAAACAATCCATGGAAAAGATAGAAAAACAAAGGGATAAAATGTACATACCTTGAGAAATCTTGAACACTTGCTCCATAAAAATCCTTGATAGAGATGGTAAATGGTGTTTGAAAGCTTCCAAAGTTGTTGACGGTATCCTCTTGTCCTTCTCACTCCTCTTCCAACCAACCTCTAACTCAAATGACCCCCAAAAATTGTTTTTTCCTCTTAAAGACGCGGATTCAAGTTGCTAGGCGACTTTTTGGGTCAAGCCACGACTTTTTCAAAAAATCTTGATTTTTACTAAAAAGTGGCGCCTCCACAATTTTAAAAAAAATCGCGACTTTTACTCACCGAAAAATCGGCTTGAAGTAAAAGTCGTGATTTTTTCAAAAAGTCGCAATTTTTTGGCGACTTTTTCAACACTAGTTTTAGGTGATTTCAACTTGGGTTTAAATTATAAACGTAGCCGCAACCTAGAACTAGGTGAACCTAAAAGATAGGGTTTTAAAGAGAGAGTTTTTATTGTTTTTACTATGCATGAGAAATGATTTCTGAAAAGTAAAAGATGATAGAAATTTAACTTATCAGGAAATGAGTGATGCCATGAGATGTTTCCCTTTGCCCAATGTTGTCAACTTGGAAGCTTATTTTTATTACCAGTTGAAGGTCCAGTTTGCCCAGTGCATCCCTCCTGCCGAAGACAAATAAACACAATAAGTAAAACCTAAAATCGTGCTTGATTTGAATCGAACAAGAGATAAATGCTTGCAGAAGAAATCAAAAGAAAACACAAATCTAATGCTAAGCAAAATCGACAAGTGAAACCCCCGGAAGCAATTTGTAGAGAGAGAGAGACACCCCTCTGAGTCACCTTCCAACAAAACGCCCTCCTGCATGGTTAGATCACAACAAAGATTTGCCGAGAAAATAAAAGATAAACATCCAGTGCCCAAAGAGACGTAGAAACACATTAGTCACGAACTTCCCTAAGATTTCACAAGTAAGCAAAAAGATCTATTATTATTTCCAACAAAGAGCCAAATTCTCGGTGGGATACAATGAGGGGATCACAACTCTTAAATAGGTCGAAAGTGTGTTCACATTCTAACCAACATCCATCTAACGGTTGAGATTAAAACATCATCAATGGTGGAGATATTTTAATTTTACATTACATGGATCAAATTAGACAATACATTTGAGGGGAGTAAATTACCTCATAACGCCCATCTTTATAATATGATAAATCATTATGTTTGCAAGTTTGACACTTACGGGACATGGGGGGATCATTAGGGCCCCCCCCATACATATTTCTATAGATACTACTTGATTTACACACTTTTATTTTGGCCATTTTAACCAATTTCGCTCTATGGGAGACGTCCTCCCTAAGAGAGCCAACAAAAAAATTCCGGAACATCAAACTGGGTGAAACTGGTGTTGATATGTCCGAAGAGCCATCATAAGTCATCTAGAAAATTTTCCTTTCCATTTCGTTGACCACGCAAGCCAAATTGATCTCTTCAGTGATTTCCTAGTTCATTTTTTTTGGTGGTACATCCTCGGAAAATAATAAAAATCATCCTAACTTCTTTTGAGTTGAGAATTGGGGAAAACTGACTACACAGAAGTGTCTGGAGACATAGTAGAATGGTACAAGTGACTACTCATACCCCTTGGAGCACTGTGGCGCCCTAGGAGAACCGTAATGATTGCAATCTGTATTAAAAATATGATCTGACTAATAATAAAGAGATAATAATCACTAAGCATGAAAACTGGGGCCAAACTTTGAAAACTGAAACTGCAATATTTGTCTTGGGCATGTCTGGAGCAAATATATGCACTGGCAATTTTTTAGTCATTGTCTTGGGAACCGTGTTTGACTTGGTCATCTAGGTTGACCTGGTCAAAATACCCAAACTAAAGGTGAGAAGCTGAATTAAGTTGAACCTGCATGCATCCAAGGTAAGAACCGCTCCAAGATATATATTAAAACCCAACTTAAATCATGCTAATCAGAATCATGGTTACGATAATAATAATAATAATAATAATAATAATTAGTAAGATATAGTTGTGTCTTTGAACAATATTTGGATCTTTTGGAAGTCTTTTGTATATGCCATACTTGCAAAGTGTAAACAATTTGCTAGTGCTGGGTGAGGATGGAAAATGAGGCTAAAGTAAAAGGGTGATGACCTCTAGTTGATTTGGCCATGTGATTTCTTCGAATGATGACAAGTACAGACAACCTTATTGATATATGTATGACAGATAGCAATAGGGGATGGTGGTGTCTCACAAATGGATAAAGTACTTGGGCTTGTTTCCTTCAGTCTCTAACAAGTTTTCCATTTAAGAAGATTTGACAATTTGGAACAGTAGTCAACCTCCAAAGGCAGGTGCCCTCGAAATCCTTTTGGGCTTCCAGAAAATGACAAATGCATTACCCTGACAGGTTAGCCTCACCTTGTTATGTTGTAGGGGCAAATGAGCCGTACATTATATAATGAATGAGTGCTCATCATTTGACCATTGACTTTTTAAACAACATTTAAGGCATTTAAGACAAGATAATGTCTAGCCTACAAAGGCAAGTGCCCTGGAAAGCCTTCTGGGCTCTAGAAAATAACTAAGGCCTAGCCCCGCTACTTGTGAGGGTCCATATCCCCGACTGGTTTGCCTCACCTTGTTTCCCTTTTGGGGGCAAATGAGCCTTACATCATACAATGGATGAGTGCTCATCCTTTGGCCACTGATTAGTTTATAACATTTATATACAGACATCAACACTTAAAAGCATTACTAATCGCAACTTGCCTTTTGCATCATTTAGATATATCATTTATGCGTTTCAATGCATTACTGTCTAAAATTTAAAGACACTGTTGGTTGGAGCACTTGTTTTGAGGACTAAAGAAAAACCATCCGGTGAACTTGGCCACACTGATCAAACCACATACTTCATAGCCAGAGTCTTGGTCAAACTGGGTTGACCAGGTCAAGAGTGATAAAATAATAACCCAAATGCTAAACTTTGATATTGAAAAGTACAAAAATTGATAAGCATGCTCAAATATCTATGTTAACAGTAAGACACAAGTACAAGTAGCTTCTGTTGGCGATTATAAGCACAATATATATATCAAAGAGATTAGCTGCTCTAGACAAGAACCTCCAGTGTATAGTCATTTATAGATTTAGCCATTTTGCTAGTCAAGGGTGAAGGTGAATAAAGCAAGGTAAGGTCAAGGGAATGGCTTGACACTTGACACTGAAAGCATCTAGGTTGAAGGACAAGGGGACCTACACAACTCATAAGCTGGTCTAGGTGAACAATAGGGAATCTCAATGTCTCACAAATGTGTGGAAAAATGAGAAGGCTCCACTAGACTCTAGACAAGCAACCTTTTTTAGGCAATTTATTTGCACAACAAATGACACCAGTTAACCTCAAAGGCAGGTGCCTTGGAAAGCTTTCTGGGCTTACAGAAAATGACAAAGACATAACCCTGACAGGTCAATCTCACCCTGTTGCATACATTATACAATGAATGAGTGCTCATCCTTTGGCCATCAAATTTTTAGAACATTTATTTCATTTAACTTGCCATCCGCTAGGTGCAGGTGCTTTGAATAGCCTTATGAGCCTCAAATAATGATTCGGTATGACCCATTGCCAGCTGCCATCCATAGGTGTGATTGAGTGACCACCCTGTTGCCCTTTGGGGGCAAACGACCTCACATCATACAAAGGTTGAGTTCTCGTCTCTTGGCAACTAACTAACTTCACGTTTATTTGCAACAGTGTATAAAGACACTTTTGTTTTGCTGGCTGGGCATCCATTTAGCATATATCATTTAAGTTTCGATGCCTTAGTGTCTAAAGACACTTTTGGTAAGACTACTTGTGTTCAAGACCTAGAGGAAGACCATCTCTATGATAAGAATCATACAAACCAACACCAAGACACAATTTAAACATGGAGACCTATTCCAACATAGAGGTGAAGGTGGGGGAAATCCTAGATGTAACTAGTCTAGTTACAAGTCAGGGTTAAACAATAAGAAGGGAAGGCAACAGATGGGTGGAGACCGTGAAGATGGTGCCAAGACTAGCAAGCTGTGTCCCTTATAGGGAAATGACCAAATCCATTCTACAAGTAGGGCATGACCAATGAGTATACAAAGGAATCTCTTGGACATAGCAACTAGATCACTTATACTTTAGATTTCAGTAAAACCAATGAAGTATCGCCCACGTAGAACCACTATCAATTGAGTCTCACTACTAAAATAGACAACAAAGCAAAATTAAAATCCATATGTACAAATTCATAATGTCACCTGGGTCATATACTTGCAACCGATTTGAACAATCTGAAGGGCACTGAAACAACTGCTGCTGCTATGCATCATTGGCATTGTAATAAACTCTGCTCTGGGTCATGAAAATGGCTAACAAAGTGAACGAATCTGGGGTCATGAGGCTCAGTCATGGCATAGAACTAGTCAATCTGAATGCTCTAGATCTACTGAAGGAGAGTGATCATCGATTGGAAGCTCATCATCTGCTGATCTCAAAGTAAATGACTTGCTCAAAGAAATGCTCAAGAACAAAGGTAAACCAACTACTATGTATGTGGCAACAGGTACGCTTGTGTTATCCAGGGCCACAAGATGATCACTTATGCGTTCAACATTGGAAGGCATAGCATTAAACCGAACCGTTCCTCCTTCTAAAGGGAGAGCTACTCTACCAATCAATATCTCCCCTATTTCATCTCTCCTCTCATTGGATGTAGCTTTAATTTCACTAGGATGCATTTGTAAGATATCTCTTTGAACTTCGTTTTGTCGTTTAAAAATCCCTTAAATTTTCATCTTGACCATGTGAACTGGGAGAAGGCATGAATGATCTATCGTTTTATCTACTGCATCCTTCTCTGGTAGGGACTGGAATCTTTCTGGGAAGTAAGAAACTAGGAATATTGTTATCTTCAATTCAGGATCGCTCATTAATTATTCTAGGGCCTTCACCGTCTTGTATACCATTTTCTTCATGTTGAAGAGGAGGCTCATATATTCCAAGGACACGTTCCTGATTGAGGGATGCAATAATATTTACTTACTCATGTCCTTGAAAAATCGTTAAATCATTTAAGGTAAACTCCTCTCCTGGGGTATCATGAGATAAAGCACTTTGGATCCAATTACCTAGAGAAATATCCTCCCTCTGCAAAGATAAGTTTCTATCAACTTCTTCTATTAATTTCCTTATAGTTCTGAACTTTGTTGATTTCTAGGGGGAATAAGCTCCTCTACGGGCCTTGGGTCATGAGATGAAATGCTTCTAGCACTCACTTGGCTTTGTGATGATTGAGGCCTATTGATTCCCATCTCTGTGGTTGGCAAAAAGTATTTTGAAAGTATTTCCCCAATCAAATCAGGTGGATTGGATGAATATTGTGCTTTACTAGAAGTCCCTTGATCGATATATCCAGTAAAATTGTTGAAGACTTTTGGCAAGATTTCATTTAAATACGACTGATGGTTTAATGCTTGCCAAAATTTTGCATTGTCACTATCATTGTCCAAGGGATCCAATGTTGGATTCCGATATCATATTCCAGTTTGTCTCATGTATTCTCTATTCTCATTATTTTGGTCACTGTTCATAACGAGATACACTCCTTCAGGTGCTAATTCCCCTTTTCCAAAAGTATTTTCTACCTCGTCTTCATACTTCTCCTAATGTCCATTATAGAAAGGCTCACAATAAAGCCTTACCATTCTTCCATCAGGGTTGGGAACAGATGCATAAGGTAAATCCATCTGAAGTTCTCCTCCTAATCTTGCAGACCATTTTCTAGAAAGAAGCATCCCATAAACCGGTGGGAGATCAATCACAACAACATCCATGAGCAAGGAATTATCAGGGCAAGCAAACAAATCTACTCTTAAAATTTTTGATCAAACCATAGGCTTGGACTTGTCTAGAATCTATTCCACACCCATTCCCATATGGCCTAGTGACCTCTAATCCCATTGCTTGCATGACTTGTAAAGGCATGACATTCATGGCAGATCTAGAATCAAGCATACGATTGTGCAAAAGCAGGTCTTGAATGTGGAGTGTGATATAGAAAGGTTGGTGACCTCTGTTCATTCTCTCATGAATGACAGTTTGAAGATTTATTGAAGTGTCCTCATTCTCATCATCCTTATCCCCCTCGATAGCACTAAGAGAAATGGATGCTTGAGTGCCTTAGTCACTAATATCTTCTTCATGAAGAGCTACAATAAGATCTTCGATAACCTCATGGATTTGAAATCTCATGTATAAGGGGCTCGTGTGATGAAAGAGAATGCATCCTTTTTATCTTCAGTTTCAACCAAGAGAACCCTTTAAGGGTCACTATCCAATGCATGCATCAAAAACATGAAATTGCTCTTTCAATTTAGAACAAATTTCAACAAAAATTAGTGTATCATGTACACCATGCTCTTCATCATCATAACCATAAATCCAAAATTTCTGAAAATTTTTGACAAAATATGGAAATGATGATATCTTCTTTGGGCTGAAGTTACAATACCACTCCGATGCACTTTTTCCATTCAATGAATATGCAAATATTTTCATCATGACATCTGCATGGACAATGTTGAAATCTGCAATGAACTCAATGAAGGATGTAACATGTGAAGCCAGATGAGGGTATCCATAAAACTTTGGAACATGATCAATCCAATTTTGATACAATGGCTTATTTGGATATGCAAGAATGCATGAGAAATCCAAAGGGCCATACATTTTGTCCATTCATAGAGGCAATGCCACGCTGATTTTCTCAAAGGAGTTGTATAACTATTATATTTTTTGAACCTATTTTAGTAGAATATCGTTCTTTTATGGTTGTGATTTGACAGATTCTGGTCGTATATTGGTCCAAAAAGTAGAATAGTTAGACAACTCCTTTTTCAAAATCTTCAAACAAAATGCTGATATGAAATCTGAAAAATATAATACAATCATAAATCTTCATACCAATGTTGTGGAGTTGCCAAGGTTTGCCTTCAAACGTCTTCAAGTGTATTGAATGTCCTGACCTTTACAAACAACGACATCTTAGTTATTTTGAAGAAATAAAGGCTTCATTCCTTGATGGAGTCGCTAGTTGAGCAAGAGATCTTCAATTATAACACTCACCAAAATGTAGCAAGACTATAAAACTCCGTGAAATTGTGAATTTTGAAGTTTATCTTTGGAATTAATTTTCAGCTTGTAGAATTCCCCACAGCTGGTTAATTTGGGACGCTTTTCTATTTTTGAGCAGTACAGCTCAAATGTTAAACATGCATGCTTTAGGTCAATTAGACAAACTGTAAAAGCTCTTAAATTCTTGAAGCCTACTATATGTTTTGAAGCCTAGTAAGCCTATTATAAAATGTTTGTGTGCACTTTTCAGTTAACAGATTTGGAAGCTTCACCAACACCTACAAAGAGGCATCAGAAGAATCATGGCAAGCAAATTTCACCAGGAGTGTTCTATGGATCCCCAGATGGCAAGCCCTCAAAGAAGCCTCCTCAACTGCTACGCCTGTTACATGAAATTCGTAAAGATCTAAAAGAACAAAATGATCTGCCACCCAGGTACATATTGATGCCAAAGAGCAAGCTTGCATTATTAAAAATTCTGCCTTTTCCGCTATGGTGCAAAATGAATAATATTTAAGTTATTCTGTCTTTACTGAGTGAATTTTTTTAACATGTTAATAGAGTGGCAGTGTGGGCAACTTTCCCACGACAGGACCAAGCAGTACAATTTGCAGAAAATCATGTTAACGTTTCCCTGTTTTGCTATCAAGATCATGTCAATGGGCAGCGCAGGTTCCTTGCTACAACATATGAAGAACTGTGGAGAAGGTCTTTTCTGGTCTCTGGGATTCAGGAGGGTGCTTGCTTTACATTGCCATTGGGACTATTATCAGCTAAATTGTCATGAATATTCTTGTCATTTATGTTACTGAAAAATAGCATGCACCTCCCTTGCTGACAGAAACAAAATCTGGGTCTGCCTTGAATTTTGAACTGGGATGTGGCTTAGTTATGAAAATGACTGTAGATGTGCTTATTTTAACTTTTATTAATTTTGTAGGTATAAAAGCATGGACCATAAGTACCGTCATCACTATGAAGTCATTCGAGAGGTAAGAGGTTGTAGCTGCATGCTTCAATTCTTTCTGGAGGTGGATAATCACTTAGATTTATGGTTGGTCATGATACATTTCTTTAATTGTTTTCTAAAGTCCAGTAGCAAACTGCAAATTCTCTTTTTCATACATTGAAGTTATTATTTGAGGTGCTTGTTTGTCTGGCTTGTTAATTGCTCTGTATATTCTTGCTTTTGACTGTGAGATTGATTCATTCCTGATCTCTAATCCTCTTGAAAGTTAGTTAATCCATAGAGATTGAATCTCTCTCTTTTTTTTTAGTGAAAATGTGTCTTATGTTACATTACTGCACTAAAAACAGATCAAGGTTTACAAATCAATCCAGGCTGTGATTATACAGAGTACCCCTCCCAACATAGGTAAGGTCTGTCAGCATATTTGCATTAGCTCCAGTAGCAGTTTCTTGTCAACTGTTCTGTTTCATCCTCAACATAGAGTATGAAACAAAGGTTCCAAAATTTCAAATTGTTTGGATGCAATTTCTTTCTTCTACTTCATCTTACTTTCAAATTGGTTGCACCTGAATGTACTTTTCTTTCCAGGCCTTGTACTTCGTCATTCTTGGGCTCCTTCCATTATTTATGTTTCAATTTCGGCCACCTCTGTATTGGGCTTAATATATGCCAGTGAAAGCAATGGTCTGCAATAAGAGGTTAATATCTTGCACTCAGATCAACAGCTAAGATAAGGAAGCAGATTCATGGTTGTGTTTCCTACAAAGAAAGACTGCAGCTGTGCTGTGCTAGAAAGCCACTGCTGTTGAGATCTTTATTCAGTATACCTTCTCTCTGTTTTTACAGAGTTTTCCATTGATTGTCATTCAATTCAAGTTTTCGATTCCATGTAGGTTCAATTTGTAGATGATCAAAAAAATTACCATGTAAACTAGCTTCGCTAGCTTGGATTCTGGGTCTTCTTACTCATTAAAACATCACAAGGTTCAGTCACAAGTTAGTTAATACATAGAGATTGAGCCTCTTTTTTGTTTTTGTGAAAATGGATCTTATGTTACATTATTGCACAAAAACTCTGAAAAATATACAAATCAATGAGCCAGGATGCAATTACACAGCCTAACCCTCCCAACACAGGGGAGGAGTCTCAGAATATCTACCTTAGCCCCATAACCAAATTCTTGTCTACTGTTCTGTTTCATTCCCAACAGTGTATGAAACAACGGTTCCAAATTGTTTGGTTGTAATTTATTCTTTCTACTTCCTCTTCCTTCCAAATTGGCTCCACCTGCATGTACTTTTCTGGCCAGGCCTTGTTCTTTGTCACTCTATGGCTCCTTTATTTCCTTTATTTACATTTCAAATTTTATCCCTCGTTACCAAGCTTAAAATATGCCAATCTAAAGACGACAGACTGCTATAAGGGTTATCGTGTGTTGAATTTTAGCATTAGCAGGAATTCTTTAAAATTTTGCAGACTGTAAGATAACAAAAGACAAGTGCAGTAGAAACATCAACAACATCACACACATTGAACAGAGTAGTTTTTCACGGGGAAATCTTTAAAGGACAAAAACCCTAAAAGCATTAGTAATTCATCTCTTAAATGAGATGACTTGAGTTTCTCAGAATTCTGAGATGAATGTTCTTTAGTAATTCTCAAACCCTAATGGGTTTGTACCATAGATAAAATCTACAAAAGGTAAAGTTTACAGAAAAACCAAATTAGGGCTTTCTGCCCTAAATTCTCTCAGCTGCCCGGAATCTCAGATTAGTTGCCCAAAACTTTTCTTGCTCCCAAATCGGTACAGATCAGGCTGCCCGGATTCCTGTAGCTGCCTGGATGCCCTAACTGTCTGCTCGAACCTTTTGTCTGCTGCCTGAAACACCCAGTTGCTGCCAGGAACCCTGTTTCTTCCTGCCCGGAAGCCTGCCCAAGCTGCCTGGACCTCTGTCTTCCTTGCTCGGATCCTTGTCAGCCTGCTCGGAGCCCCTGTTAGCCTGCTCGGACTTCTGTCTGCCCTGCCTGAGCCCCTGTCTGGCCTGTCTGAGCCTCCAGCCACCTGCCCGAGCCCCTATCTGCCCTGTCCGAGCCTCCAACCACCTGCCTGAACCCTTAACGGGCTACCTGGAATGCTGTAACAGGCAACCCATAAGCCTAACAAGTTGTCCAGAGCCTGTTGTTAGGTAGAGGCAGCCTGTTAGGGCTGACCGTGAAAAGAAACGGGCTACCTAGGCTGCCCGAAGGTGAAGCTGAGCCTGTCCGAGGTGTAAAAGATGTTGCCCCTGGAAGAAGATAGGCTTCCTGTAAAAATGGTAAGGTCTAGGGTTAAACCCTAGCTTAGATTTAATGGCTGTGACTGTCGAGAGATGAACCCTAGTAGGCTTAGGGTTTTCTGCAAAACGTGTGGGTGCCCTAGCTAGAATCTTCCATGCTAGGGCATAACCACAAATCTTCCTTCTCTCCAAAACCAACGAAAATCTTCCTTGAGTAGCTGCAAGATGTTGAGCAAGTGTGTGTGTCAAAATGAAATCGATTGATCTTCTTTTATATCCTTTGAATCACCTGTAAGTGGACCAAAACTTAAAAGAACAAAATAATATTATTTTATTCTTTTATCTTTTTGATTTTTACCTTTAATGGTACTAAAGGTCTTTTTGCACTTTCACTTTGACTCCTTAGTGAGATAAGGGTTCTTATGTATTTTTGACTTTTACTTTAGCCTTCTTTAAGTGCCCTTGTGGTGAAGACAAGTGGTCATAGGGGTCCTTTATTCCCACTTAAAGTACATCATCTTAAATAGAGAGAATTACTAATGCTTTTATCTCACACACCATGTGACACCAAGATCGGGTACTAGGTGTCTTAACCAAGGGTAGCTAAGCTTTGGAGAAGATCCCAAAGCCCACAGATCGAGGGTCAGAGTTTCACACATGCCCAGACCCGATCTAGGGCTTATAGTGATATCCTAGTATCAGACTAGGTGCGTCAGCCATAGGCTCCATAATTTGACCCAAGGTCAAATACTTGGTAACAGACCAAGCTCCTCCATTCTTTTGGAGAAGGGCCCTCAGCTCTAGGCTAAGTCCCCCAGTACTAGATTGGTTCATCTTCCTGGTAAATGACCAGGTGCCTCCATTCAAAGAATGGCCATTCAGCTCTAGGTTGAGTCCCCTTGTTCTGGACTGGTTCCACATCCTGGTCCTTGACCAGATGTCTCCATTCAACAGAATGGGTACTCGACTCTAGGTTGAGTCCTCGAGTGCTGAGCTGGTTTCACATCCTGGTCCTTGACCAGATGTCTCCATTCAATATAATGGCCACTCAGCTCTAGGCTGTGTCCCCAGTGCTGAACTGGTTCCACATCCTGGTCTCGGACCAGATGTCCCCATTCTCCTAAGAGAATGGCTCTCGATGCTGCTTAGGAAAATTAACACTCCCTCTCTGCGAAAGAGGTATTCTCTACCCTACCAAGCTTGTCAAGAAAGTATACGAACTTTGCTATTGTCAGAGGCTTGGTCAAGATATCTGCGATGTGTTCATCTATACGGATGTACTGCAACTTCAGAGTGCCTCTCTGTACTAGGACTCTGATGAAATGATACTTCATTTCAATGTGTTTCGATCTGTCATGAAACACCGGGTTCTCTGAAAGCTTAATGCAACTTTGATTATCGCAATGGATGATCATTGAGTCAAGATTTCCATCGAACATATCAGATAGAACTTTCCTGATCCAAACTGCTTCCTTGCAGGCATCACTTGCAACAATATACTCTGCCTTAGCTATACTCTGAGCTATGGAACCCTGTTTCCTGCTGGACCAAGAGATCATTGCAGATCCCATACTGAAGCAGTAACCTGAGGTACTTTTTCGGTCTATTGCACTGCCAACCCAATCTGAGTCGGCATATCCTGCTAACAATACTCCACTACTTGAAGTATACCTGAGCCCATAAGTGATAGTACCTCCCACATATTTGAGTACATGTTTAGCAGCTACCCAGTGTATGTTCTTTGGATCGGACATGAACTGACTCAGAGCATTCTCTGTGTAATAGATATCTGGTCTCGTGTGTACGAGATACATCAAGGATCTAATGAGTTGTCGATACAGAGTAGAGTCCACACCTTGTGAGCTAGTGGCTGAGTCTCACAACTTTGTCAAGTTGGTAGTCATGGGCACGCTCAGTCCTGCATCACAAATCTCTGCAAGATGTCCACTACTTACTTCCCTTCTGTCAGGAAGATCTTGCCTGGCTTTTTCCAAACCTCTAGGCCAAGAAAATAATGCATCAAATTGATATCCTTCATTTCAAATTCAAAGGTAAGCTCCCGATATACCATGAGGTAAACTCCCAAATTGTAAATGTTTTGTAGTGTAGTCTTGGTCAGTTTTAAATTATTGAAAAGATGAGTGGATTAAGGGGAAGGGGTTTCCCGATATACCATGAGGTATTGAAAATATGTCCAGATATTTCCAAATGTGGTTACACACAAGAATGCGTGGGCTAGATGGAGTCACGAGGGTGTGTCCAACACTACACCAAATGAGGGTGTAGCCTGACAGGGCCTCACGGTCACTTTCTAGTTGTTCTTGCTTCCTTTGCAAAATTTGCCCACAAAAAGCAATTTATTGAATGCTGAATTTTTGTTATGTTTGGGGGAAGTTAATTTTATTAACGTGAGTTTGCTTAAATGTGAAAAATTACAAAGTGCACACTTCTATTTTTGGTTATCCCAAAGCTATGGGCGAACCTGCGATGAGCAAGAGCATACACGGAAGGAGCAGATTATACGTTCCAAATTGATATTGTAAAAGAAAGAAAAGTAAAGTGTGAGCATAAAAATTGGATCTACAGGTGAAAATGCTTCCCCTTTGAGAAATACGATACAGGATTTGGCTTGAAATATTCGTTTTATACTTAGATGTGGCCAAAGAAATTCAATAATGTCTAAGAGGGCCACGTAAATGATGCTTGCGATGTATACATAGAGAACGACCCCTCTCAAAGCTTTTACAAAATTCACTCTATGGAGAGAATAATCCTTGTGCTAAGAAAAATATTCTTGGGACGTCGCGAGTTACAAAGTTCACTTGGCAATTTAAAAAAAAAACACCTTTACAAACAAATCCGCTTTAAATATGCAGAGGATAGGGATGATTTTAGCATAACCCAAAATCCAAACCATTTTTATAAAATTGACGCTCACTACAAAAGGTGCAAATTGCTGAAGGATGAAATCTTAGCTTAAATTCAAACATTCTATGGTCTTTGCCGTTCGAATTAAATCGTTTTGCTCTTAGGAATGACAACTAGGGTAAATCGCGGCTTGAAAATTATCGATTGGCTTTTGTGTTTGACATCTTGGGTGAAAACGATCATAGTAAATATTTCTACTTGGAGAGACAAAATCGTTTTGTTGATTAAAGATGCTAGTGCTACTAACCCAAAATGAGACCCTTAAGATGATTGCAGAGACAAATTTGTATTACAATGACATTACTTTGAAATAAATTTGCAGAATTTGGGACTGACGCCTACAGTTTAATAATGCCTAATAAGCAGAAATTGAAGTGCCCAGTTAAAAACAATCTTCTCCACACAAACACAAGTTTTAAAAGAAATTTTAATTTATTTTGACAATGGATTAAAAGGCCAACAAGAGAAAAGTTATTGGACTTACCTGGACCGAGATGGATGATGAGACCCGTGTCTTCTTTGCTCACAACTCCCAACTAAATCAAGATTCATATCTAGACAAGCGATTTGTTCCCATAGAGTTTCCCTCCCCAAAACACGAAATAAATATTAGCAGTCCGCATAATGTTTATCGAATGAATTGACAAGGCTATCGTTATGGCAAGAGAGTAAGAGTGGCCACAATAGAAATAATGGCAAAATGCAAATAAAATCCAACGACAACAAACTCCCTAATATAGAACTCACCCAAGCCAAGGGAGGTCGCCCTTCAGTTTGCCCAAGCTAGCTCGTGATCCTGCCAAAACAAGTTAAAGATAGATTTTTCCTGGAAAAACAATGAAAATCTAGTGGTATACAATAGTTCAGAAGAGTAGAACAATCATCATCACATTAAAGATCTCAAGAGAAGTGGCAAATAAAATTTCCACTATTAATCTTTCAAGAGCGTAAGTCCTTTTACAAATATGAGACAGTCTCAATATATAGATCTCTCCAATACCAAACCCTAAAACCCAAAAGTATCAAGGGCTAGGATCAAAAGATAATACATCTAGATCAACGGCGAATAATTTTCCAGATACATAGTACATGGATCACTCAAAATAAGAGGGGCACACTCCCTCAAAGACGCCCTAAGGGGGACGTAAGACATAATAAGCGACTAGGAGTAACAACATAACTCCTTGGTGGGGCTAGGAGGTAGAATATGTCCTCTAGCATGACCCCAAAGTATAATAATAATCATGAAATATAAAGTGCCCAAAGACATTAGGACATGTGTCCCCAATAACATAAGATGGCGCCCCAAGTGATGAAGACTAGGACGTTTGGACCCCATGAAGGGTGGAAACCATGTCGAAAGATGTATGATGCATCAATAACATATCTTGAATTAACTTCATGCCATTTCCTTGCCCCTTTAAGCCAAATCGATTTCTTTGCTAGCCATTCTCTATTTTTTATATGCTTGAAACATCATCCCAAAAGATAAAAATTCCTACAACTACTGTTGACCACTCCTAGAGCTAATCTGAGTCCAAAATTAAATCTGGGGACATAGCAATATGGTAAAAACAAGTGTTCACACCACTATTTCCTCTGATAGCTTCCTAGGAGAATAAAACTTAACTTTGTAAGTGAATAAAATGCCATCTTTATATGGCATCAAGCAACTGGAAGATGAAATGGACATAATACCCACTACCTGTGCCCGGAACTAAAAACCAAATGTACCAATGAACTTAGAATGTCCAAATCATCTAGGAATGAGTATTCATACTCCATATGTCCATCAAAAGATACATCAAAAGGTCTATCCATGCCTAGATAATAATAAAAAATAAGGCCAATAAATGCTGATAATCATAAAAATAATGCAGCCATCACAAGGAACCACCATTTGTAGCATGGATCCATCTAATGAACTTTGATAGGCCCTGAATAATGAATATCGAACACTGTTGGCCAAACCCATCTTGGAACCTGTTGTTGACTTGGTCAAACTGAGTTGACTAGGTAAAAAATGATCAAAAGCGTGACCCAACTGAAAATCTCTAATGCTGCAAGGCACAAAAGGATAAAGCATGCTTCCTTATCTATGTTAATAGCAAGACTGAAGTACAAAATGGATTTTAACTGGCGATTATAAGTATAAAGCATTAATAATAGGTCCAAATCAAAGTAATTAGTTACTTCAAACAAAAGCCTCACGTGCATACTCATTTACAGACCTGACCATTTTGCTAATAATGGGTGATAGTGGGAGAAGCAAGGTTAGGCTAAGGGATTGACTTGACACTCTAACACTGAACATCTTGGCTGAAGGACAAAGGGGATCCACACTACACATGTGCTAGAATAAATGAACACTAGGGAATGGTTGTGTCTCATAGATGGGTGGAATGACGAGAATGTTTCAACTAGACTCTAGACAAGTAACCTTCATTTGCATTTACTTATGGTTAGCTTTGCACTTTAGATTTAACATTTAAACTTCAACATTTGGATCAAATTTCACTAGCCATCGTCCCAGAGCAGGTGCCCTGAATAGCTTTGCGGGCCTTAGATAATGACTCGGTATCAGTGTTCCACCAAGTTTTCGGGACGTGGGGGCGTGGGAGCGGGGAAACACACATTGGGGACGTGTAGAGACACCCCAAAATTTTGGGGTATTTTGAGGGACAGGGGGACAGGGAGGCGTCGAGGTCCCTAACATAGGGGGTTTAGTCTCTAAAATTATAAAAAAAAGTAAAATAATAAAAATATGAACCCCAACATATAAACATATCAATTCTAAATCCCATCACCATTTGCATACTAGCATGCTTATGTTTCCGAAGAGTTTAGTGTAATTTAATGTAATTGTTATAGCCAAGCATATCATATCGATGTTTGTTTCTTTTTATTTGTTTCTATTTCGTTTTAAAATGACCATTTAGTGTAAAAGCCTAAAATTTAAGATGAACCATTTCTTTTTTAAGTAAAAAAATTTAAAAAATCGAGGGCAGTTGGGCTTTGTTGGAGCCCCCCATTTTTAGGAGGGGGCGTGTGGGAGCCCCCCAATCTGGGAAACTTCTAGACCTGCGTTTCCCCAAGTTTCGCAGAAAGGGGGGCGCTGGGAAACGTTTCCCATGGAGCCCCCGAGCCCCCGGGGCGTGGGAAGCGTAGGGGGCGAGCCCCCGACCCTGGGAGGCGCGTCCCCGTGGAACACTGCTCGGTATGGCCTCCATTTCTGCCACCGTCCATAGGTGCGATGGAGTGGCCACCCTGTTGCCCTATATAGGAAAATGACCTTACATCATACAAAGGATGAGTGCGTGTCTCGGGCAACTGACTAGCTACTTGAAGATATTTACTTTATTTGTAGTAGTGTTTAAAAACACTATTTTTGCTGACTAGGAATCCATCTAGATAGAGAATTTAAGTTTTGATTCCTTAGTGTCTAAAGAAACTTTTGGCTAGGACTACTCGTTTTCAAGGACTAGAGGAAGACAATCCCTGTGATGAGAATCACACAAACCAAGACCAAGACACAATAAACATGGAATCTAATCCAACATAAAGGCATAGGCAGGGGAAATCCTCAATGTCGCTAGTCAAGATACAAGTCAAGGCTAAAACCAAATGTGGATGATGACGGATGGATGAAGAAAGTGATAAGGCGATGCCGCGATTAGTAAGCTGAGTCCTTGTAGGGAAATGACCAAGTCCATACTATGAAAATGCATGACCAATGCGTATACACAAGAATGTCCTAAACGAAAGCCACTAAATCACTTAAACTCTAAACCAACAATACAAGCAAGATAGAATATTGTTGATATATAACCACCATAAACCAAGTCAAGCTACTAAAATAGATAAAAGAGCACAACCATAATCCAAGTGCAGAAACCATATATAGCTGGGTCATATATCTGCATCTGAGCTCTGTACATCTGAATGGCACTGGAACACTGCTGCTATATATCATGGGCACTATCATCATATAAGCTCTGAATAATAAAGAATGGCTAACTCAGTCATCATATTTGGGGTCGTGAGGCTCAATCATGGCATGAAATTGATAATCTATATGCTTTGGGTCCACTGAATGCACAAGTGATCCTCATCAGACAGCTGACCTCTTGTATATCATAGCAAAGGAATGGCTCAGGAATGTGCTCAAAACTGCTCTGGAATCATGGTATCCTTGGTTATTGTGATAACAGGCCCTAGATACCTGCTAGGGACTTAAACTGCTTGGTTAACTGACGAGGAACCCTAGTTAACTGACCAGGGTGCCATTCCTAGAGAATGGCTCTTGCAGCTGCATTATCTTTAACGGTTATTTGCAAAATTTGTCTTTGATATTAGAAACCACTCTCTCTCATCAGGTTTTCCTTTAGGGGTTTTTCCTGGGCCTTTTGGATAAAATACTGTGTTTGAAATTTATTGTGTGGCTGATTTTTATCTCTGCTTATTGAATGTTCGTAAAATTTTCCTAGTGTTTCAAGTTTCAGTACTGTTTATGATTGAAATTCCATTTTCAGCAGTTAAGACATTAATGAGGTTGGGCATTAAACTTTATGCACTGACGAAAACTTGAAATTAGGTTGGGAATGTGAAAATTTACAAGGTTGGTTTGGTATACTATGAATTGTTCCTCATTCTTTGCTTTGGCTCTAACCAACCATCAAGTAAATTGGTCCAAGTGACATGATTTGGTCCAAGGAGGGCGTCCCAAGCCTTTATGAGCAAAAATCAATGATAGTGTTGCCGCCTAAGTCGCAGCTCGGGTCACGTGGAAAAACTATTCAAGCCACTGGGTGTGACCTTGAGAGCATGCTCGAGCCAAGTGTTGTCACTTGATACTCAACTCCTCCATCTAGGCCAACTCCTAGCGAAGCCAAGGGGGGTGGACCCTGTGAAAAATAATCTAAGGCGGTTTCTAACTAGGAAAGTATGAAACAATAGATTTTCTAAGGGTTTTTTAGAATGAAATGAAATAAAATGTTACCTACCAATTACTGCAAATAAGTTACTCTTGGCAACCTTTAGAGAAAGGAACACATCATTCAAGACACATTTGCGAAATTAACTTGTGCAAAAAAAGAGTAAAAAGACCAGTGCCAAATGAAGAAAGTGCTTTGCATATGAGGGTTGCTAGTGTAGTCTGAGTGAAAGTATTGCCTTGTCTTGGTTGGTAAATTTTAGATTTATTAAATGAGTGATTAAGGGATTGGTTAATTGTGGGTTTGGCCCAATAAGGAAAGCTCTCTTGAAATGAGCGCTAGAGGAGTTTTACAAAGTGTCTAATAGGGCGAGGCATAACCTGCTTGGAGTAGCCCCCTGACTCTGTGGTGTCCACCCTTTTGCGACCTCCTGATTTTTCAAGAAACGAGCTTATATGGATTGTCCTATTATTTTAATCACTCGTATCACTTTCTGGTATAGCTAATTGATAAGACAAGCTGCAGCGGTGCAGAGCATACGAGGAAGGAGCCTTCATTTTGATTAAAAGTCCTAACATGTTGTCTTTCTTGACAAACCAATTCACGACTACGAGTCTTTTTCCCCCTCTGAGATACTCGGGAGAGCACAATTAGGTAAATCTTAAAGACTAAAGAAACAAAGGAGCAATTTTCTAATTAGTTCCTACCACAAATCTCTTTCCCCCTTTCGGGATGCTCGGGAGAGCGTGGGGTAAGTATTTTCTTTACTTTGACAACATAAAAAAAAGATAAACAAGAAATACAAGTTGATCTAGCTAAAACTCAAAAATCACCAAAAAGGCACCGATGCAAATCCCTCCATGGGGGATGAGGAGTGGGCAATTAGGAGCCTACTCAAATGTTTATTAATTTTTTACAACATTATGAGAAATTCACTTTGGTCCTTATAAATTGGATCCAAAGGCTTACAAATTATTGAAAAAATGAATATCTATGCAAGAGGGAGCTCCGTTCGCCTTCTTTTCACTCAATTCTTTGAAAATTCGCCAGAGCTTCCTCCTCTTTTTTTTGTTAAACCTGCAAAAACAACAAGCAAACATTAGTCAAACATGCCCCAAAACACTTTAAGAGTGCTTTGGGAAAACCTACCAAAATTTGCCAAAAAATTCTTAGTAAAAACTGGATAAAAACTAAGTGAAACCAATTGAGAAAGTGAGCTAGGAAGCTATTTCTCAGGGTCTTTGTTTGCTTCCTAAGGATAGCAAACAAATCAAAGCACTTAGATGCTAGATATGGAACTTAGAATTGGAAGCTAACTTACTAATCAAGCTTTCTGTTATACTAGATAAATAACTTGAATAAGTAAGGTAATGCTTTAGATATGGACTAAATGTAAATTTTCCTTTAATATTCAACTAGGGCTAAATAGTGCATGCAAAATATCAACTAATAACCACACATGAATATCTTTTATAGTATGCAGCGGAATATAAAACTGAGAAATAACTCACAACATCACATCACAATATTGACACTATTATTTTGGGTATGGAAACCCTTGGAAAAACCGGTGCAGTCAGATATAGATTTTATTATGAAAAAATATGGAACTTTCACAATCACTGCAAATTCACCCAAACCTGGCGAATGCTGTACTCGACAAAATCACTGGGCAAATCCCAGCGAAACCTCAACACCCTCCTGTGTGAGTGTACGACCCAGTTGTACGAAGCTCGATGATCCAGCTGCTCGCTCCTCCGTATTCTCAGCTAAATCCTTTGTCTCACTTTCTCTCCCTGTCTATATCCTGTCTCTTTTGGAATACAAGTGTGTGTGTTCTCTCCACCAATTGATCTCTCTTTTATAACTTTTGGTAAAGCAAAAACCCTAATTTCACTTTCACTTTAACTAGTGGTAAAGCAAAAACCCTAATTTCACTTTCACTTTAACTAGTGGTTCACTAAAGTTAATTTAGATCACTTTAATTTATTTTCCAAAGTAAACTTAGGAAAAGTAAATTAAATACAATTGGCTTCCAAATTTAAGTCTTCTGCATGCAAGAACACATGCATGCAGGAAGACCTTCCTTGTTGCTGCTAGCTAGTTTAACACTAAGAAGTAATATTGCTTTGCAAAACAAGTACAGATCTATAAAAGAAAAGAAACTTGTCTCCAGATCTTTCCCAAGTCTCCAGATCCATGCCTCCCTCTATGGACGTATCGTAGATTGGACTTCCACAAATTTATGAATAGACACTCCCCTCGTTGGACATAGCATAGATGGGATTCTGAATAAAATTTTCACAAGTTGGATTATCTATAAAATTCCAATAGTCATCACCGCCATCTATGTCATATATGATAGAGTCTTCCTTGCTGGTATCACATCCTTGGCTATATCCCTCCTCATGATCATAGTTATCTTCTTCGGAAAAAAGGTCATAAGGTAGTAAACCTTCCAAACTATCATCATTATGTTCATTATAGATTTCATCATAAGTTTCACTATATGCTTCTGAAATGGTTTCTTCTTGAGGTAGATTTGTGGTACCAATGTGATCATCTTCTTCTCTAAAATAATCTTGAGGACACTTCAAATATTCATTGTCATCATGAGGTGGATTCCCATTAATATCTTCAATCAAGGGATTCTTATGAATCTCTTTCTTAGCATCAAGTTGTGTTCTAGGGATAGTGCTGTTAAATTTTTAATGGTTATATCAGATCTTAAAACATTTAGCATCATAACAGCATAACCATAAGCCAAAAGATCACTGAAAGATAGACAAGCACAACCATACAAAAAGAACACAGAGATTTATCCTGGGAAAACCCTAAAGGGAAAAACCCAACAAAGGCTTCCTCAATATAGATGCCCCAAAAAGATAAAAGGTAAAACCCAAAAGACTGATCCTCCTTCTTCTCCAGCCACAACTCTTTCTCTCTCTCTCTCATGCGCTACACAAGTGAGTGTGTGTGTGTTCCAAATGATGAGCGCCACACCTCTATTTATATTCATCCGTTCACTTTAATAATTAATTCCGACATGTAGGCTCGAGTTAATCATGTAGGCTCGACTTAAACATGTAGGCTCAAGTAACCACAACTTGGGTGCCAATGACCCACCTTTACAATTTGAGGGGACTACCTCATGACTCTTATTAGTTCTTCCGATTAGAAGCATTGGAGTATAAAGAAATACAATTGGTTCTCCCGGTAGGACCATCCGGGACCACAAAAAGTACATATAGAATATTCTTCGAAGTTACAATATTTCAACACTCCCCCTTAACGAGAAGGGTATTCTACAACAACATCAACAACAACAATAGTAAGAGAGAGATAGAGGACATCATCAGCGTCATCAGGGTAACACATCTATAAATCATTGGAAGCTCTTCAACATCATGTAGTCTTCATCTTCAATCTTCAGTCTTCAGCAACAACAACACTTTGACTGCTTTGATTAATAACATCATCAATAGCACTTTGACCTTTCGATCAGCAACAACATCTTCAGCACTTTGACCTTTCGATCAGCAACATCTTCAGCACTTTGACCTTTTGATCAGCAACAACATCTTCAGCACTTTGACCTTTCGATCAGCAAGAACATCTTCAGCATTTTGACCTTTCGATCAGCAACAACATCTTCAACCCTTTGACCTTTCGATCAACAACATCATCATAATCATATTTTGATCTTTTGATCAACAACATCATCATCATATTCTGATCTTTCGATCAACAACATTAGCAACATCATCATCATACTTCTAACTTTCGAGCAGTATGGCATCATCATCACACTTTGATCTTTCGATCAGGACGACATCATCATCACACTCTGATCTTTCGATCAGTAACATCATCATCATTAGCAACAATCTGCAATCCACAGCTCAAAGACAAAAAAGTATTTGGATCACTTTTGGACTTAAAGTCCAAGGATGATGCAATCCCACCACATTCTCGACAACAAAAGTCACCGGATTGATTACGGGTAATCAGTCCCTATCACTTTAGGACTAAGTCCAAGGATGATGCAACCCTACCACATTCTCGACAACCGAAGTCACCGAATTGATTATGAGAGAATCAGTCCCTATCACTTTAGGACTAAGTCCAAGGATGATGCAATCCTACCACATTCTCGACAACTGAAGTCACTGGATTGATTACGGGAGAATCAGTCCCTATCACTTTAGGGCTAAGTCCAAGGATGATGCAATCCTACCACATTCTTGACAACCGAAGTCATCGGATTGATTACGGGAGAATTAGTCCCTATCACTTTAGGACTAAGTCCAAGGATGATGCAATCCTACCACATTCTCGAAAACCAAAGTCACTGGATTGATTATGGACAGATGTCTCGAGATGATACAATCCCTCTTCATTCTCGAGGACCGAGGTCACTGGATCACTTTACGGAATGTTGCCAGGGATGATACAATCCTACTGCTACATCACTGCTCCCCCTTTCGAGGAAGGTCTTTCTAAACAACACCAAGCTTGTCTCGAAAGTTTTCGAACTTTACTCGAGACAGAGGCTTCGTCAGCACATCATCGTCTAAACCACCATCATCTACATCTTTAGTATGTGAATACTGAACTATCACCATCTGTATCTCCAGTATGTGAATACTGAAAGCATCATCATCTATATCTTCAGTATGGGAATACTGAAACATCATCATCTCTATATTCAGTATAGAAATACTGAATCACCATCATCTGCATCTACAGTATGTAAATACTGAAACATCATCATCTGCATCTTATCTCGTATGTAGAAATACTGGATTTCTATGTGTTACGACGGAACATAGGGTTCTTTGTCATCACAACTCTGGTTATCACATAGAATCATTGTAGTATCCATCTTCAGGTCAAAGAGACCTGATATCAGCTTCTGAAGCCATATGGCTTCATAACTTAGCAGAGCAATTTGCTATGTATTCTGCATCAGCCGTGCTAAGAGAAACACTAGACTGTTTCCTGCTAAACCATGAGCTCATAGCAGACCCCAAACAAAAGCATCTACCTGATGTGCTTTTCCTGTCTGAGATACTTCTAGCCCAATCTGCATTTGTATAGCCATACAATCTGTAGTCATGGTTTCCATCATAGTATAGACCAAAGTCTATAGTTCCTTTTAGGTATCTCATCACATGTTTTGCGTCTATCAGGTGAACCTGTCTAGGTTGAACTAGATATTGACTCAAGGTGTTCATAGCAAAACACACGTCTGGTCTGGTATTTGTTAAGTACATCAATGACCCAATAATCTGTCTGTATTGAGTCACATCTACTAACTCTGATGAGTCATCGACTAATAAGTTCAGGTTGGAATCCATGGGTGTGGCCATGGCTTTTCATTCAAACATATCAAATCTTTTCAAAACTTGCACTGCATACTTTCCCTGATTGAGAAAGATTCCTTCATACTTCCAGACCTAGGAAATAAAGTATTAGACCAAGGTCTAAATTCTACAGCAAACTTCTTCTTGCATTCTACAATTTGTTTCTCATTCCCTGTCAGAAATAGATCATCCACATATAGTAATAGTATGACAAGTTCATCTTCTACAACCTTGTAGTAAAGGTTAGGATTGACTTTACTCTTGGCAAAGCCCATGCTCGTCAGAAAACTATCTATTCTTCCATACCAAGCTCTGGGAGCTTGCTTCAGGCCATAGAGGGCCTTCTTCAACTTGCATACGTGAGTCCATCTGTTTTCAACTTCAAATCCTCGTGACTATTCGATGTAAAACTCTTCCTCAATCATACCATTAAGGAAGGCTTGTCTTTACTTCATCATGGAAGAAACTACCATGATAGTTCTGAAGGAAGTGTACCTTGCTTCTTGGAGTAAGTGTCTTTTCAGAATTAATTCCCTCTTTTTGATAGAAACCTTTAGCCACAAGTCTTTCCTTACTTCTATCAGCAACATATTTTATCTTGCAAATCCATTCGGAAGATACCACATTCTTGCTTTCTGGTTTGAGTACTATATCCCAAACATCATTCTAGTATTCCTTCATCATAACATCTTCTATGAGTTCGTCTTGTCAGGTCATCAACATATCCTAGTCTTCTGCATTCAACCTTGAAGGTTGGAACCCACTTTACTCTTGGTAAAGTCTCGATCCATCAGGAAGCTATCCATCATGTCGTATCATGTCGAACTCAGATATCTTCTGTAGTCACTCCCCCTGAAGTGGAGTATCATCTTCCCCCTTCATTCTGTACAGGTGTTTCTATTCTTGATATATACTTCTAGTGGGTCTGGTCAATAGAGTATGTCATGTCATAGTCTATTCTTTCTGAGGTAAACCACGAACCTTGCTTTGTACACTTGTTCTGGTAGATCCATGTGGAAGATACTACAGACTTCCCTTCAGGTCTCGAAACCATATCGTAGACATCATTCCCCATGATCGACTGTTACTCTTTGATCATAACTTCTTTCATAGCCGGAAAGGTTAGCATCAATGATGTCACCCAACTGTGTTACACAACTAGAGTGTGTCCAAGGCCTCTTACTTTGGTTTGGAAGTCTCGCCATTCTTTTCTTCATCTTGAGTTATCTCTCGTACCTATGGTGGTCTTCATCCTTCGAGGTGGATCTACCACTCTCTGAAGCTTTTTTTTTCTGTCACGATGTCTCTGACCCTGGGAGCTTCAGATTTATTGGAGTGAATCTTGAATTGTCATCACTTGTTCTTCGGAACAAGTCTCATCCTTCTTTTCTTGTAGGAGGTTGTACAGGACCTTTCCTACAATTCAACTGCACCAGTAGCATGGTTAGAACCATTGCATAGAACATATACATAACGACAAATTCTTATGCATCATGCAACTGTTTAGCCAATACAACGTTCATCCATATCTCACGGAAACTTTCTAGATGACATCATTGATATTGTGTGCTAATCCAATATGTCAGCAAGGAGGTTTCATTCTAGATAAGTAGCAATGGAGAGGTGTATAGCACCATGAGCTACTTACTCATCACATGCATATTGTTATTAATGCAAACATTCCATCATGCATAACACATCAACTGAATACAAAACAATATCATGAAATGACAATTGAATACTTATCTTTTATTTGTTTCATGGGTAGACTCCTTCTTGATCATTTTGCTTCATCATCTTCTTCATTCATGGAATCATCATTTCTTATCCAAATGATAAGATGGATAAGAGGTTCTTCAAGAATTGAGTTCTTCATATTCCTCATCGCTTGAGGGCCCTTCTTTGAATGGTGAGAGCTTGATCTTCAATTGCTCCCATCTTCTTCTTCTCTTCTTATGAGTCGAGCTTCTTCTTCTTCCCAGAGTCAGCTGAAAGTAATCACTTCCTTCTGGCACACATTCCTCGCATGAATGAATTCCATGATCCTGGGAGGCCATTCAAGGTGGCTATCACCAATTTGTTTCTTAAGGTCATCTTTCGATGTATGTTCTTTCCTTCAAATAGCTTGGTCAAGGAATCAAACATCTCTTTCGGTGTCTTTAGGGAAGACACTTGTGGTACAAGTTGATCCGTGACTGAATCAGCAATGATCTTCTTGGCCTTCACCAAGTTCTTCTGGTGTAAGGCTTTGAGCCTCATCTCCCTCTGGAACTGGAACCTCTCTACTCATGTAGGTGTCCAATTCATTTTCCTCAGAGAGATCAAATACTTCCATGCTTGGAAGTTGTCAACTTCACCAAGCTTATCATCAAGCTGATGAGAACCTCAAATGGAAATAGCAAAAGATTAGATCTTACCGATTTGAGGTGTCCGTCCTGGTTCCGGAGCTGGCTGATCTACGGTTTGTCAGAGAAACCCTAATTTTCAAAACTTGGAATCTTTCAGATCTGATTGGATAGAAAGATAGATCTCTTCAAGTTGAGCTGTCCAATGTACTTTTTTTTTGAAAACGGTGGAGGGAAGCTCCCGGAACAGGAAGCCCTAGTTTTTCAATTTCTCCTGCAGAAATGCCTGATACTATTTCTGTGCTATCTCCGAAATTACTGCTCCTCTATGTCTGAAACTTCTCACTGAGGTATCCTCGCATGTCCCTGTTCCAACACCACAGGTTTCATCAGAATTGGTTTCACCAATTGGGACTTATGATCATTTTCCCAAGGTGACCTGTTACAGGACTGTTCAGAACAACGAAGTTGTACGGACTGCCACGTGTCTCTGTTTCATCTTCTGTTTCTGAAACTCGGACCACAGAAAGTACAGTCTGTGCCCTTTTTGGAACATCTTCCGAAATTTCATTTGGACCTTTGTAGCCCAAGATATAGCAATTCTCCCCAGATATCCTGTTTAGGGATGAATCTTGGAAGAGGTTGGAACCCTAACTTGGAGGGATCATATCTCCCAGAATATGGCGAATCCGGGGCTGAATGTTGGACACAGTGTACATCAGAATTTTATCTTCGACCTCTGCAATTTTAAGCTCCTGAGCCTTCTCCAATCCCGAGATATAGCGAATGTATCAAAACTTATCAGTTTTAGTATTTAGGGTTTTTCCAGCTCAGGGTCAAACTAGGGTTTGACTTTCTCGAAGTTTCACCCAACCAAAAATCTTGAACCAGGTCTCTAAACTTCGATTTTGATGAGGAGAGCAATCCTATGTCGGGCTCACTAAAAAAATCCTCTTCTGTAGAAAGCCCTAATTTCTCGCACCGAAAACTGAAAATGCTTGGAATCGAATTCTGCTTCGACAGAAGATGTGCCCTTCAATGGAGAGTCAGCCTAACATACTTTTACTGATGGATTGTGGAGAGAGACCCAAAAAGTAAGATGACCTAGCTTCTGTAGCTGCACAATGTCTTCTTTTAGGGTGGCTCTGATACCATGTTGAATTTTTAATGGTTATATCAGATCTTAAAACATTAAGCATCATAACAGCATAACCATAAGCCAAAAGATCACTGAAAGATAGACAAGCACAACCATACAAAAAGAACATAGAGATTTATCCTGGGAAAACCCTAAAGGGAAAAACCCAGCAAAAGCTTCCTCAATATAGATGCCCCAAAAAGATAAAAGGTAAAACCCAAAAGACTGATCCTCCTCCTTCTCCAGCCATAGCTCTCTCTCTCTCTCTCTCATGCACTACACAAGTGAGTGTGTGTGTGTTCCAAATGAGGAGTGCCACACCTCTATTTATATTCATCCGTTCACTTTAATAATTAATTCCGACATGTAGGCTCGAGTTAATCATGTAGGCTCGAGTTAAACATGTAGGCTCAAGTAACCACAACTGGGGTGCTAATGACCCACCTTTACAATTTGAGGGGACTACTTCATGATTCTTATTAGTTCTTCCGATTAGAAGCATTGGAGTATAAAGAAATACAATTGGTTCTCCCGGTAGGACCATCGGGGACCACAAAAAGTACATATAGAATATTCTTCGAAGTTACAATATTTTAACAAGTGTCACCATGCTCTAAAAGATGTTTGAATTCCTCCTGATTGAGATTTTCAAAGGAAACTCAAAACACTCAATGTGACCCACCATGATGAAACGAGGTAGTTTCTGGATTTTCTCATGATATTCTACTTCGGGTAACATATTTAAAAAATAATTTTTAAAGTTCCTTTCCACTGCTACCATGCAACTCCCTTTTCCACACCACTGCTTCAGAGACATCCTGAGGAAGTTTGAAAGGGATGTAATGTGTTTATTTGGAATATCCTCAGAAAACCAACTATATGGTTTTTCTGCCAAGGTCTTGCAAACATTTGCATCATGTTGTCTTCATGAACAATATTGAATTCAGCTAACAACCTGATGAAATCTATGACGTGATGGATCGCTGAATCACAATGGCCATAAAAGATCCGAAAATAATTATATATATCATTCTGGCCATGATAAAAGTTGGGGAAACCTTCGATGTTTGAGAAGTCAATGGGATAAAAATGCTCAGCAAGATATTGCAACAGAAATAATTAAAACCAATGTTCCCCTAAGTTTCCGGGACGCGGGAGCGGGGAAACGCACGTTGGGGACGTGTGGAGACCACCTCCAAATTTTAGGGAAATTTAGGGGGGACGGGTGCACGTCGGGGTCATAAAAATTATAAAAAATATAATAATATTATAAATCTAGGCAATAACAATTCGTCCTGTATAAATATCGTTTAAATTGCTCCCTGTAAATATAGTCTAATTCTTGAATGATTCAACACTCTTCAACATTGTGTAAATCCATGGCATAGATGTTGTAATGGGGAAGTGTGACCAGATAACCCTATTTCTTCGTGATTCCAGAGGGCATCACATTATTTGAGGATTTCAAGTCCAAAATACAATTATGCAAGAGTGAATTATTAATCCTATATTCAGATCATATTCATCAATAACACCTTGTGCTTGCCTCCTCTAGGCTTTTAGCCCTTGCCACTACCTTGAATCTCAAAGTTGATCCTCGAAGGACTTTACTCAACACCCTACAATTTTGATGAAACTTCCTAAACCAAGCATTAAAATAAGGTAGAATTAGAAAACAAAATCATGCTTAATAAGTGATTTTACTTGACTAAAGGGTACATTTTGATTAAGGTGATGATAGAGGAGTTTAACAATCAACACCACCAACATCAAGGTACATAGAGAGGTTGATGTGCTTGATTAAATGACAATCCCTTAACCTCATACATGATAAAATCCATTGGAAACGTTGCAATCTTGAAATCCTGAAAACTGTTAAGTCTGCTGAATTCTGAATGGGATCTAAAATTCTACTTTTTGCATATGAACTTCGATGAGGTTGGAACCACTCTCAAACATCCTAATACAATTAATGGTAATGTTAAAAATTTAAGTAAAAGGACAAAAAATGAAATATAAGGAAAATACTAGTTTTACTTTAAGAATTTAACATTACCATTACTACCGGAGCGCCTAGGAGCACCCCACTTCATCGGTGTGTGCTTCAAAATAGGGGGGTGAGCTCCTCCCCGTGTTTCCCCAAGTTTCGCCAAATTGGGGGCGAGAGGAAACGTTTCGGAAGGAGCCCCCAAGCCCCCTGGGTGTGGGGAGCGAGGGGGGCGAACTCCCGACCTTGGGGGGTGAGTCCCTGTGGAACACTGATCAAAATACAACAACATATAGATTAACACGTGATATGTAAAGCACAGAGAAGCAGATGATTGTAAAATGTAAAACTGGTGCCAATGGAGTCCAAAAAATAAAAGAGTGCTGTTGTATTGCCGAAAGAAAATGTGTTGCAAGTGCTCTTGGTCAAATTTTAGATTAATATGGAGATGAGTTGATTAACTTATGGGGGAAGGGAACTCCAGATATACCCGAACGTACGAGGAGTATGTCCAAAACCCTTATTTGATGCGGCTCCCTGCAAGGAATATGTGGGCTGGTTGGAGTCTCTGGGACGTGTTCAGCACTACACCAACAAGGGTGTAGCCTAACGGTGTCTCAAGGTCACTACCTAGTTGTTCCCGCTTCCTTTGTGGATTTTGCCACCCCAACGGATCAAATCGAGGCGTTGGATTTTCGCCCAGGGAGGTTAGTTTGAGATGTGAAAAAATAACTATGCTAGTCACCCGCGTTGCTTTTGATGTAGCCAATTGGTCATTCGAACCGCAGCAGTGCAGAGCATACACAACGGAGTCTAAGTAATTTTTTAAGGATTTTATGACTTGTTTGTTTGTTTAAAAAGAAAAAATGACCTTCAAGAGTCTCTTTCGGTTCAAGTGAACCTCAATCGGGAAAGCAAGGAGGGGTGATTTTTATTATGTTAAAGTGAAATAAACTGAAAAAAGAAAACAATAAAGAAAGAGAAGTTATCTAATTAATACCACCACACATCTCTTTCCCCTTTCAGGTAACTTGGGAAGTCGTTGGGTAAGTATTAGTATTACTTTGACTTAACAAGATATGGAATGATATAACATTTATCAAAGTATACTATCCTATAAAAAAGAAATAAACTAAAATGTAGAAAAATGCAAAAAACGAAAAAAGACAAAGATGTGGATCCCCCTAGGGGGAATGGGGATCAAAAGAGCCTACTCGATATATCTTTTATTATGCTCGGTTACAATGTTTTGTTGGAAAATACCACTTGGTTCTTATAGGAGATGAACCGAAGAGCTTACAAAACTATCAAAAAGTGAAAACGGAAGAAGGGGACACTCTCGGGGAGCTCTGGATGGCCCAAATGTCAGTTTTCGGGCAGCACCTCCTCTTTTTGGATGGACCTGCTAAAAACCAACAAGCTTTTATCAGTAAAAAGTGCCCAAAAACACTTTGGAAGTGTCTTTGGACAACACAAAAAACTTGTAAAAATTTCTAAGTTAAAACTATAGAAAAGATGTGAAAATTAACAAAAGAAAGCAAGCTTTCCTGCCGATCTTGGCTTGCTTTTTGGGAAGCCAATAATATTTAACACTTTATTGCAAGATTTATCTTTAGATTTCAAAAGAAAGACTACTTTATGCAAGCTAGAAATTTTCTTTAAAATGCTTTGCCAAAAATAAACCTTCTCATGCTAGATCTACTTGAATGAATGTGAAAACTGAAACGCAAACTAGATCTAATTGCAAATTTGTATTTTAGTGTATAGATCTAAGTAAACAAGACAAGTAACCAAAGAGAGTATTGATTTTAAACAAGAGAAAGGAGAGAGCAAGAGTATGTTGCCGGGAGGGTTTTGCTTTGAAAACTTCATAGTGGGATGCCGAGGGGCTATGTCCTTCGTATTTGTTAGGAGTGGGGTGGAGTCAAACTAGATCCACACCTCTTCCATGCTTGGTGCCCTAAATCTCAAACAAACACTTGCAATACCTGTGAGATCTTGAAACACATATAAAAAGAGGTCAAGCTAACATGTAAATAAACTTATTAACATGCAATATTTCAGAGAGCAATTTAGAGCATAATGCAATAAAAATTGAAAAAATACATAGGTTACCTCATCAAAGAAAATTGACAATCTTAGTCCACACACAATAGCACAACACCATTAGCCTCCAAAGCTTCTCTTTATTCCAAGCAAAATAGCAAAATCACAACAGATTACAATAGCATGTGCTTTCTTACTCCAAACCCAACTAGCTTGAAAGAGAGAATGGCTGCTTTATTTATAGCCAGAGCAAGCCCCTGGGGGGGTCTACCTACACTGAAGATAGACTCGGAGTGTATCTAAGTTGAATTGAGTCACACTGAGTTGAACTGAGTGACACTGAAGAGGTGAATGGCACCTTTCACCTAACAACCACTCCAATTAATCATCAACTGGCAACACAACCACCTAACTTCTCCATTGGCGTCCCTCACTCCCTCACGCGTGAGTTTCCAAGGTTGGTAGGAAGTGGGTGATGTCATCCATAGTAATACATTCGCTTCCTCCAAAAGTTTAAAACAATTTTATGTTGGAGAGGGGTCCACCCCCTCCTCCAAACTCAATGCTCACCCTCACACGCGAGCTTGAAACTAGTTGACGTCACCGACTTTACATGCCATCTCCTTCATAACATATGAGATAATACATTAAAAATATATCCAAGGTTTGTAATACTCATTATATGAAGGGGGGGGGTCCGCCACCTAAGAAAACTCGCTAGCTTGTTTGGTGTGTTAGCGTGAGTCCCTCCTTCTTGACGTCACCACCCACTTTAAACCATATGATACCTCACCTTATAACCAAAGTTTGAGTTTTAGCATTTGAAAAAGGGTCGCATGTTTTACGGGGACCCATGCCATGTCATTTCCACACCTTTTTTAAATGAATTTTGATTTTTTCAACTTTGTCCCTTTGTGCCAAATTGTTGCAGTTTAGCATTAAAATGCCATTTTGATGCTCTGTTAGTTGAATAATGTTCCACGGGGTGTTTTGGCCGCTCGAATCATATGAAAAGTGGCTTCTGGGGTAAAGAGGACACTCTGAGTGTGAAAACAAGCATCCCCATGCCAAAAACGAACTTCGAACCCAAGTTTTATTACACTTTGAATTTTTTATTATTAAACCATTAAAAATGGCCTAATTTTATGGCAAAAATTTATTTTCTCGAAATTAAACGAAACTCTAGGGGGACCCAGCACATGTCCATACGATTCTCTTCGAATGCCTAGCATGCTGAAAAACATTGACACAAAGGCTCTAATAACCTCTTAAGGCCTAACCACCAAGACAACTACCCCAACTTTGTAGGTGTGAGTGAACAACTTGGAAATATTAGTAGTTTGTTCAACAACCAATAGTAACATAGGGAAAAAACACTCTGTCGGCTTGATGCTTAAGTATGGGAAGCTGAGCCTTTTATAAAAACTATCATGCTAGCACATTTTTTACAATTCCCCCGAGGGTGTATGAACATGTGTTACAAACATTTCGAACAGACTCCCTGAAAAAGCCTGGCGGACTTCTGAACCCCGATCATGAACAAGTGTGCTTGTTTAAACCTTGTTGGCTCACCTGAAAAATCCACCAAGTACAACTTAGGTGGTAACACATAGTATCCATAAAAATTGGAGGAAAAACCTGAAAACTAAAACAAAAACTTTAAATGCTAATGCATTGTGGTGACTCAATTTCCAATCTCTTATGAGAGAATTGTTTCGATAGTCCTTGAAGGTTCCCAAGTATGGAGATTTTTGAGAAGAGAAGTCACACTATCTTCAAACATTTTATGAAGGTTGCACTAAATTTGGAATTAAGATATTCCATAGAAAATAAAGATTTGTAAAATTTTTAAAATAATATTACATATTAATTTATATATAATATGAGAACTTGTTTATATATGATTGGTTTTTAAAGTAGAATTATTAAATATATTTAAAAACATAATATGGTTAATATGTCTTTAAAGAATTTTTGATGCATACTAAATATATTAATTATCCTCATTAAAATTAAAGGTGTAATGAAAAACATAATTATGTGTAGTAATTTAAATCATAGTAAATATTCTTTTAATTATGTGTGGTAATTTAAAGCATAGTAATTATTCCTTTGTAATAAAAAATAATTATGTAACATCCCCTTCACCCAATCCAACCAATGGAAGGGGACATTAACTTAATACGTGCTTCTAAATTTCGCTCCATATCCCTTTTACGAATTCATTTTATTGAGAAATACGTGTGCAAATGCTTAATAGAAATACACACGGAAATAAAATACATCCACACACACAACACATGTATTTACAAGTATAATCATTACAAGCATCAAATAAACATGACCGATTCAAATATAAATGAATACTTATCTTTAAACAAAGAAGATCCAAGCAACTGACTGTGTAAGAGCGATTTTCCATCCCAACCATAAGAACTCTGTCTAACATATACTATTTTTGCTGAGAGGCCACCCCCAAGCTATGCTATGAGGCCTCCAGGGCATAGGAAATACCTGCAGGATTCTCTCTCTCATATCACAACCCGTTTTGTTCTCTATGCTTAGCCAAAAGCTCATTCAGAGCTCTATAGTGATCTCAGTAAGTTATCACAGCCATGGCACTCCTTCCATTTGCCCCCCACACACAAGGAAGGCATTTCCCTTCACTGATCCACAGTTCCCTCAAGAAATCCAACCCTTACAATGCTTACAAGTGTGTGCAGTAAGATTCCAACATGTTTTATGCTATTGGAGAACCTCCTGCAACATTAATTCATGGCTTCTCAAGCATCAGAAAGCAACAAAACTCAATGGATAAAGGTTTCTAGCATGCCCAATCTCTATGCTCACCTACAACCATCTATTTTCCCTTCAAATTCACAGCTTTGTCTCTAGATTCGAAGTTCTGGGTTAAACACAGTCTAGTTATGGTCATGAACAACAACAGGAAGCTCTACGTAATGTGGAAGTTGTATTGTACTCAATAGTCCCATTGGCCTACTTTTGTGGTCATCAGTCAGACATTAATAAAATTATCTTATCTTATCTTATCTCTCTTAGTTCTTAATAGATTTGTTGTTATGATGGATCTATGCTAGTGGTTCAAAATGTATCCCTTGCGGGGTTTATCTTTATCCACTATCCTTAATACTTTGATTAATGGCCTCGAATCTTTAACAACCTCATTGACTTCATCTAAATAGGATCATTGAAAACTAATTAATCCTGTTACTGTACTTGTCAATGCATTTTTGGCTAACAAAATTTCTCTTGAGTCCATTCGTTAGGCAAGCTTTGTAAGGAATTGAAGTAAGGTTCAAGTCGAGTGATAATAGGCCATTCCTTGTTCTTTATAAATTTACACATCAACTGGAGGGCCCTTGCTTGATTAGAGATAAATTTGGTTACTAAGTTGGCCTTTTAGACAATAGATTTTAGTATCTTACCCATGCCAATATCTTTTTAAATCTTGTAGATTGAGGTACATTTAGAGGGTTACATGTGAGTTGTTCCAAAAGTGGTCATCGTCGAGGAGCACTGTCGAGTAGTCACTGTTGAGTAGGCACAATTGAGCAAGCGTTTCTGAGAGATAGTAAGTACCATTGAGTGCTGTCGAGTAGGCACAACTGAGCAAGCATCGTTGAGCAACTGAAGTGTTGTTGTGGGGACATCATTGAGCAGGGCAGAGGCATTATCGTAGAGTCTACTGTCAAAGAAAACATAGTTGAATCATTGCGTAGCTTTGTCGAGCAGGCATAGAGTCGCGAGATTGTTCAAGACACCGTCGCAGGACCGTTGGCTTACTTGGTCCCATTAGTGGGCTTAGATGTGGTCACGAGATCTTACACAGTCATACGTCGCTTGTCCTTTTCTTGTCTCATGTTGCATGAGGAGATTTGGTCATGTGAGTGGAAGCGCACCTCGGGGTTATCATGGCATAAATCTTCAAGCCACTAGGTACATCCTTGGGGGCAAGTCTCAAGTCAAGTGCCGTCACTTGATCTTGACTCCTCCGTTTAGGCTAACTCCCTAAAAAAGAGTTACTAAGGCTTTTTATGTTCCTAGTTACAAATGGGAAGTTGTTTAAGAGTTTTGAAAAGATTACTGAAACAAGAAAACAATGACAGTGAAATTAAATATAACAACACATAAGATGATTAATAATGACACATAATTGATTTAAGAAAAATAGTTTGTAAAGGTAGACTGATACCAATGGAGTCACAAAGTTGCTACTTAAAAGGAGATATTGTGCAAATGCTTCTTGACAGTTCTAATTATTATGATGATTAGATTACGAGAAAGGGGACTTTGATATACCGTGAGGTATGAGGAACCATGTTTAGATTTGTCGAATGTGGTTTCACACATGAATTGTGGGCTAGATTGGAGTCGCGGGGGTGTGTCCAACATTGCACCAAACGAGGGTGCATCCTGGTAGGGCCTCGTGATCACTATCTAGTGGTTCCCGCTTCACCGTGAAATTTGCCCACAAAAGACAAGGCGAGACATCGGATTTCTATTTTTTAAAGGGGATTGATTTTAATTAAGAGTGGGTTTTTAAATTAGATGTGAAAAGTTTATTGAGGACACGAATCTCATTTCGGGTTGTCCCAAAGCTCAGGAAAGCCTGCGATGGACAAGGGCATAGTTGGAGATTGTGCAAAATTATTATAAACATATAAATCCCAACATATTAACATAACAATGCCTCATCGCATTACCATTTAAATATTAAATACTAAATTCATCATTGTGCAATGCAAACATTAATTTCAGTATTTGAATTTCACGTATTGGGATCCTATTCATCAATAGCACCTTGTGCCCCCCTCCTCTAAGCTCTAACCCTTGCCTCTACCTCGAATCTTGAAGTTGATTCTCCACGGTAATTAGCCAACACCGCACAATTAGTCAAGCTATAAAATAAGGTAGAAAATTCAAAACGCTTCCTATGTGTAATAAATGATTTTGCTCGAGTGAAGGGTGCTTTTTTATTAAGGTAGTGATAGAGGAGTTTAATAATTAACACCACCAACATCCAGGCACATAGAGGGGTTGATGTGCTTGATTAAATGCCAATCCCATACCCTCATACATGATAGAATCCAGTGGAAACGTTGCAATCCTGAAACCCTTAATACTATTAAGCTTGTTGAATTTTGAATGGGATCTAAAATTCCACTTCTTGCATATGAAGTTTGATGAGGTTGGAACCAGTCTCAAACATCCTAAAACAATTAATGGTAATGTCAAGTTGTTTAATAAAAGTGTCATTCTCCTTATCTTTCATTTTCTATCCTTTTACTTTAAGAATTTAATATTACTAGTTAATGTTAGATAACTCAACAAATACCAGAGTCTAAAATTAGACATACCGAATTAGAAAATAGGTTCTATATGTTAATGTAAGTAGGTTTTTTTTGTTTTTAATGATTTTTTTTTCAAAAATCAAGAGGAGGCATCTAGGCGTCCTACTTTTCGAGAGGGCGCGCCCATATGTACCTCTTTTTGTGAAACGTATTTCCATGCATTTCCTCACGTTTCCCTAGTTGCCTCCACATCTTAAGGGGGTAAGGAGTGAGGGGGGCACGCCCTCGACCGTAGGGGACACATCCCTATGTAACATTGTGTTTTTGGGCCTTTGATAGGGTATGGCCGACACCTCATGTGGCTTGGAAAATCCCATGAGCTATTGATACTTAATGGCCTCACCTGTTTCTCTGCTTCCTACTCCTTTACTTGTCAACCTCATGGTGGCGGCCATAGTGTGGTGGATTTTGTCCTTTCTAGTTAGGTCCTACTCCCCTTTATTCATCACTTCTCTATAGTCCCCATCCCTTTAGCTGATCATGGTCTCCTCTCCTTCTCCCTTCATATTGACACCCCTCTACCCTTGAAGCCCTCCTCTCCCCTCCCTTCGTGTCCACTTTGAACTACTATCCTCTTATTCGAGGGAGTTCTCAACACCTTTACTTCTACCCTTTGCTAGATGCTTCCTTCTATGTCTCGTTTCACTTCCCTCGACTTTGCCTCCACTAAGCACACCTGTCTTTCTTCTATCATCTCAGATGTTGCACTTAAAACTTACCTCCATTCCACTTGCTCCACCTATGCTTCCCAAAATCCTATGTCCCACCCCATGAACTGGTGGTATGAGGAGGATTACAAGCACCTCCACACCCAACTTGGGCATGCCTTTAACCATGGTCACCCCTCTTACCCCATTCCTAAAGCTTCCTATTGTCGCCTCCTTCACCACAAGAAATGCCTCTTCATCTCTTATAGGAGACGAGAGTTGAAGACTTTCGTTATTCACTCCCCCAAGGATTTTTGGCGTACCATCTTTCCCCAGCAGTCCCATCTTCCTCTTTATCTTGATCCAAAATCCATGCTTTTCCACACCTCTTCCCTCTATGATATTTCGTGGCAGACTTTGATCTAGGTTACTCCCCCCCCTCTTGCTACTTATTTGCTTCCCACGATGCCTGGAAGGTTGTTTGGGTCATGAGTTTCAATAGGGTTGAGGATGAGGGAGGTTTCCAGGTTGAACTCTTCAATCATGGCCTCCACACACTAGATCGCCACTTGGCTGATGTGTTTGACCACATGGTCAAACTTTTTGTAACCATGGTCACATCACATTATTCACCTGATCCATAAGCTGTGCCCTAATTTAGATCCCAATAATTACAGAACGATCATGGTGGGCCACACTTTCTCAAAACTTTATGCTACAGTCCTCCATCTGCATTTTTTTGGGGAGCTTGAGAGGTGACAACTCAGAGCTAAGGGACAGGTTGGGTTTAAACCGATGCATCGGACCATTCATCACATTCTTATGCTTCAGGCCAACATTGAGGTGGCATACTTGCTCTTGGAAAGTTTATTTTTGGTTTGTAGACTTTTGGAAGGTGTTCAACTTTGTCCCTAGAGTCACATTATTCTAGAGGCTCAAAGACATTGGCATTTCCGAGACCCTTCTGTCGCCATTATGAGATTATACGAGTCGGTTCTCATTTGTCTTCGTATGTGCCATGAGATATCAGATTTCATTGGGGCTAAGCAGGGGTGTCCACTATTCCCCACTCTGTTTGGGATCTACATTGGTGAGCTAGTCTTTTTTACAAGAGCACATTCAAGATGATGATGGGTGCCTTCTCCACTAGGTCTTGATCTCTAAAATGCTCTTCATTGACAATGAGGTCCTCTTTGCCTAATCTTCGAAGGGGCTGCGACGATAGCTAGATGCCTTGGTCCTCTTATGCGATCTTCGTTAGTTGATAGTAAACTTGGGTAAAATCAAGGTCATGATCTTCAACAGGTCAAAGAGGCTACTCACTAATCTTCATTTATTTTTTAGAGCGGTGGAGATTAAAATAACTATCACCTATACCTATTTGGGGGTTTAGTTCACAAGGCCTCATTTCAGTCTACGACATGCCCTTCAGCCTTGAGTCAACAAAGGATACAGTGCTTCAAAGGCCATTTTCAAGACATCTCATCTAAGATGGCTCTTGTTGTCACATATATAGTAACTGCGATACCTTTTCTTCCTGAGCAGTAATGAGCAGTTCTTTGAGCCAACCCTTTACTATGAGATCAGCAGATGATGAGCCAGAGTTGATGATCTCCCACTTTCAGCAGATCCAGAGTATCGAGATTGACCAGCTGTATGCCATGACTGAGTCTCATGACCCCAAAATTGATGACTAAGTTAGCCATTTTCCTTTTAGGACCTAGAGCATAGATTGTTATATTGCCCATGATATCTAGCAGCAATAGTTGTGCTAGTGATCTTCAGATTGGTTTCAGATCCAGTGCAAGTATATGACCCATGTGATATTATGGTTCGTGCATATGGATTTTGATGTTGCTTTGTTACCTATTTTAGCAGTGAGACTCAGTTGATTTTGATTACATGTTGGCAATACTCTATCTTGGCTTACTTGGAATCTAAAGTAAATGATCTAGTTGTTTTGACCGAGAGATTCTTTTGTATACTCATTGGCCTTGCCCTACTCCTAGGATTTAGTCTTTTCTCTTCAGGGACATAGCTTGCTAGTCTTGGCATCATTTCCATTGTCTCCATCCATCCGTTGCCTTCCCATTTTTCATTGACTATCCTTGACTTGTAACTTGACTAGTGACATCATGGATTTCCCCCACCTTCACCTCTATGTTGGAATAGGTCTCCATGTATAAAATTGTGTCTCAGTGTTGGTTTATGTGATGTTTATCACAGGGAATGTCTACCTCTAGGTCTTGAAAACAAGTAGTCCTACCAAAGAAAGTGTTTTTAGACACTAAGGCATCAAAGCTTAAAGTTATTCTAAATGGATGCCCTTCCAGGAAAATAAAAGTGTCTTTAGACACTATTGGAAATAAAAAGAAAACTAGCTAGTGACCAAGAGATGAGCAATCATCCATTGTATGGTATAAGGCTCATTTATCTGCACCGGGTATCATGGAGGCAAGCCCCTCAAGGCTGAGCCTTGGTCATTTTCTGGATGCCTAGAAGGCTTCCCAGGGCACCTACTCTTGGAGGCTGGCAAATTATCAATGAAAAATAAAGTTGATGGCTAGAGGATGAGCACTCATTCTTTGTATAATGTACGACTCATTTGCCCCCACAAGGCAACAGGGTTACGATGGCCCAAGAAGGTCATGTCTTTGTCATTATCTGGAAGACCAGAAGGCTTACCAGGGCACCTGCCTTTAGAGGTCAACTAGTGAAATAAATGTTGTGCAAATAAAGTATTAAAAAGGTTGCTTGTCTAGAGTCTAGTGGAGCCTTTTCATCATTCCACCCGTTTGTGAGATATCACCATGCCCTATTGTTCACCTAGTCCAACTTATGTGTTGTGTGAATCCCCTTGTCCTTTAGCCCAGATGCTTACACTGTTGAGTCATCAAGTCATCCCTTGGCCTTACCTGTTGTTTATGATCCCTTCACCCTTGACTAACAAAAGGGCTAAATCTATAAATGAGTATACACTAGAGGTTCTTGTTCTGAAGCAACTAATCATTTTGATTTGGATTATTATATATGTATTGTGCTTATACTTGCCAACGAAATCTAATTGTACTAGAGTGTCACTGCTAGCATAGATAATTGAGCATGCATGCCCACTTGTACTTTGCAGCATCTGAGTTTAGCACTTGGGTCATCATTTGATCAGTCTTGACTTGGTCAACCTAATGTTGACCAGGCCATGAGCAGGATTCAGGATGAGTTATAAACAGATGTTTATGATTGATGATTATTTATGGTCTAAAGGTGTCCAGTAGACATATTCATACTTCAGATGGTTATTTGTTATGATGGCTTGTATTATTTCCATGATTATCAGCATTTACAGGCTTTATTATTATTATTATTGTTATGACATTGATGGGGCCTTTGATGTCCCTTTATGATGGACATATGGTTTATGAGTACTCATTTCTAGTTGCTTTGGGCATTTTTGAGTCGATTGGTGCAGCTGGTTTTCAGTTTCAGGTAGGTGCATGATAGATATGGGTCTCTTGGGATTTTGCAGTAGATTTGCCTTGGGGAAAATGAAAATAAAACATATTGCAAATGTTGAGGAGATCTCTTGGAACGATGAAGGGATTCTTGGGTTGCAACCAGTCGTTCCAGGTACATTTGCATATATTTTATTTTCCGGGCTTTGATTTGATTGTCACAACCAAACCCTCTTTTCTCAATACCCTAGTTTTGTAGATCTGATAGATCCGGTGAGTTTCTGATGACGACCATCAAACCCACTTGGAGATTAATGAATAAACCCTAGATCTCAAGTTTCATAAAAATCATACTCCATTTGCCTCGGGATCTAGCATTAGTCACTCTAGGCGGGGGCGCCCTTCTTGGGTGGGTGGCCATATCTTCAGATCTGTCAGATCGGTATGCTTGGACCTGCCTCACAATCATAGATCTAATCTTCAAGCACCTCGATGTAGTCATCTCATGCCCTGATCTGCTCTTTTGGGTCCAATTTGTCCACTTGTGCAAAAACCCTAGGTGGGTCCCTTTAGGGTTTCATTTCATTTGGCTAGATCTCCCTAGATCTATTTCCTTAACTCATTTGTGGTACAATCTCATCCAAGTTGGGTTATTTCCTACCTTTACTAAGCCTCCCCAACTTGGCCCTAATCTCCATACCACTCTAATTTCATAGATCTAGTCTTACCCACTCATTATCTCTCCTTTCTTATACATTGTCAAACCCTAGGAGTGTCTTGAGTAGGTTCGCTAGCCTCTTAGGCTAGTAGGGTCTCCCCCTTGGACATTCTTCGGATTGATCTAAAGTGACAAGATCTGTCCGGTGTGACAACTACTTTTTCTTCGTAGTGGACGAGGCCCTTGCGGTGTCACCTGTTAGCTACCTCACCTCTACCGTCCCGGATGGGATACCTTTAGTGGGTAGCTACACTTTGTGTGATAACAACTCTCATGGACACTTTCATCTGACCCACAGTTATATATGGCTTAGAGGTTTGGGGGGCATGCCTACTTGATTGTGATTGGGCCATAGCAAAGAGAGTGAAGGTCCTTCTTCTTCATTGCATCATCAAATGCAGACAACTATACCTCAATCCATTATACTTGTAGAGTTTGGTGCCCAACCTTTTGGCTTGAGGCTGTGTTCAGCCTTGTTACTCTCTTACACTATCTTTGGAGCTTTGCAGATTTGGTGAAAGGGTGATATATGTACTTGTATCTAGCGCATCTCTTTTCAAAGGTCATTGCCTTAGCTAGTCCTTCAGGTTGCAGTAGGTGCTGGTATGTAGGGGTCGTAGATCTTTTAGGATTTGTTGATATTGAGATGGACTGACTTCCTCCATTTGGGTATTCCCTGGATGCGCCTAACCGCCTCTTACCTACTATATTGAAGTTGAACAGAATCACCAGAGATGACATTTACAGATAATTTGTGCATGTCACTTGGATCAACCCTCAAGGGAATTACGTCTAAGATGGCCTTCTACACTGAGAATTTCATGGACGTAAGGTACGATCTCATTGTTTGACGCCATTACACATTCTGCCATAGGGCTTATGGCCCTCAAGGGAATTACGTCTAAGATGGCCTTCTACACTGAGCAATTCATGGACGTAAGGTACAGTCTCATTGTTCAGCTCCATTACACATTTTGCCATAGGGCATAAGGTCTTCGCATTCCTTTAGGCCAATTCAGAATGGGGTCTCATTGTCTTCAAGTAAAAACAGTGTAACAAATATAAAATATTAATTAAATCATAAATACTCAACATTAATAAAAAAAAGGAATTAATATTAAATAAACACTAGTAACTAAAGATGACTAATGCAACCCTTCGTGAACAATCACCAAGGTGCCTTTAGGATTTTGTATATATGGCACTCTAATTGTATTGTAATCATATCATCTTATTGTTCATTTATTCAATTATATTTTATCCTACATGGATTTTTTTTTCTATACTATCTATTCTAGATATTTAGTAAATGAATAGGGACTATTCGCTTCAAATATATTACTAGATCGATCTATCAAATAAATTTTGCCAAGTATGTCACCTTTGAGAGTTTGAGATTGAGGAGCACTTAATCTTTCGGTGTCCTATTTACTAGGAGATCTGCGGGTGGGTTCATTGCCTTTTAAGGGACCTTCTTCTCACAGAGCTTTAAACCTTGACTAGGCTCTTTAGATACCCTTATTAGAGATGTTTGGCTTGATACTTGCAGGAGGCCCTCCGTCTTTGTTCTTTCACCTTGCAATGACCCTCTCAGGTGGGACCAACCTCCACTTACTGTATCACTTCCTTCTCTCTGGTGCTTCCTTCCTCTAGGGGTTCCTAGAGACAGACGGATGGTAGTACTGCACTTGACCGTAGATCAATCATAACACGAGGAAACTGTTAGATTAGCAGAAACAAGGAAGGTCTTCTTGCATGCAAGGACTCTAAAACAAGAAACCGGTTGTATTTAATTATTTTTCCCAAGTACTTTGGAAAATAATTAAAATGATTAATTGACTTTAAGTGAAAGTGAAATTAGTTTTTACGCTTTACCTAAAGTTATATAAGAGAGGTCAATTGGTTGAGAGGACACACAAACTTGTATTTCGTCAGAGACATGATATAGACAGGAGGAGAAAAGTCAGACAGAGGATTTAGTTGAGAAGACAGAGGATCGAGTAGCAGGTTCATCGCGTAGACAGAACCCACACAGGTCGATAGGCAGAGCTGCAAGAGAAAGGCCGTACTATTCCGTACAATTGCCAGTGAGACAGTATGGATTCCGTATAGTAGCTGTACAACCATATGAATCCGCATGTGTGAGACTGTACAGCTGGGCCGTATACTCTCTTAGGGGGGTATTGAGGTTTAGCTGGCGGTTTGTCCAGTGCAGCATTTGCCAGGTTTGGGTGAATTTGCAGTGATTGTAACGTTCCATATTTTCTCATAATAAAATCTATATCTGACTGCTGCACCGATTTTCCCATCTTGGGTTTTTTTGGGGGTTTCCATACCCAAAATAATAGTGTCATTATTGTGATGTGATGTTGTGATTTATTTCTTAGTTTTATATTTCCCTGCATTCTGTAAAAGATATTCATGTGTGGTTATTAGTAGAGATTTTGCATGCACTGTTAGCCCTAGTTTGAATAATAAAGGAAAATTTATATGGTATTAGAGCTCTGGTGAGCTAAAGATGAGAGATTTGCAGCAGTAGTGATAGATCAGGGGCAGATCTATTGAAGACACAAACTTGGATTGGAGATCTAGGGTTTGACAAGTAACATTTCACTATGGCCATGCGGTTGGGAGTTGAGGATAGACTTCAGGGTGCTCAGAACTTTCCTACATAGAAAGAGAGGATCACAAGGATCCTGGACGTCATTGATGTTGAGGAGCACATTGACTCCACAAAAGTTGCACCCATAGATTCGACAGATCTGATAGCCTGGAAGAAGATTGATTCAAGAGCCATGCTGATTATCATGGATGGAGTGAAGGACCATATAGTCCCTCACCTTTCTGGTAAGAAGATCGCATTAGAGATGTGGAAGGCTTTGGAAAGTTTGTACCAGAGCAATAACGAGAACCGAAATATGGTGTTGCAAGACAGGATGCGCAACACCAAGATGACCAAGGGAGAAGGAGTGGTGCCTTATCTCACGAGGCTCACACAGATAAGGGATGAGCTTGGAGTTGTTGGCTCTAAGACTGATGATGAGGAGCTAGTTCGGATAGCCCTCAACGGCTTCTCCAAGCCATGGGACACCTTTGTCAAAGGTGTTGTGGCTAGGGAGAAGCTCCCTGATTGACAAAGACTGTGGGATGACTTTGTGCAGGAGGAGACCCGCATGGGTCAAGGATCAGGCTCATCCAGTAGTGCCCCACAGATTGTGGATGAAGAGGTTCTAGCCCTTACATGGAAGAGCAAGGGTAAGGCAAAGAGGAAGAAGGATGGTAAGAAGAACCTTGACATGTCAAAGGTAAAGTGTTTTATCTGCCATAAGCAAGGACACTTTTGCCTCCCAATGCCTAGACAGGAAGAAGAAGAGTAACACTCAGATGGCTGTATCTGCAGAGGTGGATGAGTCCAGCAAGAACTTCGATGAGGAGTTTTGCTTGATAGCTTGCATGGAAAGCACCATAGGGAGCAACATATGGTACACCGACAATGGAGCATCTAGTCACATGACTTGACAGAAGAGATTCTTCAGAGACTTGCAGAAGGGTGGAACAGGGATCCATGTTGAGCTGGGTGATGATGCATGGTATCAGGCGTCGGCAGTTGGCACTGTTTCATTTCAGAGGGACTCTGGCAAACCCCTTAGTTTTGCTGATGTGCTGTATGTTCTAGGACTAACCAAGAACCTTATCTCAATCTCCACTTTGGAGGACAAGGGATATCAAGTGATGTTCCGTGACCATAGAGTATATATTAGGCCCTAGGGGTTAGATAGGAGCTTGGATTGGGTGACTGGAAGGACAAGCGGGAAAGTGTACAAACTACAATTTGAGCCTACAAAGGTTCTAGTCAGCAGTAGTAGCAGTAGTCAGGGTGAGTTGTGGCATAGGAGGATGGCACACTTACACCATTGGAGCTCCTTAGGTATAGGAGGAAAAACATAACCACTGCAAGGGTTGTGCTTTGGGGAAGAACATCAAGAAGCCTTTCCCATAGAGTGAGCACATGTCTAAGGAGCCCTTGGACTTGGTGCATTCTGATGTATGCAGACCTATGTGTCCATTCGTTCAGTGGTTACAGTTACTGCGTAACCTTCATTGATGACTATTCTAGGAAGACTTGGATCTATTTCTTGAAGGCCAAGTTAGAGGTCTTTGAGAGGTTTCGAGAGTTCAAGACTCTCGTGGAGAACCAAATGGGTAAGAAGATTCGGATGTTGAGAACAGACAACGAGGGTGAGTACACCTCCAATGAGTTCATGGAGTATTGTTCGACTGAGGGGATCAAGAAGGAGCACACTGTGCCCCATACCCCACAACAGAATGGATTTGCAAAGCGGAAGAACAAGACTATGGTTGGAGCAACCAAGGTCATGTTATTTGATCAGTGATTATCGCTATTCCTCTGGGCCGAGGCATATAGGACTGCAGTATACATTCAGAACAGGTGTCCCCACACAACCTTGGGGAGGAAGACACCAGAGGAGGTCTTCACAGGCGGCAGGCCAAATGTGAGTCACATTCACATATTCGGCTGTGGCTGCTATTGTCATGTTCATTCTGACAATAGGAAGAAGCTGGACCCTTCTGGAGACAAGGGGTTACTTGTTGGTTATATTGAGATTTCGAAGGCATGTAGAGTTTACATTCCTGCTCGCAAGAGGATCATTGTGAGCAAGGATGTTCAGTTTGATGAGGATAGGGCCTTGCAGAGATCTTTGGACTTACTAGTAGAGTTGTAGCCAACACCGGATTCGAGGGTCAAGTTGGAGGAGCCAAATGTACAGGTACAGGTACAGACACAGAGCACAAGTTCCGGTGGTCAGAGGGAGTCAGGTGGACAGGATCCTACAATCATTGAGTTGGAGGATGAGCTGCAGCATGAGACGGATATCCGACAACCGCAACAGGTTGACACTAGGCCAAGGCCTAAGTGGTTTAGGTCCACGGTATGGGATTCTAGGCAGGTTGATCCTCCACATAGATCTTTTAGACGGAGCATACCACCAGAGAGGCTTAGTTATATGGCACTGATGACAGAGTTGATTAAATCTGAACCTTCCAGCTTCAGGGAGGTTGCACAACATGATGTGTGGCAGGAGGCTATGGTAGAGGAGTATGACTCCATTATGAAAAACCAGGTATGGGAGGTTGTGTCGAGGCCTCAAGGGAAAAAAGGTGGTGGGATCCAGATGGATCTACAAGGTGAAGCATGTAGCAAACGAAAGCGTGGAGAAGTACAAGGCGCGCTTCGTGGAAAAGGGGTTTTCATAGAAGGAGGGTATTGATTATGAGGAGAGATTCGCCCTTGTTGCCAGGTATTCTTCCATTCGGACCATTATCTGACTAGCAGCTGAGATGGGTTGGCGTGTCCATCTGATGGACGTTAAGACTTTCTTCCTCAACAGAGTGATAGAGGAGGAGGTATATATTGAGCAACCAAAGGGGTTTGATGTGGAGAAAAGGGAGACGCCTGTATGCAGACTGGATCGAGCTTTTTACGGGCTTAAGCGGGCACCTCGAGCATGGTACTCGGGGATTGACAACTATCTACGGGAAATGGGATTTCAGCAGAGTGAGGCTGACCACAACTTGTACTTCTTGACAAGTGAGGTGCCTCTCATACTGGTCTTATATGTGGATGATCTCTTTTTGACAGGAGATGAGAGGCTGATTGGAGACTACAATTCCAACCTTGCAGTGGAGTTTGAGATGAAAGACCTTGGGCTAATGCATTACTTTCTGGGCTTGGAGGTTTGGCAGAGAGGTGGATGCTTCTTCATCTGACAAGGGAAGTATGTAGTAGAGGTCCTGAAGAGATTCAGGATGGAGGACTGCAAGCCTATGTCTATACGTCTAGTTTCCAACTAGAGGAAGATTGATGCATCAGGGTTAGACGGATTTGATCTTACCTTGTATCGTCAGCTTATCGGATCACTTATGTATCTGGTCAGCACTCGACCAGACATCAGCTTTGTAGTCAACTCTTTGAGTCAGTTCATGGTGGACCCTCGGAGAGTGCATTGAAGGGCTGCGAAGCACATACTTCTCTACATTAGAGGTACAATGGATTATGGATCGGTTTATGAGCGCAGGGGGAGTGTGCAGCTAGCAGGTTTCACAGATGCTGTCTGGGCAAGATGTGTAGAGGACTGCAAGAGTATTTCAGGGTGCTGCTTCAGCATTGGATCAGGGGTTGTCTCTTGGCCCAGTAGGAAGCAGGAGTCAGTTACATTGAGCTTGGCAGAGGTTGAGTACATGCCAGCCTGCATGGCTGCTTGTGAGGTTATGTGGCCGAGGAAGTTACTTGCAGGGTTGTTCAAGTGTGAGCTAGAGGCCACAGTAGTTCACTGTGACAATCAGAGTGGCATCAAGCTATCTGAGAATCCAGTGTTCCATGACCTGGAGCAAACACATAGACATCAGCTACCACTTCTTGAGAGATTGTGTTCAGAGGGGAACCATTCTGTTGGAGTACATACAAACAGATGAGCAGGTGGCAGACATCTTCACCAAGGCACTTTGCAGACAGAGTTTTGTGAAGTTCAGAGATAAGTTGGGGTTGCAACCGAATCCCTTCCTCGTTAAGAGGGAGTGTTAGATTAGCAGCAACAAGGAAGGTCTTCTTGCATGCAGAAGACTCTAAAGCAGGTAACCAGTTGTATTTAATTATTTTTGCTAAGTTTACTTTGGAAAATAATTAAAATGATTATTGACTTAAGTGAAAGTGAAATTAGGTTTTACGCTTTACCTAAAGTTATATAAGAGAGGTCAATTGGTTGAGAGGACACAGACACTTGTATTTTGACAGAGACATGATACAGACAGGAGGAGAAAAGTCAGATAGAGGATTTAGCTGGGAAGACGAAGGATCGAGTAGCAGGTTCACCGAGCAGACATAACACACACAGGTCGACAGGTAGAGCTACAAGAGAAAGGCTGTACTATTGCGTACAACTGTTAGTGAGACCGTATGGATTCTGTACAGTAGTCGTATAGTCGTATGACTGTATGGAGCTGGTCGTGTGAGGCCGTACAACTTGGCCGTACACTCTCGCTGGGGGGTGCTGAGGTTTAGTTGGGGTTCGTCCAGTGTTTCTGCCGTGTAGCTGCATTCGCCAAGTTTGGGTGAATTTGCAGTGATTGTAACATTCCATGTTTTCTCATAATAAAATCTATATTTGACTGATGCACCGGTTTTCCCATCTTGGGTTTTTCTGGGGGTTTCCATACCCAAAATAATAGTCATTATTGTGATGTGATGTGATTTATTTCTCAGTTTTATATTTCGCTGCATACTATAAAAGATATTCATGTGTGGTTATCAGTAGAGATTTTGCATGCACTGTTAGCCCTAGTTTGAATATTAAAGGAAAATTTACAGAAACACCTCCAGTTTTGCCCGACACTAGCAATGTGTCCAGTCTTGGCCCCATTGCAACAGCGTGACGACTTCATCCGAGTCAGAGTAGCAAGCTCCTCACTAATCATTGTAGCTCTTTTTTTATCTCTTCCTCTAGACAGGGTACCCTGGGCTTCTTTCAGTCGGCCTCGGATGGTAGGAGAGATGCCTCCAATGCTTCTAGTGCTCCATGAAAGATTCACCAGTTTTGTCTCACAATATTTAGATCCACTTGCTTCTTACATTTCTCTTTTGGATCGACTATCTCTATATTTTTTCTTTTCGATTGGCTTTGTTGCCCCCTGACACACACCTGGGGGGAAAGCGCAACAAAAATCTTCAAGCTGCTTAGTGTGTCCTTGGGGCGAAGTCTCGAGTCAGGTGTTGTCACTTGATCTTGACTCCTCTGTTTAGGCCACTCCTAACGGAGGCAAGGGGTAGTCCCTACGAAAGAGTTTCTATGTCTCTTGAAGTTTATTAGTTATGGATGAAGTGGTTGATAGGAGTCGTTTAGAATTAAATTACTGAATCAAGATTATTTGCAAAGATATGAATTATTTCAACAACATATAAGAGACAACATCAACATATAAAAAATTAAGCAACCTTAATGAACTGATATTAAGCAAATTGTAGAGTATTGTTGCAAATGGAGATTAGTGTTGATGGATTCAAATAAAATGGTGCGATGCCGCTGAAAACATAAAGTGTTTTGCAAATGTCTCTTGGTTCATTTTAAGTTAAACGTGGATGTGACCATTAATTTAAGGGGGAAAGGGGATTACTAATATGTTGTGAGGTACTAGGAATATGTTCGGATTTTGAGAAGAGTGGCTCTGCACGGGAAAATGTGGGCTAGATGGAGTCGTGGGGGGGTGTTCACCACTACACCAACAAGGTTGTAGCCTAACGGGACCCCACGACCGCTTTCTAGTTGTTCTCGCTTTCCCTAAAGGATTTTCCCACTATTTCTTAGGCTCGCTACGCCGGATTTCCGTAATGTTTTGAGGGTTGTAAATTTTATTAATGTGAATTAACTAATTAGATATAAGGGATTAATGAATGCACAATGCCTCTTTTGATATCCACAAGTCTCAGACTAAGTCGCGAGGGGTAGAGCATACACGGTATAGGCAAATGTTTGTTTCGATTTGTTGAAAGCGAGTAACAAATGTGCTAATCTATACAACCCTTCAAGGACGGATTGTGTGTTTGTGTTGCAAAATAGTCAGAGAAAAATAAAGGAAACATGCAAAAAGGATGAGTTTTTCTAATTACTACAGCCAAGAATCTCTTTCCGGCTTGGATGTCGTATTCGGGAAAGCAAAGTTGGGTAAGTACTGAATTTTGCAAGAAACAAAAGATGAAACTTTAAAGAACTATCTATGATTGATTATTTTACTTGCAAAAAACAAACAAAAAGAAGGAAAAAATGAAACTACTTTAATATTGTGTGGGTATAAAGCAAATAAATGGACAGATACAAGCTTCCCCCAAATGGGGGAAGGAGGGTTGTGGGAGCCGTAATCCCACTTGCTTTTTATTCAAATTAGTTACAATAATGCTTAAAAGGGAAAACCCTTTTTTGCCTCTACAAGTGTTGGGAAGAAAACGAATGGAGGAGAGGGAAGGTAGATGGATCGTGGGTGTTTTGGATGGCGAATAACTCGATTTTTTGCCAACATCTCCCTCTCTTTTTCCTCTGACCTACTAAAAAATAGCAAGCTAAATGATCACGGATTAGTAGATTAGTACAAAAATACAATAAAAATTACACTACTTAATACTTGCCAAAAAAATGGAAAATTATGCTTCTTCTAGTATTGAGTAAATAATGTTAGACCTAGGTTGATAATTGCGATTTAGAGGCACTTTAGATCAAGCAAGTAAACAAGCTAAAGAATGTGTAATAAATTTTCTTTAAACAGATCTAAGCTTGATTCAAATATAACCAAGAGAGGAAAGATTTAAACTTTTAAGAAGGAGAAGAGAAACTGCTCAAGTCTTGAATCTTTCTTGCAAGATTGGAAGGATCTTTGATGTGGGCAAGGAATACTTATGTGTTCGTTTCAACCTATAATCCAAAGCAAAGGAGATGTGACTTAGCTCAACCTTTCACTCGAGATGGTAATCTGCACACTTATCAGGCTTGCACAAAACGAATTAGATCTGGTACACCCCACAGTTAGAAAACCAAGAGATCATGAATTATAACTAACTAAAGCATGAACTCTTAGATCGCTAATAGCAAGAAAGTAAATAAGCAAATTGACAGCTGCAAATGCTTACCTTGCGTGCTACAGAGAGCCTTCTAAGCCAGATTATTAGTTATGCAAAGAAAAATAATTGAACAATATTACCTCACAAAGAAATCACCATATGAGGCAAAAGAACTTGCTTAAATAGATTTTACAAACCCCCACTGGTGCACCAACCAACTGGTAGAGAAAGAATGAGTTGAAGCAGTGATTTGTGGGATTGATAGGTGTGATCTAAAGGAGATGGCACCACCTCTCAAAGAGAGATGCACCCCTCCTTGGATGCTCCACCATCCACTTGCCTCATGCCACAAAACCCAAATGCTCATCACGTGAAGGATGGCACATTTCTAAACATGGATTGACTCGCCACCTACTAAGCCACCACCTAATTACACGCTTGAGAAATGGATGGGATTCGCCTTGATTTAGGAATGTATTGCCATCATTTTCCATGCTAATAAAACAATGCCACATCAACACACACGTGAGGCCCAGAAGAGGGGCATGAGTCTAATCTTTGGTTATTCGCTAGCCTCCACACATCAATGAATAATGACGCTTTTAAACCAAAGTATGATGTTATCTACCATACGAAACAATTGCCACCCTTTCCAAGTCATTAAGTTTGATTTTTGACTTTTGTCTCTAGTGCAATTTGTTGGAATTTAGCATTTTTTGCCACTTTGTCACATTGATAGAGAAATAATGCCATTTGGGAAAAAATAGTCACCCAAAGCATGGGAAACGTGGGTCTCGGGGTAAAGGAGGTGCTCTGAGCTTGAAAACGAGCCCATCTAGATTCCACGCCAAAGATGGAATTTGTATCACATTTTATTACATTTTGAATTTTTCGTTTAAACCATAAAAAAATGGCCTAAAATTGAGGGAATTTTTTTTTTTTTTTTTTTAACGGAAAATAATAATAACCTAAGGGGGAACTAGTACATGTTCATAATGACTCAAAACCATGTCTAACATGCTTATATACATCGACACATGGACTTTAAGAGCCTCCCCGGGTTTAACCACCAAGACGAAAATTCCAGCTTTGGAGGAGCAGTGAAAAACTCGAAAATTATACATCGCTTATTCAACATTGCATAATTGACAAGGGAAAAAACACCTTGGAATGATCGGATTGATGGCCAAGTCCTAGGAAGCAAAGTCCTTTACAAAATGTTCGCTGTGTTAGAACATTTTTTACAACGTCCCCAAGGGGTATAGACATGCATTTATTAAAAAAGAGGCCCAAAAATGGCCCTGATGAACTGCGGAACCTTATGAGCACTGATAATGAACAACTGGCTTGTTCATGACTTCAGCGGCTCATTGGAAATCCACTATGTGCAAAATTAGTGGATAACAAGCTCTTCATCGGTGGAGTTAGCTCCTTTTGTTTTTTCTTTAGGTTTAGTTTCAAGTTTCGCTTCATGCTTTTCTATAGGAGGCACCCTAGGGCTCCCACTTTGTATTGACATCATGTTATCACATAGTCCATTGACCTACTTTTGTGGTAGTTTGTTAGACATTAATAGAATTATCTTTTCTTATCTTATCATATCTCCATGAGAAATCCATTGGAAACAACATAATTGAAAGCATCGTTTGTAAGAATTTGTATGGCATGCTCCACTAACTTCCTTAAGACAATAAACTCTAGCAAGTCACATGACAACTGGGAATTCTTGACTTGATGAGATGTATAAACACTTGGGGAAGTTAAAAATGGTTCTGTTTTCCCCATCATTTCACCCATCATACATAATGGAGGGAATAAAAGTGAATATCACTCTACCCATTAGATATAATGGTGCAAATGTCTTGGCCTAGGAAGCCCAATGCTTAGCACATCATAAACAACAAAATTCCAAATTTCACTCTTAAGAGATTCAATAGTAGGTGCTTTGAACCCTGGGACACAGAGTTAATAACATCAAGGATGGCCTGCCAATATGGGGATATACCAACATTAAAGGAAACTATGAATAACCATAATGCTACTTTCAAGGATGGAAAACCATAATTTTTGATGGAGATTTTTTGGGAAAACATTATCTGTTTTGAGATTTGGCCTTAGCTGCTGTTTCTTGTCATTTTACATGTTATTCCTTGTTTTTGTGAGGGTTATTCATGTAGATTCCTTATCTGAAATGTTTGCTCACTTTTCAATATTGTCTATTTTGGTTGGGTATTTCTAATAATTGCTGAGTAACGGTCATGACAAAGTGTTGGGTATTATACTTTGAGATGATCAATAGTGTTTGGTAATTGGATATAAACTTTCAGATAGGAAGTAGTTTGGCCCAACTGCCTTTAATATTTTTTCTTTTTCTTTGCTTTTTAAGATTTTGTGTCATCTGTGATTCTACAGGCTTCACCTTGCCACCTATATTTTGATTTGGAATATAATCGCACTCTAAACGTTGAGGCAAATGGAGTGGCAATGGTAGATCTATTATTATCTATTGTCTCTGATAGCATGCTTGACATATATGGTCTTCAGTTTGAAACTGAATGGACGATAGAGCTTGATTCTTCAACGGCAGGTTTGTCTATAATGTTGCTGTTTTGAGGTTTACTTTTTCAGATCTGGGGCATAGACAAAACTTTATTCAAACTTTTTATAAGCAGGTAGAAATATCCAAGTATTCTAAACAAAACATTTTTCATGTCATCCTAAACAAAATCATACTTGACTTGAACACCATTTCACATGTAAAAAAACTTATGCAGTTCACTTTTACTTCCAATTGAATGGTTTCTGAGGACATTCTACATGGGTATAACATCTTCCTTGTCATGTAATCTATTCACCAATTCTCTAGTCCTTAAGTTTGCTAAGTTTAAGGATTGGGCATTGCATCTAAAGAGCCTACATATTTTTTCTAATCTCGTCAGCAAATTTATTTAGATAACAGAGGGGAATGTATTTGTTTTGCACAAAGATACATGGTCTGATGATGAAGCCGCAATATAGTATGGGTTAATGCGGAACAGTAGTTTTGCATGGTCAAACCTTGCATTTCACCGACTCAAAAGTCAGAATCTATGGAGCTTCATCCTCATTGTTTTGGGGTCCAGAGCATTAGACTTGTGGGGTTAGCAATGCAACTACAGCAGGTCAACTGTTATTTTGTTTTCTTTCGTGCAATGTACATATTAGTATGGCTTAAAAGATTGGGAGTCTGTGTTTGGAATGACATTTAGAAGGGTCTTTCTCATCTCAACATATTTGAGGTTAACCACTACTCTTACTATCATATTGCTTTCCAAAGTAACACATGGAAGGGTGACTTTTGGTGACAACAGTAATAAGTCTGTTTATGCCTGACTTGTGAGTTCAGATTGATCCCTTGGGACAAGTGGGGCCATTGGATAACTTGGGAGTTTCGAGAAGACAATTAGAAATCAATATTAATTTCCATTTGTTCTCTGAACATTATATTAGAAGCCATCATAATTTGAATTTTTTGTGTTCTCAACCTGGTTTCAAGTTTTCTTCAGAACATATTGTTTAATGCCCAAAACCCATTGTTCAAATGCTAGAAATGAAATTTCAAACATAAAAGGAATGTACTTGAAGTACATGGAAACTTTTCACACACTTTTCAAGGACAGATTTAAAATCAGTCACACTTTTAAAATTTAAAACTCACAATTTTTGGCCAATAGCCCAGGAAAAATCCCGAAGGGAAACCTGATAGAGAGGAGCTTTTTATTATTTTCTTCTTCAATAAGGTTTAGCAGAATTAAATACACAGTAGTGACTATTTATCTAGATTCTAAACCACAGAGAACAATCTTCGGTCTTGAAATCAGTGCCTAAGTTAGCCTCGATTTCTGTGTGTATGCAGCCTCGAATTCTGTGCCTTTTCAGCTTGTACAGACTGTCAAAATACAGTCAGAACTTTCCTCAAAATATGTGCTAGACCTGTTCTCTTCGTTGGTTTTTGTGCCCACTGAAAACAGCAGTTTATGCCTTGATTTCTGTGCACTTCACAGGCCTCGAAATATGTGCAGCTGTTACAGGAAAGTAAAGCAGTATACGGCCCGCATTAAATGCAGTACGGCCCTCCTTGAAAACTGTGCCAGAATTCTGAAACTCATGCCCAGTCTCTCTCCTTGCTCAACGTCCTCCTTTATTCCTGCTGTATGCTTCCTGGGATGCGTGCCAACTCCAGTAGCTTAGAATTCATGCCAAGTCCTTTCTCAAAACCATTCTTCTCCACAAGTTGGGTATTTTTCTTCTCTTCTCCAAAATTCTCTTTTGGTGAATGTAATAATGATGCCTGTTTTTCCCTAGTTTCTCCCTTTTTGTTCATGGTAACTTCCACTTGAGATCCAATGACTAAGATTAGATCTTGGACCAATGAGATCTAAAGCTCACATTAAATGCTCATTAATAACTCGTTAAATAACTTTTAAAGCACCCATCCATTTAAATACGTAATGGACATTTAATTAATGACTTCACTTTATTTCTCATAAAGTCACATTTTAATTAAAAAAATTATGAAGCCACTTTTTAATTAAAAAGTCGTGAAGTCAATTTTTAATTAAAATACAATGTCACAAACACACTTTAATATTTATAAAGTGACTTTATATCAGATAAAGTACTTCACACTTTAATAAAGTGACGATGGCCCACTTAGATGTTTTTCCACCTCTAGGCATCTAAGGTGGAAAACACTTGCCTTGGTACAAATTTCAACACTCCCTCTTACCGAGGAAAGTGTTTCTCATAACCCCCAACTTGTCTATGAAGTGATTGAACTTGCCTCTCCCCAAAGACTTCGTCAGAATATCTGCCATCTGCTCCTCAGTGGGAATGTACTGCAACTCCACTACACCTCTCTGGACATAGTAACGGATGAAGTGGTATCTGATCTCAATGTGTTTTGACATGTTGTGAAAAACTTGATTCTTCGAAAGCTTGATGCAGCTTTGATTATTACAGTAAATCACTGTTGGTCTCAGCTCTTGACAGAATAACCCAACCAACAACTTGCAAAGCCAAATGGCCTCAAAAATGTCTTGACTAGCAGCCATATGTTCTACGTCTGTGGAACTCAATGCAACTGACTTTTGTTTTCGACTGAACCAAGACACTGCCGCTAATCCCAGACTAAAACAACACTCAGATGTATTCTTTCGGTATGTCACACCACTTGCCCAATTAGAATCTGTATAGACAATCAAACTGACTTCATCTCCTCTCTTGTTGTCTAGACCAAAATTCATTGTACCGCGCAAGTACCTCAACACATGTTTTGCAGCAATCCAATGAACTCTCCAAGGCTCCACCATGAACTGGCTTAGATTGTGCACTGCAAAACAAATATCTGGCCTAGTCTTGATCAGATACATCAATGAACCAATGAGCTCACGATATACTCTTGGGTCCAACAACTCTCCCTTAGAAGCATGAAGCTTCTTTCAGTTGGTGATCATAGGTGTAGTGCTTGGTTTGCAATCCTGCATCTGAAATCTCTCCAGAATATCCAATGTATACTTCTCTTGTCTGAGGCAGATCTTCCCTGACTCCTTCCACTCCTCCAGACCCAAATAGTAATGCATCAACCCAATGTCCTTCATCCCAACGTTCGATGCAAGATCTTTCTTGCACTCTGTAATGAGTCTATATGTACCTGTAATGATCAAGTCATCTACATAGAATACCAGAATAAGTGGATCCTCACCAACCACAATGTAGTAAAGGTTTGGATCTTCCTCACTTTTTTGGTGTTAGAAAGTGGCAACAAGGAAGGTCTTCTATCATTGCATGCTAGAAGACATTAAACAAGAAGCCATATGTATTAATGTTATTTTTCTAAGTTTAGACTTAGGAAAATACATTAATTAATCTAATTTGATTTTGACTTAATGGAGTCACTTTTATAAAGTGAAAAGTAAAATAATTTAAGTGAAGGCTAATCTAATCTTGGCCATTGATCTCACCGGAGAATCTCATCCATTGATCCATAGTGAGGGTTAGGGTTTTTGCTTGGCCATTAAGTTAAAAGAAGATTTGGTGGAGAGGACACACATAGAGAGAGACACATACAACCAAAGAAGTCAGACAAAGAAGTTTGCAGTGAAGACAGAGGAACACTCGCCCGAAGGATTTGCTGATTGAATAGGTAGAGCACATGGCCGTTCGAGATCACCCAGAGGGAGGCCGTACGCATCAGAGGGAGGTTGTACATCAGCCGCACGGATTCCGTACAACTGATGAAGGAACTATACGGATCCGTACTGCTGACGTAGAGGACCGTACTGTTGATGCAGAAGGATGTACAACTGCACAGGGGGGCGTACTAATTCGCTGGGCTTGCTCAGTAATTTCGCAGAGGTTCTATCTTGCCAGGTTGGGTGTATTGAACCACTGGTTTGTATTTGTTCTATATCTTCATCATAAAATTTCATATCTGACTGTTGCACCGGATTTCCCTTCTTGGGTTTTATCCGGGGGTTTCCATACCAAAAATACTATGTCTATATTGATGTGATTATTGTTCATGTTTCTCAGTATTTATTTTTCGTTGCATTACTAGTAAAGAAACTCATATGTGGTTATTAGTAAAAATTAGAATATACTGTTTAGCTCAACTGTGGGTTTTAAGGAAATTTACATGGTATCAGAGCTCTGTTGAGCTAAATCTGAGAAATTGTAGTAGTATTGATAGATCTGGGGCAGATCTTTTGACGACACAAACCTAGAGTTCAAATTTAGGGTTTGACAGGTACACTCCACTATGGCCATATAGTTCAGAGTTGAGGATAGACTCCAAGGGGCTTAGAACTTTCATACTTGGAAATAAAGGATCACGAGTGTAATGTTCCGTTTTTGGTAAAAAGAGAATAATTGAGGACTGATAGCACTAGGAGCAGAAGGTACATCAATTCAGTATTATTAAGTCATCAGTGTAGAAGGAGGGACATCAGAGTTCATATCCTAAAGTATGCGGAGCATGCAGGCCTTGTTTAGTCAGTATTAAAGTCAACATCAAATTAGAATTGCATGCATGCAAAAGTGAAGCATAAGCCCTAAAAGTGACATGCAAACCCTAAAAGCATATGAAGATTTATTCAAGAAGGGTTATGGGACTAAATGAACTATCTATTGTTATTGTTGATTGATTTTGGAGTTTCGAGCAGCAACACAGCGTGCAACTGCAACAGTTGGGGTTGTAGACGGTGTCTTCGGCTAGCGAGGGTTCGGTAGTGAGATATCTACCCTAGTCTCTTATTGGGATAGATCATCCAGGTCTATCCATTGCATCCATCATATACTACAGTACTCGGAGATCTAGCACATTCTGAAGGGTTATTAGCAGATCCACGTTTTGCAGCTGGAAGTAGCAGGGAAAACACAGAAGGATTCCCTGGGACCACAAAACCCAATCTTTCCTCCGCATGCCAGCTTCCTCTTTCTCAGCAGGCCTATCCTACGGTATGCAGTTATTATCAGCCATCAGTTTGCTCACCTAGAGCAGCTATCAGCCAAACAGATCAGTTGGGGGCGTGAGCGGTAGAACTGCCAATCAATTCGCTAGGGCACTTAGAGGCAGCCAAACCTTCGCATGTGCCAATCCATCTCTCCGGCATTAGCAGACGAACAAGGTCAAAAAGTTTCAGCTCGAACGAACCTCTCCTCCTACAAAAACGTCACCTTCTGTCTGGAGGGTGTTTACGGTACTGCGGGGCGGTAACACCGGAGGAAAAGAGCATTATTAGACCACCCATCCAGATCCTTATGCATGTAGCTATCTTTGGAGTCATTATCAGCCAGAATATCAGTGGTAAGTGTTAATTTCTCTCTGCAAAACCCTAACCCTAATTCAACTATATTTTAGGGCATTTTTGGCGAGTTTGCATGCACATTTATTTTGCAAATTTGTATGAGATTGAGTGTGCGAGTCAGCACTATCATAGAACATTAGAGAATATCAGTATTTGCGATATTACAGTGGTATCAGAGCATGCTCCTTGCCAGCTGTGGGCATGCAAAATTGTAAATGAATTCAGAAGATCCATACAACATTACTTACCGGAGACAGAGGTTTAGAAATAGTGATAAAGGAGAAGAGGAATTAGAGGACATAGAGTTGGGGGACAAAGAGTATCAGTTTGGAAAGGGCAAAGAAACAATGGCCGATGATGATAAAACAACTTTCAATAGTCTCATGTCAGCCATAAAAGAACTCACTATTGGGCAAAAAGAAATGATGAGTACCTTCAGGCAAATGACAGAGAAAAATGGGCCCACCCCACACAGTCCCTTGTTTCCCAATAGTGATAGGGTATCCACCAGTAGTAGTGGGGAGCACTTACATGCCAACATGCAGAGCCATCCCCATATATACAACAAGCCTTCTCGACCTACCATGCCTCGATTCTTAGATAGTCCAGCTGCAGTGCCTCTAGCAGAAGTAGAACCTGAAGAATCCATGAGTGCCTATTTGAGAGAGTATAGAGCTTTAGGAGATGACTTCCATTCAGCGATGACCTTCACTAACTTCTGCTACTTTAAAAGGAAGAACAAACCCAGAGCTTACAATAGGCCCACCACCCTAGCAGATGCCATTAACCGGAATAGAGATTTGCAGAGGTTAGTAGTATTTCAACACTTGCCTCGATATCAGGAGTATCTAGCCTTGGGTGATGAGGTATGTGCAGCATTGTCCTTTCAAGATTATTACACCATTAAGTTTGGGAGCCAACCCAAAGATTTGGATGAAGATCTCCTTAAAGGCATAGTTTGGGGAGTGAAGAAAGATGAGCATGAAGTACAGGTTGTTGGTGAGCTTGATTTGGAGTTAACAGTAAATGATGAGGATGTGCATGAGGAGATAGCATTAGAGCCATCCTGTGAGTCTAGTGACACCAGTGCATTTGCTAGTCAGATTGTGGTCAAGCCGTATGATGAGTTGGAGTTCGTATACTCTTCATCACCTACATCAGGAGTCGAGACAGTTATGACAGACGAAATACATGTGGTGCAAGGCAATGAGCACAACAGTCAAGACAATGGGCAGTCACACATGGAGGTTAGGGAGAGTTTATACATGCATGAGATAGAGCTTCCAGATGATAGCCACCGAAAGAAGATTGAACGTGTTAAAGAAAGCATTCTAGCAATGAAAGAGAGGACCAAGATACTCCGAGACACCATAGTACAACGAGATGTTGAGCTTACAGTTCTTCGAGTTGTATGTAGCAAGTTAGCGGTCAGGCTTTCTAGTATTGAAGAGCAGTTGGATTCCTTGATGGGGCAGCAGAAGAAACATACTATTGCATTTCAAAGCAGTCCTCTTCAGGAGTACATAGACATGGCTTGCAGTAGCTTGAGTCCACATTTGCATAATAGTGGATGGTTTTTACAGGTTGGCCAGGATCGAGAAATTGACCCGTAGTATATGAGCATTCCAGTTGAAATCAGAAGGGCAGAATGTCAGCTTGGTAAGATTATTCCTTGTGATGGTGCTTATGGACAAGGTCCTTTTTGGGGATTGGATTGGAGAGAGATTAAGAGTTGGTGTCCTATTGAGTGGGCGATTCTTAGAAAGACATTCCTAGCCAAGGGTATAGTCCCACAAGAGCCTTGGGATATTTGGGATGAAAGATGCACAAGTTTGCATTGGGATCTAGGTGGGGACCTTTTGGTATCAGAGCTGACCTTCTAGTATAATGAGGGATGGATACAATGTTTACTGATGGGGTTACTTGGGAGTCTTCAGGATGCTCCTTGTGTCGATACAACGCAGGGTAGCGGTGGATGCATTTTGACCTCTGCAGTTCTCAGATTGATTTGGGACCCTGGGATTACAGTGACTAGTAGTTTGGTGATTGCTAGAGGATGATTTCAGGAGGTCTATTGTGATGGTACCTCATTTACAGCCTGGTTAGTTACTCTGCTTATATAAGTCTTACATGGGATATCTTGTGATGGTACCGTGCAGTGCAGTGCTTTGAGCAGAGGGTGCTACAAATCTCCTAGGATAATTTGGGACCTTAGGATCATCCCCGGATTCAGTTGGTTCAGTTTGATTGATTGTGGAGTTGCGTTGGCATTACTTGAGGACAAGCAATCTTTGGCGAGGGAGGACTATAATGTTTCGTTTTTGATAAAAATAGAATAATTGAGGACTGATAGCACTAGGAGTAGAAGGTACATCAATTCAGTATTATTAAGTCATCAGTGTAGAAGGAGGGCCATCAGAGTTCATATCCTAAAGCATGCGGAGCATGCAGGCCTTGTTTAGTCAGTATTAAAGTCAACATCAAATTAGAATTGCATGCATGGAAAAGTGAAGCATAAGCCCTAAAAGTGACATGCAAACCCTAAAAGCATATGAAGATTTATTCAAGAAGGGTTATGGGACTAAAGGAACTATCTATTGTTATTGTTGATTGATTTTGGAGTTTCGAGCAGCAGCATAGCGTGCAGCCATGACAGTTGGGGTTGGAGACGGTGTCTTCAGCTAGCGAGGGTTCGGTAGTGAGATATTTGCCCTAGTCTATTATTGGGATAGATCATCCAGGTCTATCCATTGCATCCATCATATACTACAGTACTCAGAGATCTAGCACATTCCGAAGGGTTATTAGCAGATCCACGTTTTGCAGCCGGAAGTAGCAGGTAAAACACAGAAGGATTTGCTGGGACCACAAAACCCAGTCTTTCCTCCACATGTCAGCTTCCTCTTTCTCAGCAGGCCTATCCTACGGTATGCAGTGATTATCAGCCATCAGTTTGCTCACCTAGAGTAGCTATCAACCAAATAGATTAGTTGGGGGCGTGAGCAGCATAACTGCCAATCAATTCGCTAGGGCACTTAGAGGCATCCAAACCTCCGCATGTTCCAATCCATCTCTCCGGCATCAGTAGAGGGACAAGCTCAAAAAATTTCAGCTCGAACGGAGCTCTCCTCCTACAAAAACGTCACCTTCAGTCTGGAGGGTGTTTACGGTATTGCGGGGTGTTAACACCGGAGGAAAAGAGCATTATTAGACCAGCCATCCGGATCCTTATGCATGAGCTATCTTTGGAGTCATTATCAGCCAAAATATCAGTGGTAAGTGTTAATTTCTCTCTGCAAAACCCTAACCCTAATTCAACTATATTTTAGGGCATTTTTGCATTGTGAGTTTGCATGCACAATTATTTTGCAAATTTGTATGAGATTGAGTATGCGAGTCAGCACTATCATAGAACATTAGAGAATATCAATATTTGCGATATTACAATGAGGATCCTGGATGTCAGTGATGCACATGAACACATTGACTGTAGGAAGGTTGCATAGGAGAGGATGCGCAATACCAAGATGGCCAAGGGTGAAGGAGTGGTGCCTTATCTCATAAGGTTCACAGAGATTAGAGACGAGATTGGAGTAGTTGGCTCTAAGATTGAGGATGAGGAGCTAGTTCAGATAGTTCTCAATGGCTTTTCTAAGCCATGGGACACCTTTGTAAAAGGTGTGGTGGCTAGGGAGAAGCTCCCTGACTGGCAGAGATTGTGGGATGATTTTGTGCAAGAGGCGACCCATTAGAAAGTGGCAACAAGGAAGGCCTTCTAGCATTGCATGTGTCCTTGCATGCTAGGAAGACATTAAGTAAGAAGCCAAATGTAGTTAATGTGATTTTCCTAAGTTTATACTTAGGAAAATACATTAATTATTCTAAATTGATTTTGACTTAATGGAATCATTTTTTTAAAGTGAAAAGTGAAACAATTTAAGTGATGGCTAATCTAATCTTGGCCATTGATCTCACCGAAGGATCACATCCATTGATCCATAGTGAGGGTTAGGGTTTTCGCTTAGCCATTGAGTTTAAAGGAGATTTGGTGGAGAGGACACATACACAGGAGAGATACAAACAAACAGAAAAGTCAGAAAGAGAAGTTCGCTGAGAAGACGAAGGAGCACTTACCCGATAGATTTGCTGAGTTACCAGGATGAGCACAAGGCCATACATGATCACGTAGAGAAGGCCATACAACTCGACAGAGGAAGTCATACAATAGCAGCCGTACGGACACCGTACACCTGACGTAAGGACCGTACGAATCCGTACAGCTGATGCAGGAGGGCCGTACTGTTGACGCAGAGGCTGTACAGCTGCGCAGGGGCCATACCGTGTTGCTGGGTTTTCCCAGTGAATTTGCAGAGGTTCTATTTCGCTAGGTTGAGTGAATTTATCTGCGGTATTGTAATTGTTCCATATCTTCCTAATAAAATTTAATATCTGACTGCTGCACCGGTTTTGCCATCTTGGGTTTTATCCGAGGGTTTACATATCCAAAACAGTGTGTCTATATTTATGTGATTGTTGTTGATGTTTCTCAATACTCACTTTCCGCTGCAATACTAGTAAAAGAAATTCATGTGTGGTTATCAGTAAAAATTAAATACACTGATTAGCCCTAGTTTGAATTTTAAAAGAAAATTTACAAGAGTCGCATGGGTCAAGGTTCATGTTCATCCAATAGTGCCCCACAAATTGTGGATGAAGAGGCTCTAGCCCTAGCAGGGAAGAGCAAGGGTAAGGCAAATAAAAAGAAGGGTGGTAAGAAGAACATTGACATGTAATTGTTCCATATCTTCTAAATAAAATTTTATATCTGACTGCTGCATCGGTTTTTCCATCTTGGGTTTTATCCGGGGGTTTACATACCCAAAATAATGTGTCTATATTTATGTGATTGTTGTTGATGTTTCTCAATACTCACTTTCCGCTGCAATACTAGTAAAAGAAATTCATGTGTGGTTATCAATAAAAATTAAATATATTGTTTAGCCCTAGTTTGAATTTTAAAAGAAAATTTACAAGAGTCGCATGGGTTAAGGTTCAGGTTCATCCAGTAGTGCCCCACAAATTGTGGATGAAGAGGCTCTAGCCCTAGTAGGGAAGAGCAAGGGTAAGGAAAAGAAAAAGAAGGTGGTAAGAAGGACATTGACATGTCCAAAGTCCAGTGTTTTATCGGCCACAAGTTAGGACACTTTGTCTCCTAGTGCCCAGACAGGAAGAAGAAGAACAATACCCAGACGGTAGGATCTGCAAAGGTGGAGGAGTTCAACAAAAACTTCGACAAGGACTTTTGTTTGATAGCTTGCATGGCAAGCACCACAGGCAACGGCATTTGGTACGTGGACAGTGGAGCATCTTGTCATATGAAAGGACAAAAGAGGTTCGTCAAGAGCTTGCAGGAGGGTTGATTAAATCTCCACATTGAGCTGGGTGATGGTGCGCAGTATCACGCGTAGGGAGTTGGTACTGTTAGGTTTCAGGGGGAGTATGGAAAACCCCTCAGTTTTGCTGACGTATTGTATGTTCCAGTGTTGACCAAGAACCTCATATCCGTTTCCACCCTGGAGGACAAGGGATTTCAGGTGAAGTTTCGAGACCATAGACTATATATCAGGCCCAAGGGGTCAGATAGGAGTTTGGATCAGGTGATTGGGATTCGAAGCGGGAAAGTGTATAGACTACACTTCGAGTCTGCAAAGGCCGTGGTCAACAATAACAATAGTTAGGGTGAGTTGTGGCATAGGAGGATGGCACACTTACACCATGGAGCATTGAGGCATTTGAGACAGGCAGTCATTGGAGTTCCTCAGGTACAGGAGGAGAAGCATAATCACTGCAAGGGTTGTGCGTTGGGGAAGAACATCAAGAAACCTTTCCCACAGAGTGAGAAAGTCTTAGGGGACCTTGGACTTAGTGCATTCAGATGTTTGCGGACCCATGAGTTGCCAATCGTTCAGTGGCTACAGTTATTGCGTCACTTTCATCGATGACTATTCCAGGAAGACGTGGATCTATTTTATGAAGGCCAAGTCAGAGGTCTTTGAGCAGTTTTGGGATTCAAGGCTCTCATAGAGAACTAGACAGGAAGGAAGATTCGAGTATTGAGGACGGACAACGAGGGTGAATATACCTCCAATGAATTCATGAAGTATTGTTCCTCGGAGGGGATCGAGAAGGAGCACACTCTTCCTCATACCCTGCAGCAAAATGGAATTACATAGAGAAAGAACAGGACATTGGTAGGAGCAGCGAAGACCATACTATTTGATCCGGTATTGCCACTATTCCTATGGGCTCAGGCATACAGGACCGCTGTTTACATTCAAAATAGGTGTCCCCACATAGCTTTGGGGAGGAAGACACCTGAGGAGGTCTTCACAGGCACTAGACCAAATGTGAGCCACTTGCACATATTTGGAAGTGTTTGCTATTGTCACATTCATGCTGACACTAGGAAGAAGTTGGACCCTTCTGGGGAGAAGGGGTTACTTGTTGGCTTTAGCAAGACTTCGAAGGCATACAAAGTATATATTCTTGCTTGCAAGAGGATCATTGTGAGCAGGGATGTCCACTTTGCTGAGGACAGAGCCATAGTTTTAAAAATCGGAATTGGACTCGGAATCGGTCGAGGGTCAACTCAGAATCGGAATCGAAATCGGTAATGAATCGGTCATAAATCGGTCGATTTGAATTTAATGAATCGGTTTGCTAAAAAATACATAAAATATTTAAATTTTAAAGAAAAACAACATTTTCAATATCATAATCCATGATTCCACTCAGCACTGTCCAGACTCCTCTCAGCATTGTCCACTGTCCACTCAGCAGTGGCATTGCCCACTCAGCACTACCACTGTCCAACTCCATTGTCCACTCAGCACTACCACTGTCCAACTCCATTGTCCACTCAGTCACTCGGAACTCCACTGTCCACTCAGTCACTCGGAACTCCACTGTCCACTCAGGCTGTCGCTGTAGCATGTTAGCAGCTCCACTCTAGACTCCAAACATCAAATAAAAAGTGAGTGAGTGTCTTAACTTGTTATTATTTGTAGTTGGGTTGGGTTGGGTTGGGTTAGGTTAGGGATTAGCCTTTAGGTTAGGTAAAAAAACAAAAGTTAAAAGTTAAAACATTTAAAAAAATGACAAAATGCTGAGATGGGTTGTAATCGGTCGGTCAGGATCGGAACTCGGCCGGTTCGATAACAAACCGGTCACCAATCCGGTTTGCCTGCCGGTTTGAACTGGTTTGGTACCGAACCGGTGAACTGGTCGGTTCCGAAACTGGTCAGACTGATTTTTAAAACACTGGATAGAGCCTTGCGGAGATTTATGAACTTACTAGCACATGAGCAACTAACAAAGAACTCAGGGATCAAGTTCGAGGAGCCACAGGTATAGGTGCAGGTACAGACACAGAGCACAGGTTTTGTTAGTCAAAGGGAGTCAGGTGGACAAAACCCTTTGGTCATTGACTTGGAGGATGAGCCAGAACAGGTAGACACTAGGCCACGACCTAAGTGGTGTAGGTCCACAGTTCAACATTCCAGGCAAGTGACTCTTCATGTTCGCTTCAGACATTCAAGAAATTTTTGCATAGATAACGAAGTTAAGACTCTAAATTGCTATCCTACCATGCTAAATTTATAGCCCTCCTAAGCTAGCATTGATCAAATATTTTGCAAAAAAAAGAGAATAGGGTAAGATCGAGATCATCTCACAAGATGAAAATCATACACAAAGAGCCCATGCATAGACCTCCAAAGTCACTTTATTCCAATAATCAAATATTTGTTACAAAATTGACAGAGTTCTCTTGCACATTCTCCATATGCAAATGGGAACAAGAGACCTGCTTTTATACAAAAAGAGAGAAGCTAAAACCCTAAATCAGAATAAAGCTTTGGCAATTGATTCAGAGTTGAACTGATGCCTGACTGAGTTGTAACTGAGTTGCAGAGCAATGAGGGGGGGTGAAGTGGCCTCAATCCTCCTCGTTCTTATCACCCGACCAATAGAAACGTGCCAAATAGGAAAAACGCCCATGCATGGAGAGGCACAAATCCCAAGGTGAAGTTGACTGTAGCACTTCGATACTGACTCAAATCAGTATAGACTTGATTGGAATCATCCAAGATGCTTTTTGCTGAGCTAATTAGCCCTTTACTTTATTCAATTCAGTATTTTTTGGAGATATTTTGATTTTCTCCATTTAATAAAATAATGATTATTTTAATTAAATATTCCTCATTTCTTAATTTTGAGGAAATATTTAATTTAGAGAAAAATAATCGACCAAAACTTAGGATAAGTGTGTCTAGGGGTTAAATGAGTGTTTTGGCTTAGAAAACAAGTCTTTATTTGCCCAAAACACCGCCAGACCGCTTAATTATTACAATTTGCAAAATTTTCAATTAAACCATATTAAAATTGGTTTAATTAATTGAAAATTTTAATTATTTGTCCATAATAAAAAAAAATAAAAATAAAAAGTGCTATGCTTCTGGGAATTTTTTTTTCGGACATTGTTTAAATTTATCCTGGGGCATAGGAAAAGACCATAGAACAGTGTTACAAATATCGACGATATATCGCCGATATCGCGATACGATCTCCTCGGCGATATTATCGCTAAACATCGGCGATTTTTTTTGGCGATTTTTTTGGCAATTTTTTCTTAGAAAAATCGCGATTTAACGTGATGTGTTTCGAAAATATCGTCCCTCACTTTTTCGACCCGGCCGATAAAAGGTTAAAAGGCGGTTTTTTTTGGTTTTATTTCATTTGTTTGAGGGTCCGTTAACTTCGCACTTGCCGACAGGAGAGCAGCAAGGGTTTTGACCTTGCCGACAGGAGGAGCTGACTCGCTGAGCTTCCGGATTCTGCGCAGAGGTTAGTAAAACTGTAAATCATTGTTTTTAACCTTTTGTGTATACGCCTGTGGGTGCAATGGAGTCTGGACTGTGCAATGAAATTTGAATACGCCGACTCCCAACTTTGGGTAGACCGGCAGACTGTCGCGACTCCCGATTTGAATAGACTGTGGGTAGACTGTTGTGACTCCCGATTTGAATAGACTGTGGGTAGACTGTCGCGCACTCCCGATTTGAATAGTATATAATATATATTAGATAATATATTATATATAATGTATTATATATTATATAATATATAATAGATTATAATATATATTATATATAATATAATAGATTATAATATATAATATATATTATATATTACATATTACATAATATATTATGTAATATGTATTATATACTATATATAATATATATTATATATTATATAATATATATTCTATATAATATATAAAATTTAAATTTAGAATAAATCTAAGAAATTAAGAATGTCTTAGGCCTTAAAAACTTAAAAACTATGTTGTTAAGTTTAAATTTTAAACTTAAAATTTTTAATTAAGTTTATAATATTTAAATTTAAATGAAATTTGATTAATGATTATCATTAATAATTAATAATTAATAATTATACAGTTAATAATTTATTTAATTAAATTTAAAAAAATTCAAACTTCAAACTTAAAACATACATTCAAATTTAAATTTACAGTTTAGTAAAACTAAAATTTACAATTTAGTAAAGTTTAGTAAATAATAAATAATAAATATATTATATTACAATTTAGTAAATTTTTTAAGTATTTCACAGTTTAGTCATTGACAATTTAGCTTTACGAATGTAGAAATGTAAAATAATTTTCTATGTCTCATTTGCCAATGAAATTCGCTAAAACAAACTTTTTTTTTAATGTTACAGGTTTTGATTTGCAAAGCTACAAGCATGCCGAAGAATTTGGATCCATTTTGGGAGTATGCAGAGCCGGTTGATCCACAAAATCGGCAAAAGCTTAGATGCAATATGTGTGGGAAGGAGATGACGGGGGGGATAAGTAGGTTCAAATACCACTTCGCACAACTTGCAGGGCATGAGGTGGATATTTGTAAAAACTCCATTCCTGAAATAGTTCATAGGGCCAAACTTGCAATTGAAGGTGTTGGCAAGAGGAAAGATGAGAGGGAAGCTTTGAGGCAGGAACTTGGCATGAGAGCAGCATTAGGATCCGGGACAGCCGGACACACTTTAGGGGGAATGGGGAGTGAGACCTTATCCTCATCTTTCGTCATGCCTTCAACGACACACTCTATTTCTCACTTTTTGTCGAGATCTAGTCCTGGTGGACAACCAGGTATAAAGTCAATGTACAAGATAAAAGAGAAAAAGGAAGCAGATAAACTTGTGGGTCGATGTCTTTTGTGGAGTGATATTCCATTCCACTTTGTGAGGAACCCATTCTACGTGCAGATGTTCGAAGCTGCTGTTATTGTTGGGCCGGGGTATAAGCCCCCCACTTATGAGGAGTTGAGAGGGCCCATCCTTGATGATGAAAAGGTTGATTGCACTTCTAGGTTGGAGGAGCTTCGACGTTCATGGGAGGCCACAGGATGCACCATGATGTCAGATGGTTGGAGTGATAAGAAGGGTAGGACCCTTCTCAACTTCTTGGTTCATTGTCCTCGAGGCATAATGTTTATAAAATCTGTGGATGCATCTGCATAGGTCAAAGATGCAGCATTACTATGTCAGTTGTTGGATGAGTTCATCCAAGAGATAGGTCCGCAGCATGTTGTCCAAGTAGTAACAGACAATGCTGCGAATTATGTGGCAGCCGGTAGGATGCTTAAGGACAGGCATCCAACTTTGTTTTGGACACCTTGTGCAGCACATTGTATTGACTTGATCTTAGAGGATATGGGGAAGATCCAGTTTATCAAGGATGTCATTCATTCAGCAAGAAGCATCACCAAATTTATGTACAATCATGCTTCTGTGCTTAGTCTGATGAGGAAGTTCACTCATGATAGGGAGTTGGTCCGTCTTGCCATCACTCGGTTTGCCACTTGTTTCATCTCTCTTCAGTCTCTCCTTACTTCTATGTGGGACTTGCAGATTATGTTCCTTTCAGCTGAGTGGCGTGCTTTATCAATTAGCACTAAACCAGAGGGACATGACATATTCAGGCTATGTCATACCGGGAGAGCTTCTGGGATGGGGTGAAGGAGGTGTGTACTATATGTGAACCTTTGGTAAGGGTTCTACGCTTGGTTGATGGAGACAAGCTTGCAATGGGCTACTTGTATGAGGCCATGGATAGGGCCAAAGAGGCTATTAATGCCTACTATGAGGACAAGGGGGAAGAGGGGCAAGCGAAACAACAATTGATATGGGAGGTGATTGATCAGCGATGGAACAAAACAATTCATCGCGCCATTCATGCTGCAGGCCTATTCCTCAACCCCGCATTCTCTTACTCATGTGGCTTCAACTTTGATGCAGAGGTAATGGATGGGTTCTTGGAGTGTGTCCAGAGGATGGTGCCAAGTGCAGCTGACCGTTCAGAGATTTCCAAAGAGTTGGAAGTCTATAGGAGGGCCATGGGAACATTTGGCTTTGATATGGCTATTAATGACAGGAAGAACATAATGCCAAGTAAGTTTCACCTTGTTTCAAAGTTTAATTTCATTACTTTCTTTGTTTTATATTTCAAATTTTCAATGTCTTCTCTTATGTTTCTCCAATTCATTGTAGATACTTGGTGGGAAACCTATGGCAGACGAGTACCCCATCTCCAAAAGCTTGCTGTTCGGATCCTAAGCCAAACATGCAGTTCTTCTGGTTGTGAGCGCAACTGGAGTGTATTTGAAAAGATACACACCAAGAAGCGCAACAGGTTTGAGAATTTAAAATTACATTCTAAATTCATTATAACTTGTAATTTATGTCATATGGGTAATTTTAATTTATGTATTCTAAGTTCTAATTGGATAAATTTATGGTAATCATACAGGTTGGATACCCAACGCCTGAATGATCTAGTGTACGTCTCCTACAATCTAGGTTGTGGGTGAAGCAACTTGAGAAAAAACCTGAGGTGGAGGCTATTTCATTGGATCACATTGACACCAATGCTGCATGGAGAGTGGAGATTGAGGAACCTATTATGGAGGTAGCTCCTGATTGGTTAGAGGATGATACACAGGACATGGAGACTGAGACATAGGATGATGAGTGGTTAGACGCATTTGAGATTGTGCCACCACCGGAGCCACCAGCCACACAACCACCAGTTGCAGAGTCACCAGCCACACAGCCACAGTCTCAGTCAGAGGGAGCCAGATATATGGGCAGTGGTAGCAGTAGCGGTGGTAGAGGACTTGATGAGGGTCCAGTATCTCATCATTCTTCTAGTTCTTCTAGAGCACATCAGTTTCCAGGCACTTCTAGAGGACGAGGAAGTCCACGACAACCCCCACGAGCACCTGGGATTTCTAGCCCTGGAGGCAGAGCCATTACTAGAGCGATTACCTTTGCCCGTAAAAGCGGTAGAAGGAATCCATAGTTTACTTTATTTGGTTGATTTCATTGCATATGAGATACATATTACATAAAACATTGACTGTATTTTTTTGGTGATTCATGAGTCAGGGACTCAAGATCCGAGACACGATTCATTTTTGATGTGTGATGTATCACTAGACCTCTTATACATCTTATATATCGGTTTTATTTCCATATTCATGTAGCAATGTGTTTATTTGATGTTCTTGTTGCTTTAGATGTTTAGAAAATTGAAAAAAAATGAATATTTTTGTATTTTTTTACATTGCTGATGTATTGTCGATGTTTGCCGACATTTTTGCCGATAAATCTGATAATATCTTTTTGGACCCTCGGCGATATATTCGTCGACACGATATTTGTAACATTGCCATAGAACATACAACTAGTGTCTAGTAGGTTCATACTTGTCAGTCGGACTCTAATAACCCCCAAGACCCAAAATTCAAAATTGAGCATTCCAACTTTGGAGGAAGCTGGAGAAAAACTCATTGATTATACTTGGCTATAGGAAAAGCATAATTGACAAGGGAAAAAACTCCCTGGAATACCTTAGTTGAAAATCACGTCTTAGGAGACCGAGCCGCCCAAAACACCTACTAGCACACTTTATTACAAAAACCCCATGGGGCATGGTCATTTCAGCATAAAAATAAAAAAGACTAGCTAAAATTGGCTAGGAAAAACATTCTGAGCCTTTGATACACTGGATATGAATATTGACCATGTTCATCAAATGGTGGCTCAACTATTGTACAAAATAGTTGGTAACACATTGTATCGCCAACTTATTTGATCGCTCATGTATCTAGTCAACACATGACAATACATTAGCTTTGTGTTCAACTCTTTGAACAGTACATGGTGGACCGTCGAAGAGTACATTGGACAGCTGCAAAGCACGTGCTTTGCTACATCAGAGGTACAGTGGAGGATGGATTGGTTTATGAGCGCAGTGGGAGTGTATAGTTAGCATGCTTCACAGATGCTGACTAGGCAAGAGGTGTAGAAAATCGGAAGAGCACTTTAGGTTGCTGCTTTAACATTGGGTCAGGGGTTGTCTCTTGGTTCAGCGGGAAGCAAAAGTCAGTTGCATTGAGATCGGCAGAGGCTGAGTACATGGCAGCCAACTTGGTTTCATGTGAGGGAATGTGGCTGAGGAAGTTGCTTTCAGGGTTATTTGAGTGTGAGCTAGAGGCTACAGTGGTTCACTGTGACAATCAGAGTGGCATCAGGCTATCTGAAAATCCAGTGTTCCATGACTAGAGCGAACACATAGACATCCGCTACCACTTCCTGAGAGATTGTGTACAGAAAGGAACCATTCGGTTGGAGTACATTCAGACAAATGAGCAGGTGGCAGACATTTTCACCAAGGAACTTTGGAGACAGTTTGTGAAGTTCAGAGATAAGTTGGGGTTGCTACCGAATCCCTTCCTCGTTGAGAGAGAGTTTTAGAAAGTGGCAACAAGGAAGGTTTTATATCATTGCATATGTCTTTGCATGCTAGAAGACATTAAACAGGAAGCCAAATGTATTAATGTGATTTTTCTCTTTTTTAAACTTAGGAAAATACATTAATTAATCTAATTTGATTTTGACTTAATGGAGTCACTTTTATAAAGTGAAAAGTGAAATAATTTAAGTGATGGCTAATCTAATTTTGGCCATAGATCTCATCGGAGGATCTCATCCATTGATCCATAGTGAGGGTTAGGGTTTTCACTTGGCCATTGAGTTAAAATAAGATTTGGTGGAGAGGACACATAGAGAGAGAGACACAGACAAACATAGAAGTCAGACAGAGAAATTGTTGATTGAATTGTCATTGATGCCAACATGGGACTTGCAGTGGCCCCATAGGTAGTCATTGATGCCACCAAGTCCCTCTTTCAGTGCACAGGTATGGATAATCCCAGTACCCTCACATCTAGTGCCTTGGAGCCCTTATGGAGTTGGGTTGTGCTTTGAAGCACCTTTTGGAGTCCTGGAGGTCCTTGTACCCGCAAGGTTGGACCTTGGAGCCACCACCTTGTTGACGATGCTGAAGACCTTGTTGATGATGCTGAAGACCTTGGAGATTGTGCTGAAGCCTTTGTGGATGATGTTGAAGCCCTTGATGGGTTGAAGAAGCATTAATGACCCATTCTGTGGTCATTCATGACTTGATGGGGTCATGGTACCCTAGGAGAAGGCTTTGCAACCCCACAAAAGGTGGCATGATGGATCTTGGCCCCTGGAGGTCCTCTTGTGTGGTTGAGGTGGTTGAAGAAGCCTATGAATCCTCTTGCTTGATGACGAAGCGTTTGAAGAAGTCCTTGGACCCACAAATGGTGAATTAATGGTCCTTGTACCCTTAAAGGTGATGATATGGTCATTGATGACTTAATGAAGACTTGGAACCCTCGAAGATGGTCCTTAAGCCCACAAGTTTCTTGAAGAAGTCTTTTTTGACATGTTGAATCCCTTTGAACCTTGAAGATGTTCTTGTGTGGAACCCTTGATGTATGGTGCCCCTGTGTCATTCGTTAAAAAGGTCATGAAGCCCATTGCTTGCACTTGATGAAGACCTCAATGCCTTGTAAATGGTCATTGTGCATAAGAGGGTTTGGCATGATGAGTCTTGGACGTTATAGACTTTGGATGTAATGTTATAGGCTTGAAAAGTCCTTGCAACTCCAGCACGTGGTGCCCTTAGGCCTTCAACCCACACACACTTGGCAGCTTGATGATTGAACCTACATACAAGCCCACGTACAAGTAATAAAAGATAACATGGTAACAAGTCAACACTCCAAAAAACATAAAGAAAGGTGGACAAGGTAATGAACCCCCGACTTGTTGAAGTAAAGATAGTCAAGTTATGACTAATTATTTTACCTTGACTTATTTGTGAAACAACAAAAGATGATGGTTTTGCTTGATGAAGAAGTCGAGCAGCCTACAAAATTTTAAATAAAATTTTGTTTATTTTAATTAGAAGCTAGCCCAGTAAATATATATGAAAAATCTATATGAATAGGATATAACACATCCTCATTTTAAGCATGAACTTTTCGGTGGAGCTCAGAGATTTTTCGACTGAGGCAGCAGCAATGAACCTTTCTCAGTATATAAATAGAATTTGAAGTCATCTACTCATAGTCAATTCTTGAAGTTTTCTACGGTGTGAACTCATCTACAAGCAGTCCCGAAGTTTGTTTGGAGTTTACTACAGCAGACATATATGCACTGCTTAAGTAATGTAAGATCACTGTGTAAACTATGATGATGCATATGTGTACTCTATGCAAACTATGATGATGCATGCTCCTTGATGATGATTATGTATACTAGATGATGATGATGATGCATACCTATTGATACTCCATTGTGATGATGAACTAATGTGATGATGCCTACAACTATGATAAGATGTACAAGTAATATGGGATGATATGCACAATGATGAAGGATGATGTAAATGTACAAGTTCTATAGCAGAGAATTTGGGATAATGAATAGACAAGGTATGTATGCATGCACCCAATGAATGTGTATAATTGTTTGAACAAATATGTACAGTGATATACATACAGTGGAGTATGTACAGTGACATATATGCAGTGGAGTATGTACAATAAATACAGTGGTATATTGATGTGTGATTTATATGCCATAAAATGATGATGATGCATGCTACTCTATGATGAACACTCTATGATAATGATGCATGCTACTCTATGATGAACACTATGTGATGATGATGCATGATACATTGTGATGATCACTCAATGATGCACACACTCCTATACAATATGATGTACATGCATGCTATGGTGTGATATGCTTGACTGGGAATGGTTGAGAATGAGCAGTATGTGAACAAACTGTAGATTGCTTGAAGACATGGGCAACAGTATATTCAGCAGCTTTTTAATGACTTGGATAAACCTTTGATGAACTGACATGAGTCTTGAGCAACAGAATTGGTTGATGACTAGCAACAATTGACTGAGTTTGATTGTGGAATGAGGTGTTGATGTGTAGAGATATATGAGTAGAGCTTGATGATATTGATGCAAGCTGAGTCTTGCACTTGGGGATTGGATTTTTCAACTCTTTCTTAGTTGGAGCTAAGAAAACTAGGCTGGGTCCTATTACGAGAGTTGGTGCTGATTGTAATCGAGATGATTGAAGTCTTTCATTACCATAAACAAAGCTCACATTACAAATATTCTTGTGTCTCTCTTTGATGTGATTATTGTGCCTATGACTCATGGTTAATATAGTTATTGAAGTTGATGATGTAAATGATAATATAATGCTTGATAAACTCTGATTGATTAATTGAAGGTAAAAAGGTTTAAATTGCTCACACATTGATTCACCCCGCCTTTCAGTGTGGCCATTGTGTCCAACAATTGGTATCAGAGCAGGCTTTCGTCACAAGCCTTGCAAGCTTGAGGGAGATCCGTGGACACACAATGGAAGTACAAGTAGAGTCATCAAGCAACAATGTGCCTGTACTTGATGTTACAGACTATTTCGAATGGATGAGCAAGATGAAGGCATATCTGAAGAAGTTTGGTGTTTGGGAGATTGTGATCAATCCACCCGCTCCATCAAATAAGAAGGGCAAGGCAGCTACACAAAAGGAAACAAAGAAGGACAATGCTATAGCCTTGAAGTTCCTCATGGATGGACATCCCAACTCAATGAAAGAAAGTGTAGGGGAGTACACTTTATCCAAAGACCTATGGTTCAAATTGGAAAACAATTATTAGAAGGCAAGACCAGACAAAGGCTCCTTTCCCGTATGCTCTGCACCGTTGCAGCTTGTTTGATCAGCTGGTCGTACCATAAAGGGATACGAGTGACTAGAGTAATAGGAAAATCCACATAAGTCCGTTTCCTGAGAAATCAAGAGGTTGCAAAGGGTGAATACCATAGAGTTAGGGGGCTACTCCAATCAGGTTATGCCTTGCTCCGTTAGACACTTGGTAAAGCCACTTTAGCGCTCATTTCAAGAGAGCTTGCATTATTGGGCCAAACCCAAAATTAACCCACTCCTTAATCAACACACTTAATAAATTTTAAAACTTACCAATGAGACACTGTAATACTTTCACTGAGACTACAATAACAACCCTTATACACAAGCACTCCATATTCATTGTCACTGGACTTCCGCATTTTTATGGTTAAATCAATTTCCGCATATTGTCATGAATGGTGTTTGAATTATCAATGCTGTTGTTATTATAACTCATTTGTAGTAACTCATTGTTAAGGTTTTAATTCATTTTACATTAACTTGTAGAATCAATCATTTCTTTCTTAGAGTAAAAACCTTAGATTTTACTTTTCATACGGACCACCCCATTTGGCCTTGCTAGGAGTTGGCCTAGACGAAGGAGCTAAGTATCAGGTGACAGCACTTGGCTTGAGCTTTTCCCTAACGTCGCACCCAGTGGCTTGAAGATTTCTACAACGTGACCTGTTATCACCAACCTTGTAGCTGCCTGTGCAAGATGGATCAAGGATGGATGGTAGAGGAACAAGCAACTAAGGAGGTGGAACCCAGATTGCCTAGACTCCCAAAGAGATGGTTGTCACGCCAATCAAGGCAGTCTTCGCTTTATGTTGTCTGAGTCCAAGACAACAATTGGGGAGACCCAGATCTGCTCTCGATAGGAGAAATCAGACCTATACACCAAATCTGATCAAAACAAACTTTGAGGTACGTAAGGTGTAAGGTGTTCAGGAACTCTAGATCTACAGTAGGATTTATGGATCAGGACTTCAGCAGTATATTGGTTGATCCAAAGCAATAATCGGATGACCTTTGGGGGAAATGGTTAGATCTAGGGTTTTGGTACTAGCAACTAAAGAAGATGATCTTTGCCTTGGGAAACGTAACCGAGGTAGGATGGGCAAAAAAATAGTTGGGACTATCTAGTACCTGGCTGACAGACTCAATGAAAAAGGTGAACAGGTGTGATTGTTTGAGTCGTCAAGGAACATCAATTTCAAGGGGAAAAGGTCAATTCAAGGCTAGTGCTAGGAATGGGAGATCAGTGCCTTTCATGCATTGGGCAATGGAGTCAGTATACACCCAGCGTTGAGGTGAACCCACCTAGGGTAGACCTTGATCTGTGGACCCAAATAAGTCTTTGGTTCGGATGGCTCAGTTTGGGCAGAAACTCAGTCAAGGAATGCTAGCGCTAGGGTTGGATGGGAGAGATTTGTAGATCTGAGGCCACCAGCAGATAACTAGCTCAACGTTGAAGGTGAAATGGGATCAAGAGGGGCTGATCTACACACTTGATTCAGAGAAATTTGGAAAAAGTCAGATCTTGAAAAAGTCAAAGTTGATGATTAAGGCTGAGAGGGTGAAAAAACTGATTTCTTCAGATCTAGGGCAAGCAGGCTGGATCTAGCTCAGTGTTAGGGGTGTTCTGGAGTGCTCAGGACCTGATCTATTAGCCTAGCCTGTCAGATTTCGGAAACAGTAAATTTCGGAAAGGTCTAGTTTTTCAGTGATGGCGCTAGGGTTGTTTTCAGTCTAAAATTCAGATCTAGGTCATACTGTCATGAATCTGGACAACGTTGGGGGTGATTTGGACTGTGTGAGACTCGATCTATCAGTCTATGAAGTCAGAAATAAGAAAAAGTCAAAACCCTAGCAAGTCAAATTTTCAGTGGGGGCGCTATGCAGTTTTCAGACTAAAATTCAGATCTAGGTCAAACCAGCAGGAATTTGACCAGCGTTGCAGTAGATTCAGTGAGGGGGAGGCTCGATCCATGAAACCCAGCAATGGTTCGGCCAAAGATCAGACGGTTCCTGGATTTAGTATTTTTTAAGGGTTTTTAGTATTTTAAGGATTTTCAGAAAAATGGAAGGAAAACAGGTACAATGGATTTAGATCTGTTAAAGAGAAGGGAATTACCTATTGGATCATACCTGGAAATGCTTGTAGAAGTCTTAACAACGATGATCCTTGCTATCCCAATCAATTCTGGAAGATCCACGTGATTTCTATGACGGATGTAAGTCCCAAGCCACCAATGCACCCCCTACCCTGCATGAGCAAACGTCAACAATATCAGATTTGCGAAGACAAGATAAAGAAACCAAATGCTATAGGAAAGTAAAAAAAAGGAATCATAGATCACAATGACACTAATGAAAACCCCCTGATCCAAGACGAAGATAACCGAACGAGTTGAAGTCCCCCTGCAAAAACGCTCTAGCCAAAACGCCCTCCAGTAGACAAGACAATGATAGCAGAAAAAATATAGATCTCACATGAATTTCCACAATGCTAGGAAGCAGAAGACTATCCAATCACCATTTGAGAACATCATATGCAAAGCAGATCCAGAAAATATTCACGGAAAAATCTTTCTATTATTCAGATCCAAGAGCCAAAGACCCCTTACAAATGAAAAGCTCTCTCCTTTAAATCGAAATGAGAGAACCACAATCATAATCGAATCCTAACCACTTTCAAAACGAGTGGCTAGGATTAAAAGATAAAATATTCTAATCAATGGTTGAGATGAGCTCAACATACAATACGTGATCAATATAACCATAAAGTACCAAAGTGACTCAACAAGAAATAAATGAAGCACATGGTGGGTCCATGGAGTGTTAACTAACTCCCTATGGGTGCCCCATGGCACAATAAAATAATATAACATTTTAATTCTTTGACTTTGTGCCTCCTTGAGGAAATCGTGAGCCTCCCAAAAGCTCCCGAAAATAATATAAAATGCCCAAAAAATAGGTCTGGGCCCAATCAGCTGTTGCAACTGCTGGAGAAAGTGTGGAGGACATCACTCTCATCATCATGACTCATCCCATGTCATTTCTTTGCCTCAGTATCCCAAATCGATTTCTTCAATAGCCATTTAATCATTTTTTAATATGCCTCGAGAAACGTGAACCTGCCAAAACAGCCTCCTAGGGTGCCTGCGTTGTCAAACTGAGCCCACCAGGCTCTCTGGGATGGAGATACCATGGTACAAACAAGTAGTTGCACCCTCTATGCCCATACAACGCCCTAGGAGATCCAACTGAAACATCTCCCTGCTCAGACGCATCAACCTGCGAAGCAAAACTGCATCAGAAAGGCAAAATGAGCCTGATCATATCTACAAGTGCCCGGAACTGGAAATAAACTGTCTCATTAGACTCAGAGAGTCCCAATCCATCTAGTGTGTATATTCATACTCCTCTCAGGTCTCTATCTGATCATCAACCATATCCAATAGACAATATAACCATCTGTAAATGATCAGATACCAATAATATAACTCAGACTATCATCCATCTGCTGCAAGTGTTATAAGGCTAAGACATGCTCTACAACTCATTTAAGCAACAATCACAACAAGTAACAATCATTTCACTGGCGGTACATCAACCAAAAACATATATAAGGCTTTGTTTATTATTACTCAGACTAGACTTTTAGGACTATACTCACTTCATAGTTGTAGTCAATTTGCTAGTGAAGGGTGAAAGATGAAATTTACTAGGCCAGGGCAAAGGATGACTTCCTACTTAACATCATGACACTTTGGATATGGAAAGGAAACACTCACTAAAACCAATGTCGGACAAACAACAACATAAGGAATGACAGTGCCTCACAAATGGTTGAGTTGTTTAGAGAGTGCTTATTCAACTTAGGCATCATGACTACATCAAGCTTGATCCAGTTTCATTAGGATCATCACTTTTATTTCCATGGCCTTTTTAGCGTATATGACCCTTTTGGGACTTCACCAGTGCTTAAAAGCACAACTAGTCGCAGCTTTCATCCGGGACATATTCAAATTTATAAGGTCAGCATATATTTAACCATTGTTTTTTGGACCTTTTCTTATACCCTTCAAGGGATACTTTAGCATTTCATTGCTCTTGCCCTCTTTACATATGTTAAGCAACATAGTTTAGCATTTTCATTTTCTACGGGCGCATACATAACATTTTCCAATACAAGTTGTACATGAGCTTTCAGTTTTAGTCAACAACATCTCTAGTGACCAGGGGGAATTCGGCACAGTGCCAAACATTGGGACAACCGACCAGAATGATTTAGGCATACAATCCAACTCACGAAAGACAAGTTCTGTCACCAACTCAGAGTCGAGACACAATATAGACAGGGAGGTTTGTCCAACAAAAGTTCTAGCGGGGGGAAAAGGTCCTCCATGCCATAAGTCAAGAAGTCAGTCGGGTTGAAAACAAAATTGGAAGGTAATGGATGGGTGGAGATAGTGAAAGGTGAAGCCAACACTAGCAAGCCAAAGCAATGGTGGGAATGACTACCTCTATTCTCCCTAAGGAAGGTAAAACCAATGAGTATAGATCATGAACTTCAAAGTCAGAGTAGGGACATCAATATATAATACAAATACATCCAAGTCCATATAATTATGACCGCCAGATCATGACACCACATGTTAATCCATGTCACAAAAATGAGTATAAGAGCAATGATAACCATAACACAATATAAAAAGCTGAGTCATAATCATGCATATAATTCATCTGAAACATCATCTGTCCAATGAGAAAGCACTGATATACATCTGGGCATCAATAACTGCTCGGTAATGACTAAATGGCTACATCGGTCCTCAAATCTGAGTGTCCTGAGACTCGGTCTTGGCATGGGAGAGTACAATAGTCCACAAATATAATAATGATCCGACAAAACTGCTCATCTCAGCATCTCATATGTAAGAGATCTGGCTGAAAAAAGTACTGTGTCTGAAAAATAGAATATGGTAGCCTGGGTACTATATATGTGATAACATGATCCGAGGTGCGAATTAGGCGGCAACAAAATGATAATAATTTATTGCTTGAAGGAAATTTAATGTTACATCCTTTCTTTTCTTATAGCGCTTTAGTAATTGGTAAATGCTTGTAATTTCCATCTCTCCCATTTGGTAGGGTCTATGCTAGGTTGCTAGCCAAAAGTATATTCTCAGAGGGAGTCCGTCTCTCCCATTTGCTAGGGTCTATGCCAAGTTGCTAGACAAAGGTGTATTCTCATAGGGAAACCCTTTCATGAAGGATCGCTGCATCAAATTCTAAAGTACTAGGGTGTTTTTGCCATGTGTATTCAGTAATCTTCAGTCCTAGAAATTCATTTCCCTATGAGAATACACCTTTGTCTAGCAACTTGGCATAGACCCTAGCAAATGGGAGAGATGGACTCCCTCTGAGAAACCCTTTCATGAAGGATCGCTGCATCAAATTCTAAAGTACTAGGGTGTTTTTGCCATGTGTATTCAGTAATCTTCAGTCCTAGAAATTCAGAAATGAGATCTGTCTTTTATGACCCCATTGTGCAAAGATTGAAGGCACTAGTCTTTTCTATCAACCACCAACCAAAAACCAAAAGATTTCCCATTTATTTTTCTATTTTGTTCATCAAAATCTGACATTTACATTGTATCATTTCCAGATTTCAATTTGTTCAAGCCTAGGGTTTAGAAACAGTTGCATATCTTTTTTAGGATTGCCTTTAGTTAGTTTAAATTTCTGGAATTTCTCATTTAAAGCAGCCCTAAAACAGATTTAAACTAGGCCCAAACAATGCTGGAATTGTTGATCATTTTCTTGGGTAATTAATCATTTAACTTATCTCTAAATCTGTGTTGATTTTCTACAATTGTTTATATCAGATTAGATCAGGGAGTGATTTTAATCACTGAAATTTATGAATTGTTTTTTCTGCATTTAATTATTGAAATTTCCAGATTTGAAAAGATTTTATTGGCTGCAATTTAATATATTTTATGTGATCGTTTTGATGGGAATTCTGCACTCGTTTTATTGAAGTTAAGCTTAAGCAAAGTTCCTTCATTTTCTTTAGTGTTTTTCTCAGTTTACTGTACTTCAATATTTAATCTTGGCAATCTCTTCATTAGGTTAATTAAATCTGCAATACATTCAATTATCTAATTAGATTTAAAATTAACCATCCAAGCTCTCATTAATTAAGTAATCGATTTAATCAACCACCCTTTAGGGGAGCCCCCCTTGGCCTAGATAGAGTAGGCCTAAAGTGAGAGTTGTGTACTAAGGTGACAGGGGGGCCTCTCCTGTAGTTACTTTTAGGGGTAGCACTCAAGAGTTAGGACTTTTCCACTTAAGTACTAATCTGAGCTTTAACAGGTAGTTTCTCTAAAGTCACCTTTGGGTTCTAACTTCTCATGTGTATGGTTGAGACTTTCTCATTGGAGTGAGAATCTAGGAGGTAACACTCTTTACATAATCTGATCCTTATTTTACTATTTTTTTCAGGAGGTCCATTTTAAACCCCAAACTTCCCCTAATGTGAAGTTTTAAAACCCACCTCACTTGGATAATCATATTCAGTCACATGTCCACAGGTTATAGTTTCGTAGTTTCAAGCTTGCCTTGAAGATACATTTGTTGATGTCTACAGCATACCCACTAGACGTCATCAAACCACCACTTATTTTGGGGCTGCAGAAGTACTTTTCCCACTCAACCCAAGTTGTACTATTTGAGCAGTAGTCTCCCAGTCTTCAGCTAAAACCGAGAACAATGTTTTCTCAATAGGGAGGAATTGATGATACTTAGTCTTGCTTACATATGTTATATTATTACTTTTCTATTTTGTACTTTGTCCACAATTGATAACTCATTCACTTTATTGTATTTTAATGGAGACTTCGTCAACAGAGAGCACACACCCTACAACTTTGTACTCCATATATAATAATACAAATGGGTATACAAGTTTGGTAATTCTTTATTCATTTGTTTGTGACTCTATTCCTTTGTTGGTATTGTTCTCATATCATAATCCTTTTTTTTTTCCTATTTTCTTATTTGTTTCTTGTTTTCAAGGAAGGAAAAATAACAAAGCTAACACAGTGTTCAATGTTAACACATCATATCATTTGCAAAGAAAATTTGAAAGCAGCTTTACTACTACCATTATTGCTTTGTTTAATAATTTAATCATGTCTCTTGCGCTATATCTTGTCTTATTCAACAGAAAAGTTTTCTCGTCATTTAATAATTCGTGTACCAAATGCTGCTTTCAAGGACAATTCACATGTGGGTGCTTTTGTTGGAGAGGTATGTATATACGAGCTATCAACATATGAAATCAACATGGTGAACATAGTCTTATCATGTTGTCTTTTTATGACAAATAAATATTTAGCTAAACTTCCAATAAACAAGTAGTAGACATGGCAAACATAGTTTTATCATGTTGCTTTTGTTGAACAAATAAATACTTCAATAAACTTCCAATCTTGTAGGAAGCATTGGATGCATTATTTATTCATTTGATTGTAGTCTGAAAACTAAAACACTAAATTAATAATAACAACAAATTACATACCAAATAAGTAACATTCATAACTCTTAAATAAGCTGGTGTTTTCATCTATAATTTGCAAGGGACATAACCTTTCACCTTGGTGACCAGCGAATGTGTATCGATATTACAAGGAGAGCTCTTTAATGTTGAATTTTAATCTACTTCCAGAACTTGACAATTATTTCACAATTATTTCAAGCATTCATTTCATCCCATAGTTTTCATTGAATAATTTCACACTGAAAAGCTCAACTTGTTTTGCAGCAGAAACAAAGGATCATAGAAACACAACAAAGCAGAATAGACACAAGAATTTTATCTTGGGAAACCCAATAGGAAGAAAACCTAGCCAACTTTTCTTAGAATAAATTAGTCCAATTCAAGTACAATACCATTCATGAAGAGAAACTCTAGCAAGATAAGAGGTTTAAACTTTACCCTTCTTCACAGAAAACGTTGGCAAGGGTAGCGAATCTTCTAGAGACAATAAGAAACCCCAAACTTACACCTTGGACATATTATCACATAACTTGTAGTTGCCCCTACAGAGTTATCCTATCTAGCACGGTAGAAGAGACGAGCAACTAAAGAGGTGATCCTAGACGATCCTGATGCCGATATATGGATCGGTTGTCGTGCCGATCAAGAGTCTCTTCACTTTAAGCCAAATGAATCAAATGGCTAAGGGGGAGACATTGACCAATCCTTGTGGGAAAGACCGAAAGACAAGATGCCCAGACAAGTAAGACAATAGAAGATAGAGATGTGTTGACTATGAAGCCCTAGATCAATAAGATAGCTAGAGAGAGAAGCTTAGGGGATTGGTTACTGATTAAAGATGTGAAATACAATCCAAATAAATTGTTTCTCAATAGCCGAATGAGTTAGAGTGATCCGGGTTATAACTGCTAGGTGGAAAATAATTAAGTCACTATTTTGAGGGATTTGAAGTATGTTGATGGAAAATACCCAAGATAATGATCTCGTAACAAATTATTGCTTTCTAACACTTAGTTGATTTGCTTGGATGATAGATGCAACCGTAGACAAATATCACAAGCAAGAGAGAAATCACAAAACGGAAAAACAACCTTCCAGACCAAGGGGGCAAATTGACTAACATGTCAGTGCCTTCAATAAATGGGTAGATGGAATCCAAAGATGACCCCCTAGGGGTTCTTGAGGTTTTGACGGATGGCTAAAAATACTTGAGTACCAGAATTTTGAAATTCTAAGGGATTTGACCTAGATAATTTTCTTAGTTACTACAAAATGAGGGTTTTATCTATTTTATTTGGTCAACAATGCAATAGAGTTAAAGACAAAGGACAAATGACGAACTCACTTGGATCTTGAGAGATGCCAAGATTCTGATGCTCGCTCCCAACACTTCCCATTTCGATGTTAATTTTTTATTCTCCGTCTTTCTACCTATCATGCCCCTTTCCAAGTAGCACCACGAGTAACTTATTAGTTTATCTAATTCCCGTAGGCTATAGTCGTTGAGATAGGGAATTAATTAATTATTAGTGTTGCCTAAGTTTAAAAACATATTATAACGCGACATTAATGATTAATTAATAACGTGGCTTTATAAAAAGTCACTTTAATATTATTTGAGCGGGAAATGTTAAATGAGGCCAAGAAGGGGTTAAATTAAAAGAAGGGGAAAAGGTAAAAATCTCACTAAAGTTATTTATTTAATTAAAAAGTGAGATTTGGTCTAAGGGAGGTGAAAAGTCGCTTGGGAGCCAAAATTGAAAATTATAAAAGGGAAATGAAGCTTGTTTCTCTCATTCTGTGCATTTGCATTTGTGAAAAAGAGCCTTTGAGCCAGTGTTGCAAACATAGACGCGGTATAGGAAACATCGTTTCGGGATATCTCGGCAAAACATCGACAAACATTGGGAAAAAATTGGCAAATTTAAAAAATACAATTTTAAAAAAAAAATACCTAAAGCAACAATAACATCAAATAAACACATCGCCACATGAATATGGAAAGAAAACCGATATATAAGATATATAAAATGTCTAGAGATACATCACACATAAAAAATGGATCATGTCCTTGAATCCCGAGTCATAAAAAATATAACAAATGTATCTCATGATCATCATCATGACTCATGAGTCATCTACAATGAAATAACGTAAATAAACTATCGATTCCCTCTACCCCTTTTACGGGCAAAGGTAATCGCCGTGGAAATGGCCTTTCCTCTAGAACTAGAAGTAGGTGCCCTTGAGCGCTGAGGGCCTCGTACTGGACTCTGACGTCCTCTAGAAGAAGTCCCTGCAAAATGATGTCCTCTAGAAACTGGAGAAGGTGGTTGAAACTGATGTCCTGAAGAATGAGAAGGTCGAGGAGGTAGTCCTGCTCCTCTACCAGTACTAGTGCCTATTCTACCACCAAGTCTATCAACTTATAGCTTTGACTGTGGCACACTCCCAAAATCGGTGTGAAACTCCTCTTGAACTCATCCAAAGCCTTTGTATGAGTATCACCATGATCACTATCAGTATCATGATCATGCTCTAGCCAATCAAGGGCTACCTCCATAACTGGCTCCTCACACTTTGCCCTCCATGCAGCAGTGGTGTCAATCTCATCCAATGAAATGGCCGTCGCATCAAATTTTCTCTCATACTGTTTCACCCACAACCAGAGATTGTAGTGGACGTAGACCAAATCATTAAGGCGTTGAGTATCCAACTTGGAGGAGGAACATAAATATTAAATATTACATTCATAATTTATAAATTATAATGCATAAATTAAAAGGTAAAGTGGCATAAATCTACAAATTAGAATTTAATAATTTATATTATATAATGAATTTGAAATTCTCTAACTTGTTGTGCTTTTTGGAGTGTACTTTTTCAAGTATACTCCAGTTGCGCTCACAACAGAGCTGCATGTCTCGTTGAGCACTCCAATGGAAAGCCTCTGTAGAATAGGTACACAACCACCATAGTTCTCCCACCAGGTATCTACAATGAAATTATGAATAAAATAAACATGAGAAACGAAAATAAAATTTAAAACAAAGAATTAGAAAGAGAATGAAATTTGAAACTTGAAAGTTGAAACTTTGAAACTAGGTGAAGCTTACTTGGCATCAGGTTGGTCCTGTCATTTATTTCTATATCAAATCGAAATAATCCCGTGGCTCTCTTATTCATTTCCAACTCTTGGGAAAGTTGTGTATGCTCAGTTGCACCAGGTACCATCCTCTGGACACACTCATAGAATCTAGACATAACCTCTCCATCAAATCTAAAGCCATAGGAGTAAGCAAACGCAGGGTGGAGGTATATCCCTACAACATGAATGGGGCGATAGAGTGTGTGGTTCCATCGTGTATCAATCACTGCCCATATCATATGTTGTCTCTCCTGCCCTTGATCTCCCTTGTCCTTGTAAATTTTCCTTTAATATTCAAACTAGGGCTAACAGTGCATGCAAGATCTCTACTGATAACCACACATGAATATCTTTTACAGTATGCAGCGAAATATAAAACTGAGAAATAAATCACAACATCACATCACAATAATGACACTATTATTGGGTATGGAAACGCCCGGAAAAACCCAAGATGGGAAAACCGGTGCAACAGTCAAATATAGATTTGATTATGAGAAAATAATGAACTTTTACAATCACTGCAAATTCACCCAAACCTGGCGAATGCAGTACCCGGTAGAATCACTGGGAAAATCTCAGCTAAACCTCAACACCCTCCTGTGTGAGTGTACGACCCAGCTGTACGAAGCTCGGTGATCCTGCTACTCGCTCCTCCGTCTTCCTAGCTAAATCCTCTGTCTGACTCTCTCCTTGTCTGTATCCTGTCTTTGTCGGAATACAAGTGTGTCCTCTCCACCAATTGATCTCTCGTTTATAACTTTAGGTAAAGCAAAAACCCTAATTCCACTTTCACTTTAACTAGTGTTTTGCTAAAGTTAATTTAGACCACTTTAATTTATTTTCCAAAGTAAACTTAGTAAAAGTAAATTAAATACAATTGGTTTCCTAATTTAAGTCTTCTGCATGCAAGAACACATGCATGCAGGAAGACCTTCCTTGTTGCTGCTAGTTTGACAACCCTCATAATAAGCACGGATGGATTCTTTGGCCCTATCCATGGCCTCATATAGGTATCCCATTGCGTGTTTCTCTCCATCAACCAAGCAAACAACCCTTACCAAAGGTTTGGTGATGGTGCACACCTCCTTCACTTCACCCCAAAAATTCTCATCATATGCAACTAGCCTGAATGTGGCTTGCCCCTCTGGTCTAGTGCTAAATGATAAAGCACGCCACTTTGGTGAAAAGAACATCGCCTGCAAGTCCCACATAGAATTCAAGAGTGACTGAAGAGAAATAAAGCTAGTGGCAAAGCGTGTGATGGCAGGACGCACCAACTCTTTGTCACCTGTGAACCTTCTCATTAGGCTAAGCACTGTTGCATGGTTGTATATGAATTTTGTGATGCTCCGCGTTGAATCAATAGTATCCTTGATTCAATCAATCTTGCCTAAATCCTCTAAGATCAAATCAAGGCAATGGGCGACACAAGGAGTCCAGAATAGTGTAGGATACTTGGCCATGAGCATCCTACTAGCAGCCACATAGTTCGCAGCGTTGTCTGTTATCACTTGGACAACATGCTGCAACCCAATCTCTTGGATGAACTCATCCAACAAGCCACATAGTAAAGCCACATGTTTGATATGTGCAAATGCATCCACAGATCTCATGAACATAGTCCCCCTGGGGCAATGAACCAAGAAGTTGAGAAGTGTTCTACCCCTCATATCGGTCCAACCATTTGACATCACACTGCATCCTATTAGGTCCCATGATTTTTGAAGCTCCCCCAATCTGTGAGTGCAATCAGCCTTTTCATCCTGAAGAATGGGCCCTCTTAACTCCTCATAACTGGGGGCTTAAACCCTGGTCCAACTATAGCAGGCGCCTCAAACATGGACACATAAAATTGGTTCTTTGCAAAGTTAAATGGAATAGCACTCCATAGCAAGCATTGACCAATAAGTTTGTTTGTGTCTGCTTTTTCCTTTACTTTCACCATGGACCTTATAGAAGGTTGTCCACCAGGATTGCATCTTGAAGATACAATGAAAGGCGATGTGCATTCTTGTGTTGAGTGGGTATCGGTATCTGAACTCATCCCACTAGCCCCCACTCCTGCTGCAGAACCAGATCTTGATGCAATTTGTTTCCTCACGACCTCCTTGTATTGTTTCCTTAGCCCATTGCCCTGAATCGCTTCTGTGGCCTTAGCAATGGGTTTCAGGGTTGTTTGGTTGCAAGGACCCACGTCATGCCATGCTATTTGTGCAAGGTGGTATTTCAACCTACTTATCCCACCTATCATTCTCTTCCCACATAGATTGCAAGTGAGAATTTGTCGATTGAGTTGGTCAACAGGTGTGCCCCACTCTCAAAATGGATCCAAAGCCTTCGACATCTTGGATATGGACAAAATGAAGCTTGATACTTTGAACTATGAACTTGAAGTTTGAAGTTTGAACCTAAGACAAGAAAAAAAATGTTTTTAAGCAGATGCGATTGATGGAAATGTAAAACACAAGAAGAAATCCAAGATATATTAAGCATTCAAACACTATTTTGATGAGGATTTAGAGGAATGTAGGGCAAGCAAAAAAATGCAAAAACCTTTTTTGGCATGAAAAATACACAACAAATGCAAAAAACTTGCTTAAAACCCTATAAAAATTGATTTTGAAGATGGAGAATTATTTGGCAATGTAAATCAACAAGAATCCCTCTTGGAAAAATGAGAAATGATGGGCAAATTGTTTACTTACCTTACGCTGTGATAAGTGTGGAAAAAAACTCCAAATAACAAGATCCAATCTTCAATTTTGATGGTTTATGGCGAAGGAAATGTTGCCCAAATCTGTCCTTAAGCCCAAAGAAAGTGTTCTTGGTCTCCTTAGCTCTCCTCTCTATCTCTGTAGTTAGCAAATGAGAAAAAAAACAAAAAAAGCAACTTAAAACCACGTTTTTCCTTCCATAGTCCACAGTGACTGATTTTTTCCATCAACTCATGTTTTTTTGGCCGATTTTTCGGCAAAAAATCGGGTCGATTTCTCGACCAATGTTGGTAACACTGCTTTGAGCAAAGCTTCTCTTGGATGAAACCTTAGGACAAGGAGGTAGTATTAGCAGTGCAACAATCTGGTCTAGCTATCAAAGGGGAGGAACTTCTTAGGTTTATCAACTGAACTTCATTGTCATAGCATGAGTTTCTCATCTCAGATCTAGAGGTTCTATTCAGTTTGCAAGCAGGCCCAATACTGTGTGTCAAGGGTGCACTTGAGGAGAGAAGGATCATCCATTGAAGAGGGTGCATTTGTGAAGGCCGTGAGCACCAAGAAGAGGGCACATTCTTGTGGAGAATTACAATACCCAACCACCACGCCAAAGATTCAGAGTGAAAGATGCATTTGATCATTATTTTGGAAATTGAATAGCAATGGTTATGATGCCTGGGAGTGAGGCGCTCATGCTGGAAAGGGTTCATTAATTGACAGAGCATTTATAGTGGTCCTGGGTGCTTTCCATTTACAAGTTGGCATCATTATTAACCTTTAAACCCACTGCAAAAAATCGTGCCTGCATGTAGATGTAATGACTTGGGAAACTGTGCATCTGGAGAGGTCATGACTTTGAGATATCTTAGTCTCAATCAATATTATATTCATTTTCTCCACTGTTTAGAGGGCTGCGTATCTCCTGTAAGTGAATGTCCAATGTTGTTAGTGTATACAAAGAAGAGCGTAACCAGACTTAGAAGATGTTAGAATGTGGAAACAAGGAAGGTCTTCTAGCATTGCATGTGTCCTTGCATGCTAGGAAGACATTAAACAGGTTGCCAAATGTATTTAATGTGATTTTCCTAAGCTGGGACTTAGGAAAATACATTAATAATTCTAATTTGATTTTGACTTAATGGAATCACTTTTGTAGAGTGAAAATTGAAATAATTTAAGTGATGGCTAATCTAATCTTGGCCGTTGATCTCACTGGAGGATCACATCCATTGATCCATAGTGAGGGTTAGGGTTTTCGCTTAGCCATTGAGTTAAAATGAGATTTGGTGGAGAGGAGACACACACAGGAGAAATACAGACAGAGGAAAGTCAGAAAGAGAAGTTTGCCGAGAAGACGGAGGAACACTCATCCGGGAGATTCACCGAGCTACCAAGTAGAGCATTGGACTATACAGATCACGCTGAGGGAGGACCGTACACAACAAAGGAGGACCGTACGACTGTCGTACGGATTTTGTACTTTTGACGTCATACACGTACATATTCGTACAACTGGTCCGTACTGTTGACGTAGAGGCAGTACAACTACGCAGGGGTCGTACAATATTGCTAGGGTTGTCAAGTGATTTTGCAGAGGATCGATTTCCCAGGTTGGGTGGATTAACTGCTAGATTGTAATTGTTCCATATTTTCTTAATATAAATTTCGTATCAGATTGTTGCACCGGTTTTCCCATCTTGGGTTTTATTCGGGGGTCTCCATACCCAAAACACTATGTCTATATTTATATGATGTTTCTTAGTACTTACTTTTCGTTGCAATACTAGTAAAATAAATTCATGTGTGGTTTTCAATAACAAATTAAATATACTGTTTAGCCCTGTTTTGAATTTTAAAGGAAAATTTACATGGTATCAAAGCTTAGTTGAGCTAAATCTGAGAAACTGCAGCAGTATTGATAGATCAAGGGAAGATCTATTAGAGACACAAACCTAGAGTTCAAATCTAGGGTTTGATAGGTACACTTCACCATGGCCATGCAATTGAGAGTTGAGGACAGGTTCCAAGGGGCTCAAAACTTTCCTCACTTGGAAAGAAAGGATCACAAGGATCTTGGATGTCAGTGATGCGGAGGAGCACATTGACTCCATGAAGGTTGCAACCACAGATCGGACATAGTTGGTAACTTGGAAGAAGTTAGAGTACAGAGCTATGTTGATCATCTTGGATGGGGTGAAGGACCACATAGTCCCTCACCTTTCCGGGAAGAAGACCACATTGGAAATGTGGAAGGCTTTGGAAGTACTTTACCAGAGCAAGAACGAAAATTGGAAGATGGTTTTGTAAGAGAGGATGCGCAGTACCAGGGTGGCCAAGGGTGAAGGAGCGGTGCCTTATCTCACAAGGCTCACACAGATCAGAGACGAGGTTGGAGCTGTTGGCGCTAAAACTGAGGATGAGGAGCTAGTTCGGATAGCCCTAAATGGCTTTTCTAAGCTATGGGACACGTTTGTCAAAGGTGTTGTGGCTAGGCAAAAGCTCCGTGATTGGTAGAGGCTGTGGGATGATTTTATGAAGGAGGAGACCCGCATGGTTCAAGGTTCAGGTTCATCTAGCAGTGCCCCACAGATTGTGGATGAAGAGGCTCTTGCCCTATCAGGGAAGAGCAATGGTAAGGCAAAGAAAAAGAAAGGTGGTAAGAAGAACCTTGACATGTCCAAGGTCAAGTGTTGTATTTGCCACAAGTAAGGACACTTTTCCTCCCTGTGCCCAAATAGGAAGAAGAAGAACAATACCCAAATGGAAGGATCTGCAGAGGTGGATGAGTTTAGAAAAAAGTTCGATTAGGATATTTGCTTGATAGCTTGCATGGCAAGCACCACAGGTAGCAGTGTTTGGTACGTTGACAGTGGAGAATCTTGTCGTATGACGGGACAAAAGAGGTTCTTCAAGAGCTTCTAGGAGGGTGGATTAAATCTCCGCATTGAGCTGGGTGATGATGCATAGTATCACAGGCAGGGAGTTGACACTGTTTCATTTTAGAGGGAGTATGGCAAACCCCTCAGTTTTGTTGATGTATTGTATGTTCCGGAGTTGACTACACACCTCATATCAGTTTCCACCTTGGAGGACAAGGAATTTCAGGTGAAGTTTCGGGTGTATATCAGGCCCAAGGGGTCAGATAAGAGTTTGGATAGGGTGATTGGGATCCGAAGCAGGAAGGTGTATAGACTCCACTTTGAGTCTACAAAGGCTTTAGTCAGCAACAGCAGTAGTCAGGGTGATTTGTGGCATAGGAGGATGGCACACTTACACAATGGAGCACTGAGGAATTTGAGATAGGCAGTCATTGGATTTCCTTAGGTACAGGAGGAGAAGCATAACCACTGCAACAATGGGGAAGAACATCAGGAGACCTTTCCCACAATGTGAGCTCAAGTCTAAGGGGATCTTGGACTTAGTGCATTGAGATGTTTGCGGACCTATGAGTGTCCAATCTTTTAGTGGCTACAGTTACTGCGCCACTTTCATTGACGACTATTTCAGGAAGACTTGGATCTATTTCCTGAAGGCCAAGTCAGAGGTCTTTGGGTCGTTTCAGGATTTCAAGAGTCTCGTAGAAAACCAGAATGGAAGGAAGATTTGAATATTGAGGACGGACAATGGGGGTGAGTACACCTCCAATGAGTTCTTGGAGTATTGCTCATCAGAGGGGATCAAGAAGGAGCACACAGTGCCTCATACCCCGCAGCAGAATGGAGTGGCAGAGAGAAAGAATAGGACAATGGTAAGAGCAACCAATGCCATGCTATTTGATCAGGGATTTCCACTATTACTTTGGGCCGAGGCATACATGACTGCAGTAAAAATTCAGAACAGGTGTCCCCACACAGTTTTGGGGAGGAAGACACTCGAGGAGGTCTTCATAGGAACTAGACCAAATGTGAGCCACTTGCGCATATTTGGGAGTGTCTGCTATTGTCACATTCATGCTGATACTAGGAAAAAGTTGTACCCTTCTAGAGAGAAGGGGTCACTTGTTGGTTACAGTGAGACTTCGAAGGCGTAGAAAGTTTATATTCCAACTCGCAAGAGGATCATTGTGAGCAGGGATGTCCAGTTTGATGAGCAGGTGGCGGACATTTTCATCGAGGCACTTTGCAGACACAGTTTTGTGAAGTTCAGAGACAAGTTGAGGTTGCTATTGAATCCCTTCCTCGTTGAGAGGGAGTGTTAGAAAGTGGCAACAAGGAAGCTCTTCTAGCATTGCATGTGTCCTTGCATGCTAGGAAGACAGTAAACAGGAAGCCAAATGTATTTAATGTGATTCTCCTAAGTTTGGAAGACTGAATCTATACTGGGAGTAGGTTGAGGCCAACGAGTATACAAAAGAACTTTACGGTAAAAAACACTAGATCATTTATACTTTAGATTCCAAGTAAACCAAGATAAAGTATTACCAACATATAATCCATATCAACTGAGTCTCACTACTAAAATAGGTAACAGAGCAACATCAAAATACATATGCACAAACTATAATATCACCTGGGTCATATACCTGCACTGGATCTGAAAACACTCTAAAAATCACTCGTAAAGCTGCTAGTGCGACACATCATAGGCACTACAACAATCTTTGCTCCGGGTCATAAAGAAATGGCTAACTCAGTCATCAAATTTGTGGTCATGAGGCTTAATCATGGCAAAGAACTGGTTAATCTGGATACTTTGAATCTGCTGAAAGTGGGAGATCATCAACTGTTGGCTCATCATCTGCTAATCTCATAGTAAAGGATTGGCTCACAGAACTGCCTAGGAACAAAAGTAGCCCAGCTACTATATATGTGACAACATCTGGTTCCAACTGGGACAGGTGCTCCAAGGGAGAGAGCGCATGAGAACCTTAGATATCTCTGGTACATCGCAACACTCATCCATCAACGAACTATGCACTCGATCAACCGTTCCATCTTCATTAAAACCTATTACTGCGCATCATGGAAACAACACTACCCAACAGTACATGTGGCATGAAATAAATGCAGAAAATAACATATTGAAAAGTAAATGTGGAAAGTAAATGCTGAAAATAAAACATCTATCAAGGAACTGTTAAGCAGTTTCATGAAGATTAAATCTAAAGAGGGTTCAGACTCGGACAGAAACGAAAAATTCAAAGACTTAGGACCATTCAACACTGAAGACTCAATTCTACTGCTCAAAAGAGCTTATTCAAGTCCTACCTAGCCTACTCTAATCAATTAGGCAAGTGCCAAGTAAAATCATAGATCCAATGTAGCCACTTGCTGAACAAATCAAATTGTCTTTCTTCAGAGTTAAAGATCCAACAAACCAAAGATGGTTTGGAAGTAATCTAAATGAGAAATGAAACTATTCTAGCTTGTTGTTTGAAAATCAAAGAAAGATATGGATAAGGAGTAATGAAATCATGCCAGGTATGAGATTGACTATAGCAGACTTCTTCCATCCATAGACCGATAGGATCATAAAAATGATGCAAGTTTAAATTTGATGAAAGAAAAGAATATGACACATGATTCGACTGTCCTAGGCCATCATTGTTTCCCTCATCTTTCTGATTAGCACACTCAATTAAATTCAATTTATGATCAATGGTGAAACAAGATGGGGTCAAATTAGAGATTAATAAACTAGAAATTGGCATTAACCCCATTTGTTGTTTAAAGATTGAAAAAATATGGAATTGATCTTTATAGAGCTTTTCAATCACCCAATCAAAGGAATTAACAAAATTGAAAGCATTATGCACCAAGGATGATTGGAAAAGGAGAAGAAATATTTTACCATTGACCACTTGGCACTCTGGAGACTCACCGAAAATTTCGCAAGTTAAAACTTGGTTGGAACATGAATCCATACAAGAGGGCTTTAAAAGTTTGGATGGGAAGGTGGATTGAAAATAAGTGTTCTCCTTTATAATAAATGATCTTGGAATCTGAGAGGGAAAGGTTTTTTAAAATTATAACACTCTCAAATTTCGGAACAGGGAGCAAATCCACATCGTGAGAATAAGAAAGAGCCGTCTTATTGAGATTGATGAATGAATGAGGGATATTATCAAAATTAAGTGAACCATTCCTTGAGGATTCTTTGTAAAGAAGTGGATAACTTGAGGGTTGTAACAAAGAACAGTCTTGGTTAGACTCACTCATAAGCAAATGTTCTTCATTAGATTTGTCATTATACTCATTCATTTGGCAAGAACGTAAATTGATGAGATCACTTTTAGGTTCATTATCATCCTCACACTTTTTTATGTTGACTCCTCAAATGAAGTTTGATTATCCTTTTGATCTTCTTCTTTTTGAATAATATGACTGGGATTAGGATTAGAATTTTGATCAATTGAACATTGATTTGAAATTTCATCAACCAAACACTGATCGTGGAATTGTTCTTTAGAAGGATCTTCGATAGATTCAAAGATGAATGAGCTCCCCTTCATGAGTCAGATCTAGCTCTGTGCCTTCTTTAGGTAACGATGACAAAGTATCTCGTATGATTCGATTAATGTCATGTTCAATTTCTTCGTGAGGTCTATTGTGGTTATTCGTACAATACTCTGTGATATTTCTATTTATTGATGGCTCACTCATAAACTTAATCATAGGCACACTCACCATTATCTGAGGAGAGGAGAAATAAAAAATGATAAGGACAATCATTACTTATATCATCGTTAAGATCTTAATCATCTTCATCAAATTGATCCTCAACATCACATTCATTGCTTGACTGAGGCTCTGAAGGTTCATCAATGTTCTCACCCCATTCCTTTTTTAATAAATTAGTAAACATATCATAACTAGTGACAGATCTTGGTGCTAAATGATCAAACCATAAACGAGCATCCCCATCTAAGGATTCTCCAAGGGCTTGCATGTAAACATCTTCATCATCTGCACCTCTAACCTCCATATCCCAAAGCATTTGCAAATGATCTTCAATAGATGTGGCATTGTTTCCATGGAAACGAGACAACTTTTTAATTTAATTCTTAGGCATAGAAAGAGGCGCCCCATATATTTTAGAAAAGTCAAAAGGAGACAACTTAGCTTGTGTTTTAGCTATTCTGGCTTCTCTAAATGGGATTTGATTTGAATGTCTAATTGGATTACAAGAATCACTTAACCTATTGCTCTGATTGCAAGGATTTGGTTGGGTTTGATGCTTACTAATCGACTCAATATAATTTATTGGGGATACTTCATTACAAGGATGAGGAAACTGGTGGGAATGATAAGGATTGTGATAGTTAGGCTCATACCCATAATTATACCAAGAATTTGATATCCATCTATTCCTTTCCTCCTTTTGCTCTTTAAGCTTAGTTATAGTTTTATTTAATTCTTCAATGGATCGGAAAATATGTTCGAGTTCATTATGATTTGTGGGATGGGTTTGCTTCTCAGTGGAGTTGCGTTATGGAGTCGCCAGGTGAGATACTAAATGAACTCACCGAAAGATATGTCGTTGGGGAAGTATGACGCGAGAAAATAACAAGTGAATGTAAAATTAGGCAAAGGATTATTCATTCACTTAACTTAACCCGGATGCGATATGATTCAGAAGATAAGAGTGAAGTACTACTTGCAGACACCAGAGGTAAGCCTCTATCTCCTCAACAACGATGCCAAAAGATGTTATCACACAAAGTGTAACTACCCACTAAAGGGATCCCATCCAGGACGGTAGAGGTGAGGTAGCTAATCGGTGACACCGCAATGCCCTCATCCACTATGGATAAAGGGTAGTTGTCACGTCGAACAGGCTCTTGTTACTTTAGATCAATCTTGAGAATGACCAAGGGGGAGACACTACTAGCCTATGAGGCTAGCGAACCTACTCAAGACACTCCTAGGGTTTGACAATGTATGAGACATGAGAGGTAAAGAGTGGGTAAGACTAGATCTATCAAATTAGAGTGTTATGGCGATTAGGGCCAAGTTGGAGAGGCTTAGTAAAGATGGAAAATGACCCAACTTGAATGAAATTGTACCACAAACAAATTAAGGAAGTAGATCTAGGGAGATCTAGCCACTTGAAAGAAAACCCTAAACGGACCCACCTAGGGTTTTGGCATAAGTGGACAAAGTGGACGCAAAAGAGTAGATCAAGGCATGGAATGACTAGAACCGAGTGCTTGGCGGATAGATCTATGGGGATCAAGTGGGTTCAAGCCTACTCAACTAATAGATCTGAAGAGATCTAGCCACACAAATGGGAATCCTGAAGGGGCCCACTTAGGGTTTATGCAAAAGTGGAAAAAGTGGACCCAAAAGAATATCAGGGCATGAGATGACTAGATCAGGGTGCTTGAAAGTTGGATCTATGATTTTGAGGTGGGTTCAAGCATACCCATTTGATAGATCTAAAGAAAAGGCCACCCACCCAAGAGGGGCGCCCCCACCTAGAGTGACTAGTGCTAGATCCCAGGGCAAATCGAGTTTGATTTTTATGAAACTTGAGATCTAGGGTTTATTCATTAATCTCCAAGTGGGTTTTGATTGCCGTCATAAAAAACTCACCGGATCTATCAGATCTACAAAACGAGGGTTTTAAGAAAGAGGGTTTGTTTGACAATTGGATGAAAATAATGAAATACAATACATACCTTGCAGATCATACCTGAGAATACTTGCGGCCTCCTTAGATGTCGATGATCCTTCCACCTAGTTAGAATTTCAAGCTAGATCTGGCATGCAACGAAGGAAAAAACGCCTAAGTGAGGAAGTGCGCCCCCTCTTCTCCACGTGCAAAATCAATCTACCGAAGTTAGAATTGTTTACCGATGGGAAAGATAAGCAACGTACAACATCTGTAGAGTAAGATTCAATGCACAAAATAACAATTGATCACTCCATGAGCATGAAGCGTTTTGGGTGAAAGACGATGCGGGATGCCCTACTAATCTCCTCCTCCAATTCGCTACTTGCAAAAAGATGGGTACGACCCTCACAGAATAATAGTCTTTGCATACAAGATCCACTGAAATGTCTAAGCAAGAGGCATAACAATCACATCCACGACATTCGCAAAGCTCCCAAGAAGTTTCTGAAAAAGTCTTATTATATTCAATAATTCCAGAGTCAAAAGTCCTTTTACAAATGAGAGAGCATCTCAATATATAGATCTTTCAAGTACATAATATTTAGATGCAAAAATATCAAGGGTCAACATCATAAGATCAAATCATCCTAATCTACGGCTAAGATTAGCCAGATACATATCACATGGATCAACTCAAAAATATAAGGGGGCACATTACTAAAACTGGCCGATGAGGGGCGCACCACATAAAAGATGACTAAAGACCACAAGGGAGCACATGGTGGGGCTAGGAGGTTATATTATCCTTCACTAGCATGGCCCCATGGCACAATAACAATGTGTGGTGGCAAATAATATAAAAGAGTGATAAAAATCACTAGGGGATTTCCCTCAAAATACATCAAAATATCCTCAAAATACATAAACTAGGGACAAGTGGACCTCGATTGAAGTTGAGTTGGACCCAAAGACTCCGCTTGAGACCAATTTCATGCCAATCCTTTGCCTCAATCACCTAAATCGATTTCCTCATTAGCCATTTTTAATTATTAAAATGATTCCTTGGGACATAAAACAACCAATATTTACAAGGGACCAAAAATCAAGATGAAAAGACTACACGGATGGATTCAGGGCCTTGGTAGTATGGTACAAACGACTGGCTACACCCCAAGAATCCCTATAACACCCTAGTAGATTGGCTATCTTCACTGTGCTTTATTTCCATTTTTCCTAGGCAAATCTGCTGCAGGAAAGCCCAGAGATCCATATCTGTCCTCGTTCCGCCTAAAACTGAAAACCAACTGCACCAATGGACTCAGAATGTCCAAATCCACTAGGAATGAGTAGTCATACCCCATAAGTCCATCGCAAAAGTAAATCATAGGTTGCATCCATGTCAGAATAATAAAAATAAAAAAGCCCATAAATGTTGATAATCATAAGAATAACACAAGCCATCATAATAAATCATGATCTAAAGCATGGATATGTCTAATGGACACCTGTAGACCATAAATAATCATTGACTATAAATGTCGGTCTATAATGCATCTTGGATCTTACTCATGGCCTGACCAATACTGAGTTGCCAAAGTCAAAACTGATCAAATAATAATCCAAGTTCTAAACTCTGATACTGCAAAGTACAAGTGGACATGCATGCTCAATTATCTATGTTAGCAGTGACACTTCTAGTATGACTAGATTTAGTTGGCAAGTATAAGCATAATAAATATTATAATAATCCAAATTAAAATGATTATTTGCTTCAAAACAAGAACCTCCAGTGTATACTCATTTTTAGTTTTGTCCCTTTTGCTAGTCAAGGGTGAAGGGATCATAAACAGCATGTAAGGCCAAGGGATGACTTGATGACTCAACAGTGTAAGCACTTGGGCTGAAGGACAAGGGGATGCACACAACACATAGGTTGGACTAGGTGAACAATAGGGCATGGCAGTGTCTCACAAATGGGTGGAATGATGAGAAAGCTCTACTAGATTCTAGACAAGCAACCTTTTTAATACTTTATTTGCTCAACATTTAATTCACTAGTTGACCTCTAAAGGTAGGTGCCCTGGTAAGCCTTTTGGGCTTCCAGATAATGACAAAGACATGACCTTCCTGGGCTTGTCTCTCCCTGTTGCCATGTGGGGGTAGATGAGCTCAACATTATACAAAGAATGAGTGCTCATCCTATAGTCATCAACTATATTTATCATTAATAACTTGTTAGCCTCCAAGAGTAGGTGCCCTGGAAAGCCTTCAGGGCTTGCAGAAAATAACTAAGGCTTAGCCTTCTTGGGCTTGCTTCCCTGATATCCTGTGGGGATACATGAGCCTTACACCATACAATGGATGATTGCTTATCTCTTGGCCATTGACTAGTTTTTTATTTTTCATTTCTAGTAGTGTCTAAAAACACTTTTATTTTGCTGGCAGAGCATCCATTTAGAATAAATTTTAGGTTCGATGCCTCAGTGTCTAAAGACACTTTCTTTGGTAGGACTACTTGTGTTCAAGACCTAGAGGCAGGCATTCCCTGTGACAAGAATCTCATAAACCAACACCGAGACACAATTTATACATGGAGACCTATTCCAACATAGAGGTCAAGGTGGGGGAAATCCCAGGTGTCACTAGTCAAGTTACAAGTCAAGGATAGTCAATGAAAATGGGAAGGCAACGGATGGATGAAGACAGTGGAAATGATGCCAAGACTAGCAAGCTGTGTCCCTGAAGGGAAAAGACTAAATCTATACTGGGAGTAGGGCGAGGCCAACGTGTATACAAAAGAAATTCCTGCTCAAAAACACTAGATCATTTATACTTTAGATTCCAAGTAAACCAAGATAAAGTATTGCCAACATATAATCCATATCAACTGAGTCTCACTACTAAAATAGGTAACATAGCAACATCAAAATCCATATGCACAAACTATAATATCACCTGGGCCATATACCTACACTGGATCTGAAAACAATCTGAAAATCACTGGTAAAGCTGCCACTGCTACACATCATAGGCACTAGAATAATTGCTGCTCTAGGTCATAAGAAAAAATGGCTAATTTAGCCATCAAATTTGGGGTCATGAGGCTCAGTCATGGAAAAGAACTGGTTAATCTGGGTACTTTGGATCTGTTGAAAGTGGGAGATCATCAAATGCTGGCTTATCATCTGCTAATCTCATAGTAAAGGACTGGCTCACAAAACTGCTCAAGAACAAAAGTAGCCCAGCTACTATATATGTGACAACATGATCCTGTCCACTGACTCCCTTTGACTATCAGAACCTATGCTTTGTGTTTGTACCTATACTTGTACCTTTGGCTCCTCCAACTTGACCCCTGAGTCTTGTGCTGGCTACTCCTGTGCTGGTACGTCTATAGATCTTCGTAAGGCTCTGTCCTCATGAAAACAGACATCCCTGCTCACAATGATCCTTTTGGTAGCCAAATTATATCAGAGTAGTCAGACTCGTTGAAGACTCACGAGTCTTGCCGAACGACCACCGGGACGAGTACTCGTGGCATACTCGTCGGCCGCACTCGCCACTCGCCGCACTTGCCACTCACTTGCCGCACTCTTCACGTACTTGCTGAACTTGTCAATTACTCGCAAGTCTATGATCGTGTAGGAAAACTCCACGTCCGTTGATTGTTTGACCGACCGCCATTTTTTGCATTTTGGAGGGCATGCGAAGAGGGAAGAAGCCTTTAAGAACGCACCACTCTCCCCTGTCATCTCATTAAATGGTTTGAACTTTGGATACTGTCGAGTTCTTCTCATTTTTCCTTGAGCTATTATGAATTCATCAACTATTTGCATGTTTGAAACTTTGGAGTCTGTACACTGAGGAAGGTCGCTACCACTAGTCTGAGCACTGAGGATAACATCGGTGACTGGTCTGAGCATTGAGGAGTGATGGGAGATCATTGTTCAGCTGCTAGCATCAAGGATTTCAAGTTGAAAGGGTCGAGTTGCATCAAAGGAGAGTCAAATTAGTTAGTATTAATTATTAAATGTTTTTTATTAATGTTTTTGATGTATTATTTTTTTTAGTTTTGTATTAATTATTTTTTAATGTATTAATATTTGGGCCTTTGGCTGGCTGTGTAGGCTACCATCACAACCTACAGGCTTGTGTAGGCTTCCATCACAGCCTATAGGCTTGTAGGCTGTGATGGAAGCCTACACAACCTTCCAAGACATTAAATTTAATGGTTTGGCAAGTTGTGGAGGCTGCCATCACAACCTACAGAGCTGTAGGCAGCCCCCTGTGGCTGCCTACAGGCCTGTAGGCTATGATGGAAACCTTCACAGCCTGCCAAGACATTAAATTTAATTTTTTTCATATTTGCCGAGTCTTATTTGAGTCTTATTCGAGTCGCCGAGTCTATCGAGTCCTAAGCCAGCCGAGTATTTGCCGAGTCCGAGTCTGACTACACTGAATTATATACTCTGTATGCCTTCGAAGTCTCGTTGTAACCAACAAGTAGCCTCTTCTCTCCAGAAGGGTCCAACTTCTTCCTAGAGTCAGCATGAATGTGACAATAACAGACACAACCAAATATGCGTAAATGACTCACATTTGGTGTAGTGCCTGTGAAGACCTCCTCGGGCGCCTTCCTCCCCGAAGCTATGTGGGGACACTTGTTCTAAATGTAATCTGCGGTCTTGTATGCCTCGGTCCATAGGAATAGTGGAAATCCCTTATCAAATAGCATGGCCTTAGTTGCTCCTACCAATGTCCTGTTCTTTCTCTCCACCACTCCATTCTACTGTGGGGTACGAGGTGTTAATGTAATTGTAACTTTGGAAAGGTATTCAATTGTATATTTCATATTGTATTTTATTGTACCCCGACGGAGATGTTTATTCCTCCGATCAGGAGAGAGTCATTATGGTATTTAGGCCATGTAAATTCATTGAGGTTAATGCTCCATTGTATGTCGGGGCATTAGACCCCAGAGTTAAGTTGTATTAGGGTTATTAGACTCTCCTAGAGAAGCCGACCCTGTTGAGGGAAAATGTCAAGTAAGGATAAAGTATAAATAAAGAGAGTGACTCTCTATTTTAACACACACACTCACTCATCAAGTGCGCATGAGAGAGAGAGAGGACAAGCTCGGACAAGTGAGAGAGAGAGCAGCTGTCGAAGATCATCTTTATACTTTTGGGTTTTACTTTTGCTAATGTGCTCATTCTATCTCTGAGGAAGTTACGGGGTTTTCTCCTTTATGGTTTCCCTGAGGAAAATCTGTCTCTTGTCTCTTGTGATTATTGCTGTGCATGTTATTCTCTCAGATAAGATCCTAGATCATATTGAATAAACTGTAAAACTCGAACATGAGGAAATGTGTGCTCCTTCTTGATTCCGTCCAATGAACAATATTCCAAGAACTCATTAGAGGTGTACTCACCCCCGTTGTTTGTCATCAATACATCAAAATCCATATGCACAAACTATAATATCACCTGGGTCATATACCTGCACTGTATCTGAAAACAATCTGAAAATCATTAGTAAAGCTGCCACTGCTACACATCATAGGCACTACAACGATCTCTGCTTCGGGTCATAAGAAAAAATGGCAAAGTCAGTCATCAAATCTGGGGTCATGAGGCTCAGTCATGGAAAAGAACTGGTTAATTTGGATACTCTGGATCTGCTAAAAGTGGGAGATCATCAACTGCTGGCTCATCATCTCCTAATCTCATAGTAAAGGACTGGCTCACAGAACTGCTCAAGAACAAAAGTAGCCCAGCTAATATATATGTGACAACAGGATCCTGTCCACTTGACTCCCTTTGACTATCAAAACCTGTGCTTTGTGTCTATGGCTGTACCTGTACCTGTGGCTCCTCCAACTTGACCCTCGAGTTCTGTGCTGGCTGCTCTTGTGCTAGTAAGTCTATAGATCTTCGTAAGGATTTGTCCTCATCAAACTGGACATTCCTACTCACAATGATCCTTTTGCGAGCCAGATTATATACTCTGCATGCCTTCAAACTCTCGCTGTAACCAACAAGTAGCCTCTTCTCTCTAGAAGGGTCGAACTTCTTCCTAGTGTTAACATGAACGTGACAATAACAGGCACTCCCAAATATACGTAAATGACTCACATCTAGTCTAGTGTCTGTGAAAACCTCCTCGGGTGCCTTCCTTTCCAAAGCTATTTGGGGATACCTGTTTTGAATGTCCTATGGCTTAGAAAAGCCATTGAGAGCTATCAGAATTAGCTTCTCATCCTCAGTCTTAGAGCCAACTGCTCCAAGTTTGTCTCTGATCTGTGTGAGCCTTGTGAGATAAAGCACCACTCCTTCACCCTTGGCCATTTTGGTACTACGTAACCTCTCTTGTAGCACCATCTTTCGGTTTTCAGTCTTGCTTTGGTAAAGACCTTCCAAAGCCTTCCACATTTCCAATGCGGTCTTTCCCGGAAAGGTGAGGGACTATGTGGTCCTTCACCCCATCCAAGATGATCAACATAGCTTTGGAATCTAACTTCATCCTTCTTGCCAACTCTGCTGGATCTGTGGGCGCAACCTGTGTGGAGTCAATGTGCTCCTCCATGTCACTAACATCTAGGATCCCTATGATCCTTTCTTTCCATGTAGGAAAGTTCTTAGCCCCTTGGAGTCTATCCTCGACTCTCAACTGTACGACCATAGTGAAGTGTACTTGTCAAACCCTAGATCTGAACTCTAGGTTTGTGTCTTCAATAAATTTGCCTTGATCTATCAATACTGCTGCTCTTGTTCAGATTTAGCTCAATAGAGATCTGATACCATGTAAATTTCCTTAAAACTCGATCTTGAGCTACACAATAAATTTTAATTTTATCGCTGATAACCACACATGAGTTTCTTTACTAGTATTGCAGCGAAAAATAAATACTGAGAAATATAACAATAATCACATCAATAGAGACACAATATTTTTGGGTACGGAAATCCCCAAAAAAACCCAAGATGGAAAAACCGGTGCAATAGTTAGATAAGAAATTTTATTATGAAGATATAAAACAAATACAATGCAGGAGATTGACTCACCCAGCCTGTCAAAATTGAATGTTTGCGAATCACTGAGAAACTCAGTAAATCAGTACGACCCCTCTGCGCAGCTGTACAACCCTCTGCGTCAACAGTATGACCCTTTACGTCAGTGGTACGAAATCGGTACGGTCCTGCGTTAGCTGTACAGAACCGTAGGGCTATTGTAAGACCTCTTCTTGATGTGTACGACCTCCCTCAGCGAAATTTTACGACCCTGTGCACTGCTTGATCAGTCTGCAAATCCTTCGGATGAATGCTCCTTTGTCTTCTCTGCAAACTTCTCTATTTTCCCGTGTGTGTGTGTCCTCTCCACCAAATGTCCTTTTGACTTAATGGCCAAGCTAAAACCCTAACTCTCACTATGGATCAGTGGATAAGAGGTCTTCCGGTCAGATCAATGGCCAAGATTAGATTAGTCATCACTTAAGTTATTTTCACTTTAACTTTATAAAAGTGACTCCATTAAGTCAATTAATAATTAGATCACTTAATGTACTTTTTCGAAGTCTAAACTTTGGAAAATCACATTAATGCATTTGGCTTCTTGCTTTATGTCTGCTAGCATGCAAGGACACATGCAATGATAGAAGACCTTCCTTGTTGCCACTTTCTAACAGCTTGTTCATTCTTTGGTGGCTCAGTTGAAAAGTTCATCCAAGTGCAATTTGGAGGTAATACCCTTTAAGGTCAAGTATATACCGGCAAGGAAAAACTTCTGAAATATTGTCTTTAGATGGTTAGGACATCTCTGTCAAGGCCTTTAGCAGCACACAAAAAGAAGAAGTCCTAAAAAGACTTTGCATTAAATAAAATAAATATTGAGAGTATAAAATGATCTTATGAGCTTTGAAGAAATAGAGATTCCATCCCTTATTTCTTCCATAGACAGAATCTTTATTTGAAGGACATGGGGGTGGGCTTTAATCCACTTATGTGTGCATTGGTCATGAGGTCATTTAATATCATATATTTGGGTGCAACCACACGTTCAACCACTATCTCAAGGTGACCTATGGTTCCAGGAAAATCCCACATGGGAATTGAACAAATCTTCAAAACACCATGCTGGAAGCATGCCCACTTTTCTATTTTGTCACATGGTAAAGATGAATATTATAAATGGGAGGTATATTCTGATGGATGGTTTCAAGCTCCTTTTCATTATAATGCTGGTAACATTCCCTTGGATTGAAACATGTCCACTACAGGTAGCTTTTAATCTTATGCATCTTAATATATGTCATAATTTTATATTGTATTGTGCTAGTTTTTTTTTTCTAGTTTTGACATATTCTAGATTACATGTATGTTTATTTTCATTTGTGGCATACTTTCACTTCCTAGAATTGATCTAAGGTTTGTCTTCTGTTGGTTGATTCCTTTACACGTTTTAACTTCCTTTCTAGCAAGCCATGATCATTTTGCTTGATTGATTTGTCATGGTCTTTCTCACTCTGGTTCGTGGTTCCTTCAAATGATATGTGCATACATAGCCAGATTATGAGAAATAAACATAAAGTTTAAACAATTTTATATCCTCAAAAGGGATAGCTTGGCTTAGTTATATGTAGCTTTAGTTTCATCTGTGGCATACTTTCAGTTCCTAGACTTTGCTCCAAGGCCTGTTTCCCATTGGTTGATTCCTTCACACAATTTTTTTTGAGTCACAGCATATATTTCTATTGCAGTAGGTCATCAGTAGTACGTATCTAGTATTTACAAATAATACCAAAGTTGAATAGACATTTTCTTTATAGCAGTTTGTGAAAATATCATCCTTTCTAGCATGCCGTGTTCATTTTGCTTGATTGATTTTAGCATGGTCTTTCTAAGTCAGGTGCTTGGTTCCTTCAACAGATATGTGCACGCATAGCCAGATTATGCGAAATAGACATAAAGTTCAAACAATTGTATATCCTAAAGGGGGATAGTTGTGCTGAAAGCCATAGTGAACTCTTCCTAGACTGTGCAGTCTATACTCGGAATCGCTGTTTCCGATTACCATTATCTTCCAAAGCAGGGAAAAATTCTTTTCTACTGCCTACCAATCGTTTCAAATGTAAGGATATGGTATGGTATTTTCATTTACTACCCTTGAGACTTTTCTATGCAGCGTGGGTTCTTTTGATTTGCTTCATCTTTGAATCTACAGTTCTTTTATCATGAAAGTTTTTGTAATCTGTTCAACTTGTATTTAGAGATGTTGTTAAAAGGTCAGATATCTTGTTTTATTATTGGTATTAAGTTTTATAAATACAATTGTCTTGCACTTTTATTTTTTGTAATTGCATAGGTTGTTTAAATTTTGAACAATAGACATAACTGTAATTTTTGAAATTTTAATGAACACAGAGTCTTGGCCACTACAAACCATCTGTGACATGCTTGGCAGGTTGGCATTTTATCAAGTCGATTTTGGTTATATTGACAAGACATTATTTTAGGAAATCATTGTGATTTTCATTGGGCAGTTCCTTTAAACTGTTGGATAAATGGTTTGGAACATGACCCCAAGGGCAAAGATAGATTTGGTTGCTCTTAAGTGAAAATGAAGCATGAGGCAGGTCTAAAACAGTGTTTTGTAGTCATTGTTAAGAATTCTGTCAATTTGAAGTTTCTAGGATAAACAAGTATCTTCTCCTTGTGTTCTCCAAAAGGTGAAGACTGTAAGGAACATCTTCACATTTTAATATTTTATATTAGTTAGTTTGTCAGCGACTAGATGTTATCTTTCATGTGAGTAGCAAAATAAGTGAGTAGTCATATCATTAATATTCATGTTGCTAGGTTCTTATGTAAGTTCTTTTGCCGCCTAAAACACACTTAACCACAGAAAAGTCTTCCAACTGCTAGGTGTGTTCTTGAGGGCAACTAGGAGTTTAGAACCCAATGTCACCTCGATTCCTAATTCCTCCATTTAGACCCAACTCCCTAAAGGTCAAGGGGGGTAGTTCTTACCTAGTTTTTTAAAGATTTTAATTGGGAGTTAGAATTTATTATGGTTTAAATTAAGTTTGATGACAAGCAACCATGGAGAGATGCAATAGTTTTCAATGACAGGCACACCTTGCTTTCGAATTAAATAAAATGCAATTACAAGAAAGACGAAACAACTATTCAAGTTCAGTGCTTATTCTATTGGGCTTTACAATAATGTAAAAATACAAGATAGACAAGAATTCGAAATGAAATGCTTCCCAAATCCGTAGATCATTGAATACAATAAATTGCTTATTAACATAACTCAACTTGCATTAAATGAAATGTAACTTGATTTGAAAATGTAAATAACTTGATCTGAAAATGCTTTGAGAGAAAAATTGTGAATGAAACAAGAGATTGTAGTTTTTGCAAGTGGTCCTGTAAATTTTAGTTCATTTTAGGTCTCACTTGAACTTAGGGGAATTAATGTGTGAAACAATAAAAGTACAACCTATTTTATGTGTCTACCCTTAACACTTATATTACGATTTGAGAAGGATTGTTGGGTGCTCAACAAGAGAACACAAGGTTCCCTTCTAGCTCCACAAGTTAATCTCAAAGATTGCTGGGCGCTCAATAGAAGGACACTAAGTGCCACGAGGCTCCCAACAACCTCTACCCCTCTAGCTCCACAGGCCAACTTTTCTTTTCTCAATTTCTCATCAAGATAAATGTTGGGTGCCTATTAATCTAGCCAACTCAAACCTTCTCCCTTTCTTGTCAACTAGGGTTGGACCAAGCGACAAGGGGAGTGAATACAGGGCAAAGACTAGGGCAATGTTTATTTACTTCAAAAAAGAAGAATTAAAAAAACTTTAAAGAGATTTAACTACACTAGCCAGCATGATATTGCAAGGATGGCGAAGCCAAATCACTTACAAGGTGTGGGCAAAAAATAAAATAAAGCTTAATAACAAACTAATCCTAGCCACTCAATCCACTTTTCGAATGGAAAGGATGGGGCAAAAAATAAACATGCGGATAAGAAAACTAATTACTCTAGCCCTTCTTCAATTGCTATGCAAAGGTGGGCAAGCCCAACTTCCTTTGCATGCAATGGATGACAAATTTCAAAGAATAACAAATGCTAACCTAGCGACACAATCCTCTTCCTAAAGAAGAGATGGGGCAAGCAATTGAAAGTAAATAATGGAAAATAACAAGCCCTAGCCCCTCTTCACTTTGCAATGTAAGGGTGGGAAAGCCCTACCTCCTTTGCATGCAAGGGATGGCCACAATTTATACCTCAAATATAACGTTGAAAATCAAACAAAGAATCAAGTCCAAGAGACTCTCCTGGACTTGTTACAATGACAAAAATTTCAGCACCTTCAGATAAGGAAAAATAAGAAAGAAAATGAGGATTTGACCACTTTGAGGCAATGGGTTTTGAAGTGGTGACCCTTCGGGGTTCTTTGCACTATTTTCTGCCCAAATTTCGACAGAGTTTCCCCTTGTAAATCCCTAAATCAGCAAAAAAATAGTGCAAGAAATTTTTTTGAAGTAAGAAGTTAGTGTGCTCTTTTCTCTTCAAATGGTTGAAGGAGTGGGGCATCTAACCAAAGAATCCCACTCTTCAATCCAGATAACCTGCAATTTGAAAGATAAGCTAAACAAACAGAAAGAGAGGTGAGATTCTCACAATGATTAAAGAAATCAAAGTATTCAACCAAGAAATGCATGAAGTTCTTGAATACAAGAGAGAAAAACTCATAAGATCTCCACAAACTAAGAAGATCTTACCAAGGCAAAACATTTTCCCTCTTTGGCCTCACTTGTACTTGAAAAATCTTGAGAAAATGGGAGCAAGTCACCATCAATCTCCTCCAAAGTCACCACAAGATCTCCTCCAAAGCTTTTTATTAAAAATGCCCAATGGTTGGAAATAGCAACAATCTCTAAGAATTAGAGCAAAATGGAAGCAAGAGAGAGCAAGAGAGTGAGAGCATGAGAGATTCTAACCCAAATGAGGAGGGGAAGCCTCCTTAAATAGGAAATGAATGAGGAGAGAGCCCAAGTGCATGCAAGCCACTTGTCAAAATGAGAGAGTGGGAGCTCAAACAGGGGAACCACTTCTCTTTGTGGCATCTCCTAGGGTGAGAAATCAAATAGAAATGGGGGGGATCCCCCTTATAATATTTTTAATCTTCATTGTAGGCCTAAAGGGGGGAACCACCAAAGTGGGACCCCTTACTTTGGCTTATTTTTAATTATCTCAATTTCCATGGTGGAGAGGGATGGCGCCCCCTCTTTGGAAACATCTTCATTCTTGTGAAACACTTGAATGAGGGGGCCCTTTTTTCTTCTAAAGTCACCTTAGGAACATAACATAACACTTAGAAACTTAATTTTCCCTTCTAAGTGACTTTAGGCACTTATCCAAAATTTGACTTGCTAATTAATTGCCAATTTTCTTGATTTCCTTGATAGACTTTGGCAAATGTGACCAAAACCTTAGCAAAACTTGTTCAAATGGCTTCAAACTTTTCCCAAGGGTGTAAGGGGACTCATGCCATTGATTTTCAGTACCCATATCCATACCCTCTTTTTATTACAACATTTTTATGCTGAGGGACAATTTTTAATCACCAAAAATTAAAAAATCCTAGATAAAAACTAATGAAATTACGCAAGATTCTGCATAATGTCTAGCATGGTAATATAGAACATTCCTAGGGCCCAATCACCCCATGGACTCGATCACTAGAACGCCTTTCACCACTTTGGAGGTAATTTTGAGTGAAAAACTCAAATAATTAAAATCTCTAAAAAGAATTTTTAATTATCCAAGTGAAAAAACACTCGATGAAAGGACTTCCCTAATGACTAAGTCTTAGGTGATTAAGTTACAAAAAACTAGACCTTCATGCTGACACATCCTTACAAAATCCCCCGTAGGGGCGCGGAAATTTTATAGAGAGAATAAGAGAAGAAGAGCTGCCTCGCTTGATACAATCTATTGCTGCCCAAAACTGGCATGCGTGTGCTGAAGCCCAAAAGGTAAGCACGCCGGCTCGGTGACAACTCTCTCGAGAGAAGCCAATGTCACCACACTCCTCTCTCCTCGCTTCAGGTTACCTCTTCTCCAACTCTAGGGGGGCTTTCCTAAGTTAGGATCGCTAAGGCAGGTGCAGCGAAGGGTAAGGTGATCTGAAGAGGTTGCTTTAGGGAAACATTTGTAACAAAAAGGAAAGGTTTTTCGCTTGAGTGATGGGAAGGAAGGGAGGATCAGTCCTCGAGAGAAGACCAGTGTCAGTACCAGAAGGGGGAATGGAGTCAAAAGGGGACTCAGGGAGGCTTTGCGTTTCACAGAAGTGGGATTAAACTAGTACGTTCCATAATCGAAGGCAAGGAGAATGTAAGTATAACTGACTACTGTCCATTACTCCTAAGACCTTCAAAAACATAACGTCGACAAACAAGTTGACAACTGCAAATGATTGCCCAATGGGCTAGATTATAGCCTTCTATGCTAGGTTTAGTCTATAGCTTATGAAAAACAAACAACCATGACAGAGATGCTCAATATATGTCCGAAATACCCAACATGATTTTTTCTATTCAGCTCTGGGGAAAAATCCTCCCACCATTTTTCCATCTTTACAATAGAGAAGGCAAGTCCTTTTTAAAGACCCAAAAGCCATTCTCCTAAAATAAAAAGAGTAATAAAATAAGAAAATAATGGAGGGAAAGTAGGATCCTAGATCCACTTTTTCTCCATAAGCGAATATGTGACCAATTTTTTATTAAATGTAACTCATGCTTTGACTAATTGTTACATGTCAAAGAAACTACACGTACCCCCAACAAGACTCAACTTCTCTCGCGGTGGAAATCCGATCAGATAGTTACCATTCAAGGAAGTGGGTCATTCAGTGGATAATCCATTCGCTACAAGATTCAAAACGTGGCAACCAGATACTGTAAACCCACTAACAACACCACGAAATCGCTGCGTTTAACCTCAAGTTGTTGCCTGCAATATGTGAAAGAAATCGGATCAAAGCTTGAGTTGGCGCCTCAAGTCGGTGTTCAATGAAGACGTGGGTGATATGCACTTTCAACACTCGAAACCAACCTAACCGATATGAGTTTTACACATAGTGCAATCGATTTCTGAGGACAATGTCTCCAATTTAATGAACATGTGGATGGAATCTCCTGTTGAAACCCAAAATGAGTGGGACGTCGATGATGACGGGTCTGTGCGCTCTAACTCATTCATGGTGGAAACTACCAGTCTGTTTTTTGAAGAATGCCAGCCTTCGATACTGAAACGGTGACACCAGTCACGGGGATAATTTGATGTTGCCACCAACTTGACCTACCACGAAAATCCACAAGAATGCTAAGTCTAACACGGGCGACTGCCTGTGGAAATCCAATTTGCATTTGGTTTTCGGAGAAAGCGTGAATATAAACGCCCAGCTCAGACTTATGACCCCCACTCACCTACTTGTGAATTGCTTTGTAGCTTCTGCTGTGTGTTTGGAACTCCTCCAACCGTGAAGTCATGTGGAGATGGAAGGTTTGTATCTACCACTCGATACTAGCATTTGTTCGAGGGTGCTGGAGGCACCACAGACTTTACAAAATAATCATGTACATCAAAAGCTATGTAGAGATCTCCCCCTCCGAATTTTCCTTCATGCAATGAAAATGCAAGAAACCTGCTATTAGTACTGTCCCAATATGCCAAGTAACATCAACCTTGGTTAGAAATGTGTCACGCCCTAGAGGAGGATGCTGTCAGTGAAATTTAACAGAGTCGGAAAAAAACCTGAAGTGGCTCTCCTTTCTTGCATCTAGCTGATTCTACAAACTTTTCGGGTTCTCTTTAACAGCTATAGGGACAGCTGGTACAAAATCTTTTGATTCAGTCAATCTGAAAAAGTGCTTCCAAAATCTAGCATGTGGTGTATCAACCCCAACCGTTCTGTTTGATTCAATCACTTCTCATACATGAAGGAAAATCGTGATCTCTGATTTAAACTCTGCGAGTGAATCACGTTCATATAACGAGTTTGTGGGTGTTCAGAGGTGAAAGCTTGCCATATTGATCACCATCTCAGCCTAACAATGTTGACTGATGATTGAGTTATAACAACTCGAATTGTGTTAAATGGGAACTAGCAATCTCCTCTACAGATTTCTTCACCCCTGCAATACCATGTTGATGCTGATATGATCCTTATGCCTTTGATAATAGTGCTATAGTAGGTCCACATGCTGCTGTTACTGAGACCTTAACCTCTTGAAAATGGAAATGCATTTTGAGGGGTAACACAATCATTAAGTACTTCATTCTTATCTTCAAGGCACACGTAACATGTGCATGGTACATCGTTGTCCACCTAGTTGGTTTTGGTGGTCAACAAGTTCATTAATAACTCTTCAGTTCATGAGCGACATCTTTGGTAGGCCTCACACTTTCTGACGAAGGTATGTGCATCTTTGAATAATGTGGGCCAGTAGTATCCTGCTCTCAACACTTTATGGGCGGTAGTTTCTCCTGAGAAGTGTCCTCCTGCAGGTCCTGTATGCATGTCAAACAAAGGTTTGTCAGCTTCTGGTTTTTCTAAGCACCTGAGAAAGACACTATCATAATTTCTTCGGAACAACACATTATCAATGAATTGATAAGGTGTTTCTTTCAATCTCAATGTCCTACGCTTCTTAAAGTCGAGGGTTGGAGGGGCATGCCCGTGAGTAAGATACAATTTAATGTCATCATACCATTCGGATGATGGAGTAGAAATAACGTCAATAACGTCAACACACATGTCTTCCTCTTGAATCCATTGTTGTTCTTTCTCTAGGTTATTTGATTGGGATGCCAGTAAACATAAGCCCTGCCCTTTGACCTTCTTGGCAGGCTTAATCTCCAAATCATACTCCTGGAGCGCAGTCATCTAGTGAGGTCTTTTTTCTCCTAACTCCTTTTGAACCAACACATTTCTTATGGCTGTGTATGGGACGATCACTTTTGTTTTTGATTTCAACAAATAAGGCCTGAAATGCTTCATAGACTTATAAACAGTGTAAGCCTGCTTGTCAACCTGTGTATAATTCAACTCGGCCCCTTTGAATGTAGAACTCATAAATGAAACTGAGATTTCTGTGTCCTTCGTATTTTTTTGAGTGAGCATAGCAGCATAAGAAAAATTAGTAGCGAAAGTATATAAAATAAAATCTTTTGAAAAATCGGGAGGCATCAATGCAGGAGCATCCGTTATGGCCTTCTTAATCTTGACAAACGCATCCTTTTGGATGTTAGACCATTTAAAAACAACATCTTTCTTAATCACGTCCTGGAGTGGTCTAACAATTTGTGAAAAATTGGGAACAAACCTCCTAACAAAATTAATATTCCCAAGGAAGGATTGGATAGCTTTCTTTGAGCTTGGGAGACCAATTTTTGTAATGGCTTCAAATCTCTCTGGGTCAATTATCACTCCATCCTTTGAAAAAATAAAGCCTAGAAGTTTTCCTTTTGTAACTGCAAAAATTGATTTCTTAGGGTTCAAAGAAATGCCATGATTCCTACAACTTTCAAAAACTTGCCTTAATGAAAACAAATGATCATGCCGTATTTTGGAAAAAATAGTTATATCATCTGAGTATGCAACAACAAAATTCTGCATCAAACCTCTGAAAGCTATATCCATAGCTCTCTGGAAAGTTGCACCGGCATCAATTAACCCAAAAGGAATTCTCATGTAGGCAAAGGTGCCCCAGGGTGTTCTGAAGGAAGTTTTAAGCTGGTCGGAGGTCGTGACCAAAATCTAATTGTAACCTGAAAAGCCATCAAGCAAAGAAAACATTTCTGCACCCGAAACTCTTTGCAAAATCTGTTCCATTGAAGGAACATGCTAGTTGTCCTTTTCAGATGCTCTATTCAAATTGCGGAAGTCTACACATAGTCTGTTCTCTCCACTCTTTTTGTGGACAGGGACCAGGTTAGAGATCCACTGTGTGTGTCTAACCGAGAATATGGATCTTGCTTTTAGGAGTTTCTCAAGCTCTTTTTTGATGGATGGCTCGAGACTAGGATGCATCTTCCTCAACTTTTGTTGGTAGGGTCTTACATCGAGCTTTAGGGGTATGTTATGCTACATGATAGAAGAATAAAAGGTTTTGAGATCATCATAAGTCCATGCGAAAACATCCTTAAATTCTTTACATAGTTTCACTAAAGCTCTCTCCTCTTCAGGAGAACAAGTAAACCCTATATTGATAAGCTGAGAGTTTTGCTCATTACCAAGATTAATAATCTTATAATTAAGAGTATAACTATGAGTTTTGCAATTAGGATTTCCTTTAAACTTATCATGGAGATCATAACATTTCTCTAAATTAATGACTGATTTAGGGATCAAGTTGGAGGGAAGATTATCATCAGACAAAGATTTCTCATGTTCAACCTCATTAATAGCTAAGTCTTTAAAAGTGTCCTGGGATGTCAGGAAGTCTAAAATCTGAATATCATCATCAAAGATTTTCCAACTAGTTAGATTATTTGATATGGAAGGTCTGTACATGAGTTCAATAGAAAAGGTATCAGGGGACATGCCTTTCTGGTGGAATGAGCTTAGATGTAGTGTTTGCTAAAAGGTCCACATCGAAATTTTGTGACCTAGGGAAAGATAGGATATTGAAAGCCTTAAATAAACTTATCATGTCCCTAACTAACTTACGATCAATGATAACTCAACAATTGTGGAGATAAACAATGAATCTTATTTCTCACTCGTTTGACTATGATTTGTGCTCCCAAGTCTATTTCCTTCCTAATCCCTTGAACCAGAGCCTCATATTCAACAATGTTGTTGGTACACTCGAATTCTAGTCTGCAAGCGATCATCCATTTGGTGCCCTTAGGATCCATCAGTACACAACCTGCACTGGCACCATCTTTGGATTTAGACCCATCAAAGAAAAGTGTCCAAGAAGACAAATCTTTGACATTATATACATTATGCACAATTTCTCTAGTAAATGGGACAACCGTGTAATTATCAATTTCTGACAATCTATCGACATTCTCATTAGGAGAAGAATTAGGAGGCAAATTTCCAAAGTAAGAGACGAAGGTGTAGTGCTCAATGGCTGTATTAATAAAGACTGCAAGTTCACTTGGATCATTTAGATCTGTGACTGTTTGTTTCATGAAAGGCTCCATATTAATCTTAATCTGATTAGGCTTTCCATTATATGGCAACCACAAATGGGAAGTCAGTGGCAAAGTATCCCTTCAACTTTTCTGACCAGTCTTTGCTTAGCCACATACCATAAGTCTCAGGAACATTAGCTACTACAATATCCACTATCTGATGTATTTTAGGGTCTACAGACAATGTTGAAAGGGCGTTCTTGAGCTCCCCTAGGACCTTAACTCTATATCTGTGTAACTGAACTATTTGAGTAGGACAAGACTCCCAAGTTGCATTCAACTTCCTACAAATAGACACAGGCATAACATTTGATGATGCCCTTGAATCGATCATGCAATTATGGACATTTTTGTTAAAAATCTCAAAAGTTAGCAGAAAAGGTGGGACCCTTTTTATACCAGACTTTTGAGCATCAGGCTTTGTGCAAACTTCCAAATTATTATTCTGAGCTTCTCTAGATTTATTTAATACCATATTCTTAGGTAAATTTTCTCTAATGGATGGTATTTTGAGAAGTTCAAAGAGAGAAATATTTCCTTTAGCCCTTTTTAAATCGTCTACCAAATTATACTCAACTTCAGGGTTTACCTTTTCCTTTGGTGGTGCTGCTTTACCTGTATTCGGAGTAGACGTCAACGATGTATTGTCCTGTGATGTCAGATCTTTACTTTTGGTATTATAGGAATGCTGTAGATCAAATACAGCTTCAGTATCATCTTCTTCTTCTACCATGGACAACTCTGAAAAAGAATTAACAATGTTTACATATGGATCTTGTTTTTTAGTAGGAGGCATTGCCTCTGTAGCTTCCTGCCTAGTATCATCGTGGATAGTTTGAGGTGTAGAAGTCAAGGCCTTGAAGATAGAATAGATCTCATCAAAGGTGAGTATCTCCCCAGGGTTTGGAGGAGGTTGATTTTGTGGAGGATGGTAGGGTCTCCTTAGCGGTGGCCTTGCCAAACCTCTATTATTCACTTGGTTATCATTGCTAGCTCTCTTAAGATCTACCATGTCATTAGAAATCTTTTGCAATAATTTTTTCATGTTATCCATGTCATAAGGGTCTTTACTTTGGGGTGTGGGTTTGGAAACATTCTCCTGCCTTCTCTTGGATGTAGAACGCTGATCCGGCTCTAGATCAGGATTATCTTTAAGAACGAACATATCTTTCTTTACTAAAACAACCTCTGCAAAGGCCCCTTGCAGAGTAAGTTTACGAGCACGCTTAACCCACATAGCAATCGACGTAGCAAAACCCTTGATGTAATAGGCTACCAAGAGTTCTTCGGCAGGAAGAGCAGTGGAAGGGATCCTATTCTTCAAACATGAGAACCTTTGATTGAAATCTTTGAATCCTTTCAGTTTTATCCTCAAATAACATTACTCTATGACAAGATCCTCTGGGGTGCTGTTGTCTCCAAACGTCTGGAGGAATAGTCCCTCAAATTGTTGCCAAGAATTAATAGAAGCAGCTTCCAAAGCAAAATACTAAGTGGAAGCTTGTCCTTCAAAAGAATAAGGAAACAATCTGCACACCACATCCTCATGTATCACATTCCTCAGTCTTATGGCTTGCATAAAGTTCTTGACATATCCTGAGCAGGGACCTTGTCCTCTGGATTAAACCTGGGAAGCCACTTCTTAGGGTTTTTGGGCAATTTATGTAATTGTCCGAGGATAAGAACTGTGTCTAGGTCAAGCCAAGGCCTGTTAAGTTGATTAGCCATTAGTTTCTCTGGTGGAGAAGAAGAGCTTGAGGAAGTTTCAATATCTGAGGATTCTTCTGATGAATATGGAGATGAATGAGGTGGTGTGGGTGGTAGTAATTCACCATTCTGGTCGTTATGATGTGGATCTTCTGGGTATTGGTCTGCAGTTCCCAATAGTGGACTTGCTTGGGCTTCGAGTGTCTCTCCCCGTTGAGTAATATCTCGAGTACTGGTATTAACGGGCGAGGTGAGAGTTAAAAGCAGTGTTACATGGGGACGCCTCCCGAAGGGTCAGGGATGCGTCTTGGGGACTCTGAAACTCCATGCGAAACGTTTCGGGACGTCCCCCTTTTGGCGAAAGTTGGCGAGATGTGAATCGAAACGTTTCGTTGGGCAATGAAACTTGGCGAAACTTGGGGGGACTTCCTGGCGTCCCGCCCGAAACTTCGAAACTTCCCAAGGATATTTTCAAATTTTTTTTCTTAATTTAAAAAAATTAAATAAATCATTAAAAAAAATTAAAACCATTTAATAAAACTTAAAATTTTATTATTTATAAAGTTATAAACTTATATATTAAAATTTTAAATTTAAAACATAAAAAAATATTAAAAACTAAATAATAATAAAATTTTAAATTTAAAACATAAAAAAAAATATTAAAAACTAAATCTAGTTTACAATGTCTAACCTAAAGTATAATTCTAAACCATCAATGGCTGTGAAACAAATACACAGCCGTAACTTGGATTTGTGAGTGTTGCTGCAGAGGAGAGGAGACACTGTGTTGCAACTTGTTGCTGTCGTGAGTGTTGATGCGCGAGAGGAGAGAGCCCGTGAGTGTTGAGAGAGCCCGTGACTTTTGCTGCGCGTGAGAGGAGAGAGCCCGTGCCTGTTGCATCCGCGAGCTTGTTGCCGCGAGAGGATTGTTGCTTCTAGGGTAGAGTGGGAGCAGTATTTTAACTTGGACTCTATATATTTATAGACTATAGTTATTATTCATATTGATGACTGTGTCTTTGACTCTTTCCTATTTTTGAGCAATCTTAATTTACTATTTTAGTATTTAGTATTTCAGTGTCTTTGACCTTTAGTGTTACTGTTTACTGTTCAGCGTTTACTAGTTTAGTAATTTTACATTTATTGCAATTTGCAATGTTTGTTTAAAAATTAACACTTAAATTATTTTGTTGATGTGCATTATCATACTGTTTAGTATCATTGATTCATTTTTTCAATCACTTAAAAGTCAAATCTGAAGATTAACAAATATGACGTGCATGTTAATCACAAGATTCATATTGATATATTTATAAATTATTATTAATATAATGATAATCATGATGAATCCTGTAATGTGTTTCAACTTTGAATTTTGTATTTACATTGCATGATTGCAGATTCTAGAATGATGAATGTTTGTTAATATTGGGATTTATATTTTTCATATTTTTAAAATTTTTATGACTATCACGTCCCGTCGTCCCCGCTGAATTTCTCTAAAATTTGGGGGTGGTCTCCACACGTCCTGAATGTGCGTCTCCTCGAATCTGCGTCCTGCCGTCTCGGAACCTTCGGGGAACATTGGTTAAAAGAGAAGAAGACAAGACGTTTCTGAGACTTCGAACTGTCTCAGTCCCTGGTTCCACCCTTGCAGTAATATCGTTGGTGTTTTTTCTCCACTGTTCAAAAGTGAGGATTCCACCAGTGAGTGGTGTAAAAAGAGTTTCGGGTCTTCGAGTGGATCTTTATAAAACAGGGGTGGTAGGGATCGGTAACTGACCTTCTGCAGGATCTGCTGTAATCATAGAAGCTTGGATGTGGCTCCTAGTAATGATAGGTGATCTGGGGTGAGAAGGTTTGTTAGTGTTTTGTTGTGACATGTTTTACAATGGCCCTCTTTCTAGCACCATTTGTTGACGGCCCGGTCTTGTAGGTTGTTGGAAGATCTACAAGGGAGTAAACAACAGGAAACAGTCCAACTTGAAAGGTTTTGAATCAATCCCACGCAGAGAAGATTCTATCCCTGAGTTGTTTGGGATGATTAAATCCTATGGATACAAGGCCTCCACTGGCACAAAGGTTTTCAGATCAATAAGATCTGCTCTTAGGACAAACAAGAAAGATTTAAAGTGACTGGATTCTAGACCAACTGTTCAAGAAAACTTAACAGGGTGTGTAACTGATTTGGACGGGGTAGTTGTAAGATATAACATATAACAAGAAACTGATTACTCAACGTACATAAATGTAAATCAAGTTCAATTTTCTTAACCAACTTCAAATAAACCTAAACAACCAAAATTGCAAAGCATTATCCAAAATGATATAGATGCACAACATGTCCTCTTAGTTAATACTAATTGACAAATCAGTATCAGGGATTAATTACTACTCATTAGTTGCAAAATAGAGCATGTGAATTAAATAAAGACATTCATTCAATGCACATTTAATGTGTTAAAATTGTAAGGAAAAATCAATACATAAACTGTCACATCCAGTAGATGAACAACCAATGGTTAGTATGCCAGATGAATGGAAGAAAGACTAAAATTCATGAAAGACATTCAATGAATAACCACAAAACATAGCATAAGTAAGAGTGTAATTTTATTCACTTGCAAAACATTACTAAATACAAAATTACAAGCTTTCTTGGTATGTGCTCGGTAGTCTTTTCTCCTGTATAGTTCTCCTAGGCTTAATCCCGCTAGCTCCCCCCCTTTCACTTGGAAAATACACTCCCTTTAAATAATATTACAAAATTTACAGAAAAGGAAATTTCCCAAGATGTGGGATTACAAGATATTTCGGTTTCATGGTTTGCCAAGGGTGGAATGCCACTTGGCATAAGCATCCATTAAATCTTGGATGTCCTTAAACCAAGCATTTTCCAAATGCAATTGAGCTTTACATATTAAGGATGCGATATCCTTTTTCTTGATCTTTGCCCATTCTTTGAGGAAGAGATCAATCCTCATTAACGAAGTAAGAGGTGTGTCAATCCAACGCTTGATCTCCTTCACATTAAGCTGAGTCATCTCCGTAATCTGCTCCTCTTTGGAAAAATCTCTCACAATATGCTCCAGTTTCAGTTTTGGAGGCATAGCCTCCTCGATAGGATCTAAGAATGGCAGATCTAGATACCCGAGCAATGTTTCTGAGGCAAACCACCTCCGTTTGCAAGTTCTTCCTTTGAATCTTCTCTTCTACTGTCAGTTTTACCTACCTGAAATGGAGCACATAAATCTTCAGATCCTTTTGATATTTAAAAATATGAGCTTTGACATTGGGATCAACAATCCTACTCAATACCTCCTGGAAATCAATCATTGCTCTATAAATTGAATCATCAGGTTCATCCTGATGAGCATATTGTATCCTAGCATGCTCCTGCACAAAGTGACTAGCTAGATATGACTTAGGGTCATGCATCTTCTTTGGCGCTTCTCCTAGGTTCATATCAACAATCGCTCTACCCAAGATAGCTGCGTGAGTGGAATTTTGTAGAACGAGAAATCCCAAGCTCAATGGAAACTTGGGCCAAGGCTTCCTTTTGGATGATGCAAGTTTAGGAAAAACCCCATCAACAACAGTCTGATATGCTATCTCCTGCAAAACCATTCGATCCAGAACTATTCTAGGCAACAAGTGGACTGTATTGCTGCCCCAAATTCAAATGTAGGAGAAATATTCTCCTACATACCAATCACCATGTAGCGAAATCAAAGCTCTGGCTCTTTCAGAGAAAGCTGGAGTGTCTGCTTTAAAAATCTTCAAGTACATCGACCCTAGAAACAGGTCGCAAATTTCATAAATTCGGGGAACAAAATTGTCCTCCCACATATTTGTGCAGTAGATGTGTACCGGTGGTGAAGTCTTGTTCCAGTCCCAGCCCATGGCCAGAAAAGAAGAAGTGGTGCAAAATACGTCCATAACATAACCCGACATGTAAAAGTCGCCTTCCTTGATGCTGGAGTCTTCTGATATTTCTCGATTTCCTCTTTCAAATTCATAGATAAAATCTGTGCCCAGTTAAAAGACTCACTTGTAAGCAATAGATCGTGGGCTACAGGAATCCATTCGGCTTTGAACACCGAACAATTTGGTAATCCATATAACCAGCAAAACATGGCCGCAAGCAAGGAAAAAGGCTCCCTAAACCAAGGAATAGGGTAAGAATTGCTTGCCTTAGGGATGTATTCAGCTGGGTTTTCCATCCAGGATTTGACTACTTCTTCAAAGTTAAATTGGGACATAGCCTCATTAAGGAATTTGGTACTCAAAAACTGTTGAGGAGGCCCAAGGGCGTAAGCTCTGGCGAAAACATCAGGATGGAAAGACGCTACTTGGGTATGAGTATGGTCGTCGAAGGAATGCTCCTTAGGGTTTGAGTGGTTCGATGCCCACTTGACAGGGCCGGTATAAGGCATGAACGAAGGTTGAGCTACAATGCAATGAAGCCGGGAATTCCTAATTTTAGCATATGCAGGCTGGTCATGGGGTATTCCAGAGAAATCATCATTGTCGAATATTGATTAAATTCTCGACCAATCCAGGTGAAGGGTTTCGGTAACACGCCCACTGGTGTCAGTGAAGATACCGACATTAGGGTCCTTGCTCTTCCGCTCTTGGAGAGCAATCTTAGATCTGGTGTTCATGACATCTTGGAGGTAAACTTTGGTTGAAATTTGGCCACCATGGTTACAAGCTATCACATTTTTAAAAATAACAAAAAAAAAACGACCACGAAGGGTAAGAAACTTATCGTTAAAAAGCTTGGAGACCAGAAGATTGGTGAGCTTGGACGATAAAAATCCGCAGTAAAATCTCAAACACAGTAAAAATCACAAGTGAAATGGTGAAGAGTTCGTAAATTCGAACGAATTAAATAATCCAAGACTCAACGGCAAATTAGATCTAGGTCGTAGATCTTGCAGAAATGGATGGCTGAGATCAAGGCAGGAAACCAAAATGCGGAAGTGAAAAGAGTCGAAAAACTTTGGATTTTATGATGAAATTATTGTTCAAGAAAGAATTGTTAAAGTTCGACAATCCGCAATCTGCAATGATTTGCAGATTGCGGGTTGCAGATAAGTAATGTTGCAAATGATGATTTTCATTTTATTGAGTTTTCGCTTTCTGCAATCCACATTGCGGGTTGTGGAACCGAAAGAACAAAAATATGCAAAACATGACTTTTCCGCTTTGCGAAAGACAGAATTGGAAGAAATTTTTTATTTTTTGAAAAGGTTTTCTGCAATCCGTAATAAATTTTGTGGGTTGCAAGCTGCGGAAAGACAAACCTTTTATTGAAAGAAAATTCTAACTCCTGCAATTCACATTTGCGGGTTGCGGGATGCGGGAAAAAGATTTCCCAAAACCTCCAAAAAAAGACTTCCGCAATCTGCATTGCGGGTTGCGGAAACGCAAAATATGTGTAAAAGAAAAGAGTGCTTCCGCAATCCGCAAAACAAAAAGAAACAAGGTTTGTAAGGAAATTTTATTAAGGCCAAAACACAATGCTTACAGTTTAAAAATCCCTTAGTAAGATTATATGGCTTTAGAGACCAAAAAAGAATGAGTGGGGTCTTCATTTTAGCAGCTTAAAATGGGATCTGTTGCTTCCAGCAACACCAAGACAATTACTCCAACTTTGGAGGCTTGAGTGAAAAATTCAAAAATTATATCGTTGAAAAGCAACATATAATTAACAAGGTTAAAACACTTTGGATTAACATATTGATGCCCAAGTCCTAGGCAAGCCAAGTCTGTTATAAAAGGCCATCATGCTACATCAACTTATTACAATTTCTCTGAGGGGTATGAGCATGCAAAAAATGAAAAAGGGGGCCATAATTGGCCCTGCATGTACTTTTGAACTTTTGAACTTATGATAGTGAACAATGGACTTGTTCAGTGTTTGGCGGATTAGCTGAACAGTTCCACTAAGTACAATTTAGGTGGTAACACTAGGTCCACTTGTCATTGTAAACATTCCTTACCTCTCATATAGATAGAGGAAGGATACTTGTTATCATCTTCAATTTTGCACTTGTGCTTATTCTTTTTATACTTAGGTTAGAGGAGGGGTTATTCTTTTTATCGAGAGTGATGTCCACATTATAACCAATTCAATCTAACGGTTGAGATTACAAGATCATCAATGGTGGAGATTACATTTTACATCTTTTACATGGATTGCCCAAAAAGAGGGGGCACACTTTTGCCCATGACTCCTTAGTTGGGAAAGATACATCATAATGAAATAATATAACAATGTGATACATGATGGGGGTCACCTCAGGGGCTTAAATCACCTTAGGGACCAACTTTGATACATAACAACAAGATATAACATGACAACACAAGAAATGTCAAGGTGAGGGGCGCCCCAACAAGGAAGACGTCCTCACTAGATGAGCCTAAAAATAATTGTGTACCCCATGCTAAGTAATAATGACGAAGAATGATCCATAAAGGCAAGATACATCATAATACATCATTCCATAACATTTTCTAGCGATAAATTACCCAAATCGATTTTCTTGAAGGAGCCATGGTCACTTTTTAATGAATAAAAACACAGATACTCTCAGTTGGAAAATAAAACTGTCTTAACATCATTTCCTTTGCCCAAAACCATGATCCGAGGGTGCCAATGAAACCAGAGATGCCAATTCCACTAATACTGACTATAAATACACCATGAATACATCTAGATATGGCTCTGGAAGCCAAAACCATGTCCAATAATAAAATATAGTCACAATAATAATAATTAACCATAATAATCTTAATTAATGACCAATAACTAGCATAGATCCATTTTAAACCCGGATCTATCAAGCACCGAGAGGGATCCAATTTCTGGAGATATACATTTTTTTAATATTTGGATCCCTCTTGGTACTTGATAGATCCGGGTTTAAAATGGATCTATGCTAGTTTTTTTTTATATTTTATTTAATTCTATATGTAATTTATATTATTCATTTTGTTTTAATATTTTTATTTATGTCGGCTAGCATAATGTGACTAGCGTGACATGATCTCCCCCATATTGGGTTGGAGAGCACCTCGCTTATAATATTTTTTATTTTTTATTTTTTTAATTATAAGCCGACATGTTATACGTTTTTTAATTTTTATTGAGCCGACATGTGCCACGTCAACGTTACAGACACATCTCGCCCATTTGAGCTATAGAAAGCGCCTCTTGGCACAATCGTAAAAAAAGTATTGAAATGGTATAATGGATGCATATAGGTGACAAATAACCAATCTTGAACCACTGTGTTGAATTTTTACCAAGGAAGTGTTTGTCCACTCATGCCTTGGGGTGGACAAGGACACTTTAAAAGTGGTCCCTAGCTCATTTTAAAAGATGAGATTGACTTTATTTTATAAATTGATATTTTTAATGAAAGTTTGAGTTATAATGATTTTAAAGTGACTTTATGAGTTTCTAAAGATGGTGTGCATTAAATTCTCATTTATTAATGAAAAGTGTTTTTTAATGAGGAGATGAGATGGGTTCTAGATCTCATTTAGTTGGCTTTTAATCTAATCCATTGTTCTAGAAGTGGAAGTTACTCAAACAAAAAGGGTTTGGGAAAGACAAATTGAATTCAATTGTTCACATTCCAAAGAGAGAATTTTTGGAGAGAGGAGCAAGAAAGAAGAGAAGAACCAGCGAGTAAACCCTTGCAAAATTTTCCAAAACCAGGAAGAGTAAGAAGGGCACGAATTTTGAGACACTTGTACCAGCAGATTGGAACGAATCCCACTGCGGGTGTACAATAATGAATGCAGCAGGCTGTACACCATTTAGTGTAGGCTATACAGCCTGTACAACACAGAAATCGAGGTGAGAGGCCACGATTTTCGAGGCATTCGTACAACACGAATTTCGAGTAAGATACATCATTAATTGTTGTCCATATAGAAGGCAGTACAACATAGATTTGAAGGCAGTGATTGCACGGAAATCGAGGCTTCCGTACAATTACACGCGTGGCAGAAATGGAGGGTTACGTACAACAGGTTATTAGAGTGTTGTTTAGGCACATTTTTCGAGATGGAAAAGAGATAAGTACTGCTGTATTTTGTTGAATAAATTTGTCTCTGAAGAAATAATAAAATCTCTCTGAAGAACAGGTTTTCTCTTCGGGGTTTTCCCTGGACCGATTTTGGTAAAAAATCTGAGTGTTTATTTTCATGTGTGTTGCCTGAGTTTAAAATTTCTGAGTAAGAGATTAGGGCTGTTATAAATTTTTAGAGTTAAAGGGTTGAAAAGAAATCTCATGTGTTTCATATTGTCAGTCAAAAATTTTAATTTTTAATGTACATGCATGATGGGGTTTGGGCATTAAACCATATGCAACACTAAAACTGAAACCGGGTTAGGGTTTTCAACACTTTTCACACACTGTAGCCACATTTGCTTCGGGACCTCTGTTGACTAAGTCAAAGTAGTTTTGACCAAGGCTGCGGGGAATCGCTCCTCCCCCCCTCGAATCGCTCCCGTTTCACGCTCCGGAAGGAATCGCTCCTGAAATCGCGATTCCTTATCGATTCCTCCAGGAGTGATTTTTGGAATTGCGATTCCGAGGGAAAAAAATCACTCCCTGCCCAATTCAGACTAGCTAAGGGAGCGATTAGGGTGCAATGCTCCCGAAGCGATTCCACACGCTCCCTGAGCGATTCCGGGCCTAAAAAATCTCTCCTTGAGTCCCCGACTTGGAAAAAAAAATTCTCATTTTTTTCATTTTTGCAAAAAAAAAAAAGTTTTTTTGTGATTGGTACGGTTTAATTAGTGTTTATAAACACTATAGGCCTCCATTTGGACTCATTCTATTCCTCATTTCTTGTTTTCATTTATCTTGCTAGGGCTTTGAGTGGCTTTGCTAGTTGTTTGAGAGCAAATTTGTAGGAGCTTGGAGGAGAGATTGAAAGCTTCTATTTGTGAGAGCTTGGAAGGAAGATTGAAGGCTTCCACAGAGACATTCAACCATCCTTGAAGAGCTAAAGAGGTAGGCTCTAAAAATCCAATCTTTGTTTGTTTTTGAAAACAATATTTCACTATGTTAAAATTTTAAATCTTGTATGTGTTTTTTTTCTACTCTTTTCAATTTCTTCTTCTCCATCATTCTATTGTAGGCAAGAAGTGATTCTCATATTGAATCAACAAGCATGATGGGTATGTGGTTTTTGTTTTTGGTTCCGATTCTTCTAATGATGGTGGTGGTGGGAAGTAGATTTGGTGGTGGCAATGATGAGGATGAAGAGATAGGGAGTGGCACATACCATGGAGAGGAGGAGGAAGAGGGAGAGGAGGAGGAGGAGGAGGAGATTGAGAGTGACGAGGGGCAAAAAAAGGACATAACACCTTTGTGGAAGTATGTGACAAGGCTTGGGGGAGGGAGAGGGTGTGCAACCAATGTTGAAAAAGTCGGCCTCGACAAAAAGTCGATGAGGGTCCTGAATACAACTTCTCGATAACATCGGCGAAAAAATCAGCAAAAGTCGACAAACATTAAAAAATAGAAAATACATTCATTTTTTTTGGAATTTTAAACATATAAAACAACAATAACATCAGAAAAACATCTTGGAACATAAATATGAAGAAAGCACTGATATATATCATCATCATGTAGTCATGCCAAATATAAAACGGTACATTAAAGTTGATACTGAAAGTCTGAAACATCATAGTTGTCCAATCAAGGACTCAAAAGTGTATAAAGTTCAAACAATACAAAATGACATCACATATATAAATGTATCTGAGGAAAACTAGCATCTAGCTATCTAATATCAATGCCCTCTTCCCCTTTTACGGCAAAATATCACGGGTCTTTTGTCAGGCTTGCCCTTAGCACTAGAAGTAGCAGTAGAAGGCCCTGGCCCTTCATCTAATACTGGACGTTGAGTGATGGATGGAGGACTAGATGTATCAAGCGGTGCAGAAGGTGGTGGCGATGTTAGCACATCACCCTCCATGGTGCCTCCAACCACCTCCTTCTCCACTTGCCCCTCCTCTTGCCCGTCCTCTAGCCATGCAGGTGACTCCTCCATGATGGGAGTCTCAATCTCCACCCTCCACTTAGACAATATATCAATATTGTCCAAGGAGACAACATTTGCATCTGGTTCTTTCTGTATTTGTGGCATCCACAGGCAGAGGTTGTAATGGACATACACCAAGTCATTAAGACGTGTGAACTCCAACCTGTAAGAGGGCAATAAAAAAAATTATGAGTCTAGAGGGTAATAAACTAATAAATTATAGTATCTTAGAGGATTGTAGATTCATAAATTGCATTAAACATTTAAATGCAATTGCTTTGTTGAAATTCTAAGTTCTAAGTTTCTAACCTTCTGCATCTCTTTGCATGTATTTTTTCAAATACACTCTAATTTCGCTCACATCTCGAAGTTGGATTGGTTTGGCTAAGGATTTTGATGGCAAATTTCTGTAAATTAGGTGTTCTCACACCATAGGTTCGGCACCAAGTGGCTACACCAAACAAGAAATAAATATAAATAAATCATATTTCATCTTTCAAATAAAGGTGAAAACTTAAATGATCTAATAAGTTAATAACTTACCTGGCATGAATTCGGCCCTGTCACGAATAGCATCAACAAAACTAAATGCTCCAATACCATCCCGATGCACCTCTATCTCGCGATTGACTGCATTGCGAGTGTTATAATTAAGTATCATCCTCTGAATACAAGTGAGAAGCCCCTCCAAAACCTCACCATCAAAATCAAAATTGCATTTGTAGGCAAATGCGGGGTTGAGGAAGTTTCCTGCTGCATGAATGGGTCGTTGAAGCATCCCAGTCCATCGAGTACATCATCTCCCATAACAACATGTGTCTGCTATGCCCTGGGGTACCCTTTCCCACATAGAAATTTCGAATGGTCTCTTTGGCCCTATCCATGGCCTCATACAAATAGCCCATTGCGGGCTTATCACCATCAACAAGTCTCAGAACCCTTACTAAAGGTTCACCAACCGAACACACTTCCTCCATTCCTTCCCAGAAGGCGTCAGTGTACACCAACTTGGCAATGGTTTTCCCATCCTCTCCTACTGTAAGCCCAGTCACGCCACTCATCACAAACAAACATTTGCTTCAACTCAAACTGACATTGAAGCAAAGACTGAAGAGTAATAAATTTGGTGGCAAAACGCGTGATTGCAGGACGCTTCAACTCCTTGTTTTTGGTGTGCCTCCTCATGAGACTAAGAACAAAACCATGGTTGAAAATGAACTTGGGGATGGCCCTAGCTTGATCAATCACCACCTTGATAAAGGGAATTTTCCCCATATCCTCCAACATCAAATCAATGCAATGAGCTGCGCATGGAGTCCAAAACAAATAGGGGTACCTATCCTTAAGCATCCTGCCAGCAGCCACATAATTAGCTGCATTATCTGTAATAACTTGCACAACATTGTGCACCCCAATATCCTGGATGAACCTATCCATTAACTCACATAAAAGTGTTGCATCTTTTATATGTGCCGATGCATCAACTGAGTTTACAAACATGGTACCTCTAGGACAATGTACCAAGAAGTTGATAAGGCTTCTACCCTTACCATCTGTCCACCCATCTGACATGACTGTGCATCCAGTGCTCTCCCATGATTGCCTGAACTTTGTCAACCTAGCACCGATGTCCTTCTTTTCTGCTTGAAGGATTGGGCCCTGCAACTCCTCAAAGGTGGCACTTTTATACCTTGGGCCAACTATTGCAATGGCATCACACATCGGCTGCCAAAATGGATTGTTTTTAACAATGCTGAGAGGTATGTGACTCCAGTAAAGACACCTTCCCATTACCTTGTTCGCTTCTACCTTTTCCGATTTCTTTATAATTGACTTAATAGAAGGTTGTGATCGTGGTCCAACAAAATGGGATGAGAACCTCGGCCTCCGAAGAGGTGAAGCTGTGAGCCCCTCCCACTACCCTCACGGATAGTGGTAGATAGAGATGCACCTACACTTCTTACTTGGCCAAAAGCTGCAACCTCAGCTCTGTTTGCAGCGATCTTATCCTTCTTTCTCATTTTTTCATGGATGGCGTCATGGGCAGATCTCATGATTTCTATGGTCACTGCAGTACAAAGGCCAACATCATGGCCAGGTGGTTTGGCTAGATGGTATTTCAACCTGTTAACCCCTCCCGACATATGATGCCCACATAATTTGTAACTCAAATTTTGCCTATTTGTTCCATCCTTGGGCTCACCATACTACCAAAATGGGTCCAATATTTTTGGCATTTTTGCAATTGGAATGCTTCAACTCAAATGCAACCCCAGGGCACAAAAACAAAAAAAAATTACATTAAACTCCATTGGAAAAAATAGCAACATTCTAGCTTAAAAAAACAGACCTCTAAATTTAGATTTTAAGCCATGAAAGATAAGAAGAAGAGGGTGGCTAAGAATTAAAAAAACAAGCATGCTATTTTCCATTCTAATTTTTGAAAACCCTCTTTTACATTGTGACTGTTTTTCATATTTTTGGGCATGGAAATGAATGGAAAAATAGAAAAAACAAATAACAAAGAAATATGCAAAGAAATAGTCAAAGAAATATGCAAGAAAAAAATGAAAGAAATCTTTCAAACAATCCATGGAAAAGATAGAAAAACAATGGGATAAAATGCACATACTTGTGAGGAGTCTTGAACACTTGGTCCACAAAAATCCTTGGTTGAGATGGTAAATGGTGTTTGGAAGCCTCCAAAGTTGTTGGTAGCCTCCTCAAGCCCTTCTCCTCCACTTCCAACAAGTGTACTTGCCAAATGACATAAAAAACTGTTTTTTCCTTTTCAAACCTGCGGATTGGAGGCCAGGGTGACTTTTTACATCGACCTGCGACTTTTCTGAAAAAATACGATTTTTTAGCAAAAATCGTGACTTGCCGAGGTTTTAAAAAAGTGCAACTTTTGTTTGTTGAAAAATCGGCTTGGAGCAAAAGTCGCGATTTTTGCGATTTTTTCATGAAAAATCGTTGAGGTTTTCAACACTGGGTGGAACCACAAAGTTTAGATGCCTCCATTGTAATAAAACTTACATAGGTTCATATACCTGTGTGAGAAAGCATTTGTGTGGGATTATGCCATGTGATCAAGGTAAGGCTACTGGAGTCAAAACGTGTGACAAAGTGTTAACTAAAGAAAGAAACAAATATCGGATGGAAGAAGAGGGCGCTCAAAACAATTCCAAGAGATCAAGGGTCGAATCTGAATCCCCACAAAGAATGTTTAGTAGTGGATTTGGATCATCATCCACCCATGCTAGTGGATTCTCACCAATGCAAAAAGCATTATCAGATTTGGTTGACCTTGGTTGCAGAGATGATGTGGATTCAAAAATTTACAGGTTTCTCTATGCATGTGGTGTACCATTCAATGTTCTTTGCTCACCCCGTTGGCATGAAATGGTACAAGCCATCAATGATACCCCTAAAGGATATAGGAGCCTTGGGTATGACAAAGTTAGAACCGTGGGACTTGTTATCACATATACATTTTCAGCCAGGTTTACATGATGCAGCATGTAGACTTGTCTCTTTTTTTTTTAATTTCGGGCTACGTTTACATGGGGTATTAGTATGGATCTTTACATCTTCATTCCACTTCAGAGCCTTGTTCTTGATATTTTCCTTACGAGGACTGAGATTTAGGAGTCCATTGAGATGATTTCGGTGATGATCTAATTCATTAGAGCAGAGCAGCAGATTAGGAGTTGGTACACACAGTCACAGAGAGGCTTATCAGTTGGAGACAGGAGGTATACATGGTGAGATCAAGTATATTTACTTGGTTTAGTTTTGCTCTGTGATGTATCTCAGACACCTGTGCTTTTCATGTTAGGATGATTATGGTGATCTATGCTTATATGTTTTATATTGCTCGAACTTGTGTTATGATTGATCAAGGAAGCCAATGTGAAGATTGTTGCCCATGCCATGCTCAAACAAAATATAACCCTTAGTGCTAGGTTGGTTCCATAAAATTTGTGCCTGTCCATCCAGTTCATCCACTTTTGCTTTTAACCCATGACTAAGACTGATAGAGACTTGTGAGATTGAAGACCCTTTCTGTATTCTGACCACTATATATGATAGACTCCATGTTGCTATGTGTCTCAGGCTATGAAGTATGTGTCTTGGCCAGTGTGGCTGGGTTCACTGGGTTGTCTCCTTCAGTCCTCAAAACAAGTGTTCCACCATAACAGTGTTGCTAAACACTAAAGCATCAGAACGCATAAAAGCTATATCTAAAGGATGCAAAAATATAGAATATTGAAAAGGTAGTCAGTGGCCAAGAGGTTGAGCACTCATTCCTTGTATAGTGTAAGGCTCAATTTGCCCTCCACTAGGGCTCCAGGGAGAGGAAAACCCTTTGGGGCTATGGACTACTCGCTGGCAGCAGGTCTAGGCCTTAGTCATTGACTGGAAGCCAAGAAGGCTTTCCAGGGCACCTACTCTTGTAGGCTGGGTACCCTCTTATGAATTGTGAAAAGTATTGAAAAGGTCGATGGTCAAAGGATGAGCACTCACTCTTTGTATAGTGTTTGGCTCAATGGTCCCCATAGGGCCACAGGGTGAGACTAGTTTAGAAAGACTTTGTCTCTGTCAGTACTGGAGCCCAGAAAGCTTCTAGGGCACCTTCCTTTGAAGGTTAACCTATATTTGCAATAAAGTTGCAAAGGAAAAATTGCTAGAGTTTGAGGGAAGCATACCCAAGTACTTCACCCATCTGTGAGGCACCTCCATCCCTTATTGCTATCTGTCATGCATATGTCACCTTGGTAGAGTATATTGGTTATCAGTGGGATAGATCACTGAGTCAAAGCCAGTCAAAGTCATTTCCCATTTGCCTTAGCGTGGTTCCTCCACCATCACGCATCTATAGCACATTGATTACACTTTGTAAGTATGGCATGAGCAAGCAGATTTCCAGAAGACTCTAAGATCTTTCAGAAGCAAAGGTATATTTATTTGTTGGTCCCCATGATTATGAATAACTGACTCAAGTTGGGTTTTGATATACACCATTGGAGCATGTCTTACCTTGGAATGTGGCGGGATCATATTGGCATGTTATCTCACCTTGATTTTGGGCACTTTGACATGGTCAACCCAGTTGACCAAGTCAATCATGTTTCCCAAGGCAATGACTTGAAAATACAACATGGCCTATATTTGTTCGAAACATGCCCACGACCAATATTGCAGTTTCATTTTTGAGAGTTTGGCCCCGCTTCTCCAAAAAAGTGATTATTATCACTTAATTATTGGCCAGATAATCATTTTTTATTCCAAATAGCAGTATGTTTGGTTCTCCTAGAGTATAGCAGTGTTCCAAGGGGTATGAGTAGTCACTTATACTATTCTCCTATGTCTCTAGATCATCTAGAGCAGTCAGTTTGCCCCAGTTTGCATCCTGGAGTTAGTTATGATGGATTTATCAGTTTTTGAAGATTATACCAACAAAAAATGAACTAGAAATTCACTGAGAAAATCGATTTGGTATCCTGGGTTAGGGAAATGGCTTGGAACTTTGATAGATGATGTTTCTCGACATCTTGGACAGTCCTCTAGTAGTTTTCAGTCAACTGACGTCTGGATTATTTATTTATGGCTTAGGCAGTGACAAAAGCCCCCAAGGGGCGCCCCCTCTAATTGGCTATTGATGTATTTCATTGTTATATCTTATATTATGAAGTTGTAAAGGGGCCTAGGGTGAATTAAGCCCCTAGTGCCCCCCTCTTATAATGTATCATGTCATATCTTATGTTATGTTGTGACATTTCACTTTAGAGGGGCGTCCTTGAGCAAAGTGCGCCCCCTCTTTGACTTAGTCACTTGATCCATGTATTGATTGATATATTTTGATCTCCACCATTGATGATGTTATAATCTCAACCGTTGGATGATAAACTGAGTTAGGGTTTATGTCTATCTCAACTATTTAAGAGAGTTAACCCCCCCATTGTAATTCATGAGCGTTGGCACTGGAATATCAATAAAGAGATTTTTGCCTAGGATTACTTTTTTGTGTATCTTGTGGATGTTTTGATTTGATGACTGGCATTGCTATTCTTCCACACTGAGTTTCATTCGGGATAGATCTTGCATTTTTCTTTACCCATCTCATCTGCAGGGAAAGGAAGCGCGCTAGGAGCGAGAGGGTGTTTCTGTGGGGCTACTCACCTTCGTCTCAACTCTGGGGTGTTTGGTTCAGGGAGTATCTTCTTCTTAATGATTTTTTATTCCCTTTTCCTTTTCGTATTTTGCAGATCTCATTCGTTTGTCTGATTGGTTGATTTTCTTTGATATGGCAGGTTGAAGGGGGAGCAAGGGTGATTGACTGTGGCATAACAATATCAAGATCTTACTCGGGAAGGTTCATTTTGACGGGAGATTGGCATTCTTCATCATTTCTCAATCCATCTACGAGTTCCAGGTACGTCTCGTTGGTAAGTTTCTCTTCTTTTAGTTTCTGTACATGTATTGCTCATCATTCCATAATATTAAAACCCTTGTTTCGTAGATCCATAGGTTCTAACTTGCAGACCCCTAGATTTAAATTTTTGGCTTAATTGGACTCCATTTGCCCATTCAAACTACTGATCGACTATTAGGGGAAAACACCCCCTTTGGGGAAAGTGGTATTTTTCACAAACCGCAAACTGGGTATTGTTGGTTTCATTTCCATTCGCCTAATCTTGCGCCCAACAACCAATCCGAGTGTCCAGTTTTACTTAGTTTCACCACTTTGCCCTAGTTCCCAATTTTCCTGCATAAACCCTAGGGAAAAATTGGGGCTTTTCACTTGGATGCTCCTAATCTCTCGGTTCTCGTTTTAAACTCTAATTAATCATTTAACTAAGAGATTCAACCAAGATTCCCTCGCCTATCTGTTCAGTATCCTTAATTTTAGGGTTTCTTGGTCATAGGGACGCCCCCTGGGCTTCGTGTTTCATTGAGTCCAAAGTGTCGGTATCCTCGAATGGTGTGACATCCGAGTTCTTTCGGAAGTCCCGGATATCGTAGGTCACGACTTTAGTTGCCTTTCCTCTGCCGTCCTGAATAAGATCATCTCACGGGGCATCTACAAGATTCGTGATAACAGGACTTGACAGGGAAAGAGACAAAATCAATAGTGCTCTTGGAAAGTTTACAAATGATTGGTCGAACTATGGGGTATTCATTGTATCTGATGGGTGGACAAATGTTAAAGGCAAGCCATTGATAAATATTCTTGGTGTGTCTGCTAGTGGTGCAGTCTTCCTTTCAGCTCATGATTACTCAGATCGCTACAAGACTGGTATTAATATTGCACAACCTTTACTTGAAACCATTCAAACGATTGGGCCATACAATGTCATTCAAGCCATCACAGATAATGCTGCTAATTGCAAGGCAGCAGGAGCAATCATTGAAGATAAGTATCCCAACATATTTTGCTCAGGGTGTTTGGTTCACACATTGAACCTTTTGATGCATGATATTGTTAAGATGAAGGACCCTAGTTACCGATGGATTGGTGCCTTGTACAAGAGAGGTAAGAAAATGATAAAATTTATCACCAATCATAGCATGGCCCACCACATTTTTCGCAATCACTCTAGGTTGGAGCTATTGAAGATTGCGAAGACTAGATTTGCTAGCTACTACCTCACCTTCAAGAGGCTTTTGAAGGTTAGAGAGGCATTGGCTAGTATGGTCTCAAGTGATTCATGGCAGGGATTGAAAGACAGAGCTACAAGCGCATCTGATAGAAATGACTTTCAGGAGGTGGAGGACACCGTTCTTGATGGTCATTTTTGGGCACAGGTTAAATATGTTCTACAGTTCACAAAGCACGTTTATAATATGATTCATTTTGGATATGTAGATCAGTCGATGATTGGGGTGGTGTATGAGCAAATGGATAGCATGCTTGGTCATATCAAAGACATTGTTGAGCAAAGATATGCAATCTTGTATGACCATATTCATAAACATGTGGTCAAAAGGTGGGATAATTTGAATTTTCCACTCCATGCCCTTGCATATGTCCTTACCCCAAAATATTATTCTCCATCTTGGTTGGCCCAACCTGCACCCGGCGGTGGAGTTAGGAAAAGACTACACACAAATCCAGAGTTGCAAAATGGGTATATGCTTGCATTAGACAAGTTGGTCCCTTATGAGGAGGAGTGTGCTCAAGTACAGAGTGAATTGAGCCAATACATCAATGAACATGGAGTCTTTGGTACCTTGCATGCAACCAAAGATCGAGAGAGGTTGGATCCTATCTGTTGATGGAACATGTATGGAAGTGGTGCCACATATTTGCATAAATTGGCGGTGAGGGTGCTTTCACAGGTTGTCAATAGCTCTTCTGCAGAGGGGTGTTGGAGCACCTACAGCTTCATCCACAAAGTCAAAAGAAATAGCTTGAATATCGAATGGGCCAAAAGTTTGGTTTATGTGCACTACAACTTGAGGCTGCTGTCCCATTATTGTGAAGTGACCAAGAATGATAAAACTTTTTCGACTTGGGACAACAATCAAGAGGAGGCTAATGTGGAGGATGGAGCCATTGCATTAGAGTGCTTGGAGGATGAACTATTGGGTGATCATGAGGGTGATCTGATTCATACATCAGAGATGCCACCGCCAACCACTAGTAGGTTTACAGATGCAGGAGTTTTTCCTTTAGCTTCATAATGTCTGACAATCTGTGGGGGCTATTCATCTTCTTCTCTTGTTCCACGCTCACTTCCAGCAGCTCCTTTTCCACCTAGAACACGGGAAAAAAATTGGAAGTTTCTCATGGCAAGAGGAAAACTTAGTAGATTAGTAGATAGTATCATAATACTTTGTAATTCATGTTTATTATGGCCTATTTTGTAAACATTATAGCCTACTTTGAAGTTTGAAGTTTGAACTTTAAATTGTTGATTGCATCTTGATTCTTATCATCTTATGATCTTACAACTCTTTGGTATTGAATATGATATTAATTATTATGATGCTTTTTTTCATTTCATGGTTGATGTTATCTGTCAGACTGTTAGAGTTTGTTGATGGCATATATTATATGTTGAAATTTGAAGATTGATGTTGTTGATGATTGATCATTTGATGACAATGCTGCAAGTCATAGCTCCTAGATGATTGATGTTATATGTGACATGTGTATTAAATGGTTATATCGATGTTTTCTATAGCTAATTTGGCATAATACATGTTTTTTAATATATATGCATCAATATATATTATATAAAAAATGCTCCCGAAATGCTCCCAAATCAAAATCTTTTGAAAATTTTGTTTTTTGCTCCCGCTCCCCGCTCCCAACAACATAGGTTTTGACCAAGTCAAAATGATCAAAACTGATGCCTGAACTATAGTTTGATCATTCCAATGTGTAAAAGGGATGAAAGATAACTCTCTTATTCATATTATTAGCCAACTACAACAATAGTAACATGATAATGGTGATAAATCAGTAAATCCAATAGAAATAAGACTTGCATTAGAATAAATAAATGATTTTTCATGAAGTCCTATATGCATGCTTAGTTACAGACTTAACCAATTTGCTATGATGGGTGAGGTGAATGAAACAAGGCAAGGATAAAGGGAGTGACTTGTTAAACTCGACATAGTGAACTTTCAGACAACAAGGAAACAAGGAATCCATTTAGACATATGAAGGACATAGGACAATAGGGAATGGGGGAGTCTCACATATGGGTAGAGTGCTTAGAATGTTTCCAATAGACTCTAACAAAGTTTCCTTTGACTCACACCCAAGCTTGACTCAAGCTCCATGGGGATCTTTTCTAGGACCCTTGCGTTGAGTACACAAGCAACTGTAGTATAAGAGATCCTACGAGCCACTTAGAATTAGCTGTCCCTTACACCATCTCACATGAAAACCCGTGGGATCTGTGAGGAATTTATCATTACAAAACATGGCCAATAGTTGGCCGTTGATTTCATTTGTAACCCTCTTACGATTTTACATGCTCTTAAAAGCGTAGCTATTCGTAGGTTTAATCAGGGGTATTTGCATTTCATTACATTAACCTTTGGGCTAGCATTTCACTTATAGATAGAACATTTATATTGATGTTTGAATGATTGAAGTGTCAACTTGCTTCGAGGACTAAAGGAAGACAATCCGGTGACACAGGCTACACATCCATTCCACATGGCATCATACAAGTAGAAGGGAAGGAATCAAACCACACACTCCAGATTTGAGATACAATACACCATGGAGTCTGTCCAACTAAGGGGTCCAAGTAGGGAAAAATATCTTCAATCTCGCAAGTTAAGGTTCAAGTCAAGTGTCAAAATCAAATATGGAAAAAACAGATGGATGGAGAAAGTGAAGGGTGGTGCCAAAATAGCAAGGTACGACTAAGTCTACATAAGGTAGGCAATACTAGTGAGCATATAAAAAGGTCTTAAAATTCAAGATCACCTATCCACTCACTATAACAATTCTATACGAGCAATGCACTACAAAAATGACCAATATGGTAATATCAGTTACCATGTCAAGCTAATGCTAATAAGATGAGCAAGACAATTTAGTAGCACCCGAATACACATATATACATGTCCAACTGTATACTTGTCTTTGATAAAAGCAACTCCAACTATATGGGCAAGGAACATATATTAGTTTTCTGCTTTGCTGAGTGAACTGTGGCTACTACAAGTCCATCTCAATGGATCATCCATGGCTAAGTCTTATCATGGGCATGGATGTTGATAAAAAGTGATGGCTTTGATTGGATGTACCACTGGTGACCACTGGAAAAATATGCTCAACACATCTGGGACTGGTACTGACTGGAAAAAAATATAGCCTGTTGCGTCATGGTAGCTCCAGCTACAATGTACGTGATAACAACTCCACCATGAACTAGCTCAGAGTGTTCATTGCAAAACAAATATCCAGCCTTGTGTTGACTAGATACATCAACGATCCAATGAGCTGACAATATACAGTAGGATCTACGAACTCTCCCTCAGAAGCATGAAGCTTCTTCCTGTTGGTAGTCAAAAGTGTAGTCATCAGTCTACAATCTTGCATCTGCAATCTCTCCAAAATATCCATAACATACTTCCCCTGTCTGAGGAAAATGTGCCTCGAATCCTGCCACACCTCTAGACCCAAATAGTAATGCATCAGTCCAATGTCCATTTCAAACTGCGACTCAAGATATTTCTTGTACTCTGCAATGAGTATATCTGCACCTATAATGATCAAGTCATCCTTATACACTACCATAATAAGTGAATCCTCACCAACAACAATGTAGTAAAGGTTCGGATCTACCTCACTTTTTTGGAATCCCAACTCCTGTAATTATGCATCAATTATGGAATACCAAGCTCTCAAAGTTTTTTTTACCCCATAAAGGCTCTTCTTCAACCTACATACATGGGACTCTCTCCCATGCACCTCGAATCCTTGTGGCTACTCCATATACACCTCCTTCTGTAAGATTCCATTTAGAAAAGTTGTCTTCACATCCATTTGATGAATGCTCCAACCCATCTCTACAACAATGGAAATCACTGATCTAATAGAAGAGTACCTAGTCATTAGTGCAAACGTCTCATCATAATTTACTCCCTCTATTTGTTAGAATCCTCGCGCCATGAATCGATCTTTATACTTCTCAATGTTTCCATCCACAACATGCTTGATTTTGTAAAGCCATCGAGAAGTCACAACTGACTTCCCCTTTGGTCTCTGAACCACCTCCTACACATCATTATTCATGATGGAACTGTACTCTTCCACGATGGCATCTCTCCATACCTAATGTCTAGTTTCCTCCCCACAAGTGGAAGGCTCCGATTCATGAAGACTAGTCACCACAACTGTGTAGTTGGAAAATCTCTCTGGTGCTTTGCTCTCTTTGACCTCCTTCTTGGATTTCCCCACAAACTTTGTAGCTTCCTTCACAAGTTCGTTAAGCTGAGTTGCTTTCTCTTCTTTGAAGTAGCTTCTTGTGGAGAGACCTCCTCCTATACATCCTCATCTGATACCTATTTACTTGAAGAGGTAGCACCTGAGGTTCGAGATCCTATCATTGGTGAACCAGAATCAAGTGAATTAGAACCATATGAAAGTGGATCTCGTGAACTTGTAACTCGAGAAGTTGTACATGTACCTGGGGAACCTATAGACTGAGCTCCTAAAGCTAAAGACCTATAACCTGTGGACTATTCACCCTTGATACCTGTGACCCTACACCCTATGAAGTTGGACTCTGAGAACTACTCACTTGAGGTGTGGAAGCTTGTTGCTCCCCTTGCTCTGACTTCTGAGACTTTCGAAAGGCCCGCTCCTCAAATCTCACCTCCCTCCTTACAACAACTCTCCTCTGTGCTGGACGGTATATGCAAAAGGCTTTCGAAGTCTCGTCATAACCCACAAAGATGCCCTTGTCTACAGTGGGCTCCAACCTTGTCCTCTTCTCTGAAGGGACATGGGAATATGTCAGACAACCAAATATACGAAAGTGGCCTACCTCATGCTTCTTCCCTATGAACATCACCTTAGGAGTCTTACACCCCAAGGATCGGTGAGGACTCCTGCTCTGAACATTGACAACAATACTGCAGCCTCATCCCATAGAAAGAAAGGAATACTCTAATCATGAAGCATCGCTCTGGATGCTCCCGCTATGGCCTTGTTCTTCCTTTTAACAACCCCATTTTGTTGTGGGGTATATGGAACTTTTAGCTGCCTCTTGATGCCCTCTTGTCTACAAAACTCATCAACTGTAGTGGAGATATACTCACCCCCATTGTTTGATCTTAGCACCTAAATCCTTCTCCCTGTTTGGTTCTCCACAAGAGCTTTGAAATCTTGGAACCTTTGCAAGACTCCTTCCGATTTCTTGCTCTTCAGAAAGTAGATCTAGGTCTTCTTGGAGAAATCATTAATAAACGTGACATAGTACTCAAAATCAGTCAATGAGACATAAGACATTCAACCACATAAATCAAAGTGGATCAAGTAAAGTACTCTTGTTGATTTGCTATCACTACTTGAAAAAGCAGCCTTGGTGTACTTTCCCAAAGCACACCCTCTACATACATCACTTTGCTTTGTGCAAAACTTAGGAAACCCTGTCACCATGTCTCTGAACATCTTGAAAGCAGGATGATGCAAGTGGGCTATCCTCCTGTGCCATAGCTCACATAGATCACTGTTGTTACTGTCGTGTGCTAAAGCATGATGTGGCTAAAATAAGAGCCTGTATAATTTCCCACATTTGAGTCTAATTGCAAACAAAGCAGATGGACTCGGTCCCTTGGGAAAAGCATATACTTTCTCATCCATGACATACACTCCATATCCTCTATCCTCAATAGTGGAAACTGATACTAGGTTCTTCTTCAGCCCAGGGACATACAAAACATCCCTCAATGTCATGGGCTCCATGGATTCCCTCTAAAAGGTGACAATCGCTCGCCCAGATGTTTTAACAACAATGTCATCTTCCAACACCACCTCCAAGTTCAAGCCATTCTCAGTGATCTCAGAAAACATATTTCACACACCTGTCATATGGCTCGAAGCCCCACTGTCAATATACCAGGTGGATGGAGTGGTGGATGCACTCTATGAATGGACAACAAGTAGTGAATTCTCCCTTTGATCCTCTATATCAATGCTGGTAATAAGTGCTCTCTCTGAATGATTAGCATAGAGAGAAAACTATCTCTTGAATCGTGTTGTATACTCATCAATCTTTGCAGAAGCTGCTGTCTACTACTTCTTCTTGTTAGGACATTGTCCAACATAGTGTCCAAACTTTTGGCAAGCAAAGCACTTGATTTTGCTCAAATCTTTCTTCTGCTCACCACTCTGCTTAGTCCCACTCTTGGGACCCTTGCATTTGTTCTTCTTTCTTTTAGCTGCCAATGCTGCATTCTCTTCATCTTCCTTAGTAAATAGTATGAGAGGAACTGCCATGTACATAACCTTTCCGGGTCTCCTCTTGAATGAAGTCGTCTCAAAGACGATCTCGGGAAGGCATATGCTCTCTAGCAACAACAGATTCCACAATCACAACCCATGGCTTTGTCACACCATTCAAGGTTGTCTGCACTAGCTCATTGCCTTGTACAACCTCCTCGACTGCTCCAAGTTCATCTCACATCTGTGTGATCCTAGTAAGGTGAGATGCCGTGTTTGCAGATTTGATCATTTGACCATCTGGATGCCTTTTAACTTCTCTCTCAATACCATTTTCCGATTTTCATTGGAACTTTGGTACAAATTAGTTAAGGCCACATTTGATAAGCATAATCTTAGCTTGTCACATTCGGGATTACATGATCCTTCATGGCATCAAGTATAATCCTCTTTGCTTTAGTATCCTTTTTGTCAAAAGCTGCCTTGCCTGTAGTATCTGTAGGTACTATCACTGGTTTTGCCTGAGTACTATTAATTATGTCCCACAATTCATTTTCTTGTAGACTCAGTACTATCCTAGCTTTCCACGGACTAAAGTTGGCTGCCCTGTCCAATCTATCTTCAATTCTCAATCCAGTAGCCATGACCCTCACTGAAAGTAAGTCCAAGAACTTGTGTAGTGAACCTAATCACCTTATTTTCCCTTTCTTCCAAATCTGATGTCTATCATTATGCTTATTTCTGCTCTTCAAAGTGACTTTGATACCATGTAAAATTTCTTGTTCCCAACTCAGTTTGAAGTTTTTCAGTGCATAAAATTTAATGCCCAAACCCCATTCATTAAAGACTGCTGCAAATGAGATTTTTCATGCATAAAAAATATTGAACTTCAAACTCTTGGAAACTTTTACAAAATTTTTAAGAGGCAGAAATGAAAGTATAGCCACACCATAAAAGATAAGACTCAGAATTTTAGCCAAATAGGTCCAGGAAAAACCCTAAAGGAATACCTGATGAGAGAGATGATTTTTATTTTTCTTCTTCAAAATAAACTACAGCAGTATGCTAATTCAGTAAGCACTACTTATCTCAGACATAAAAGACCAGTTCTCTGCCTTGAAAACAGTGCTGTAGCAGCCTTGTTTTCTGTGCATTAACAACCTCGAAATTAGTGCCCTTTTTAGACTGTATGGACTGCTTTCGCACATGCAATATCCTCAAATTTCATGGCTAACTCAGTCTTTATTCTTGGTTTGTGTGCCTAGAAGAACACCAGTAATCTTTCTTGATTTCTGTGCCCTACACGCCCTTGGAAATCATGCTGTCAGCTACAGGAAGACTGATGTACAATTATGCTGTACGGCCTGCATTAGATGTTAAGATTCACTCCTAAAAAATCATGGCACAGCTTAGGAAATGATGCTTCTACTATTTCGTTTTTTGTGCTGAACTTGTTGCTGTACAGTGCATAGGAATCTTTGCCAATCCTCTCTGTCTCTTGTTTGATTCTTCTTGGAAATCATGCCAAAGCCCTTCTCTCCCTCTTTGCTTCTCTTCTCCTTTCAAGTCTTCTCGACCCCTTCTCTTTTCCAAATCTCGTGAAGAGATGATAACAATGGTTTGCCTCGTCCCTAAATTTTTCCCTTTTATTAAAGATAACCACCACTTAAGATCTAATGGTCAAGATTAAATCTTGAACCGTTGAGATCAAGGGATTAGAATAAATGTTTGCTAACTCTCATTAAATGAATATTTAATGCACTTTTCATTTAAATACGTAGTGAGACATTTAATTTCTAACTCCACTTTATTTCCCATAAAGTCACTTTTAAATTAAAAGGGGAAATTAACTTTAAAAAGTAGCTTCATATCACATAAAGCTGATCTCACTTTATAAAGTCATTAGGGAACACTTGGCCACTTTTCCACTCCTAGGCATATGATGTGGAAAACACTTGTCCTTGGTACAATTTTTTATATTACACACTCCTTTGCTTTCTGTATACCTGCTTTAACCTGTATACTTGATTAATAATATTCGTTTGTATCCCTTTTCTTTTTGAATGCTTTTGCCTATTCTGTTGCCCCTGACGATTTACTGTGTTAAGCTTGCTAACAATTGAGTTTGTTATCAGGCAACTTGTACTTGCTTCTTATTTTATTCCTCTCTTTCTGATTTTTTTTCTGTCAATTTATCTGGTGTTCTACAAAATGATACCTTCTGGACATCTAAATATAAGTAGTTTGCTCCTGCATCAAACTGTCTTCCCTTTGTTAAATAGCTCAAATCCTTGTTCAAGACTTCAAGTTTCATGAACTGCAAATGCACCAATGAATTAAGAATGCGAGCTGAGAACTATGGTTAGTAAAGTGTAGCAATACTTTTGATTCTATTGAAGCTTAACTTGATGCATTTTATTTTGTTGGCAGAGCGAATACCAGATCTTCATGGAGTCACTTATATGTAGGATTGATGCCAATTGTGAGAGGATGCTAACTTTTGATATTGAGGTAAGCTGGACTGGATTTTCTTTTGTCCTATGATCTCATCTCGTCTACTAGACTGACCACAGCTTTCTTTCCCTTTCAGTGTTTACCAGGTTATCATCTATATCTTTTGTTTTATCCTCTGTTTTTGTTGGAGTCAATTATTCTACTTTTAATTTTTCTGAGGTTGAGGGATTTGCATTTACACAAAAATAGATGGATATATAACAATTATAACAGCAGTTTGGTAGGAAAATGTGGTCTGTTTAGCAACTATGAAAGTGCTGTTTCAATATGATTAGTTCAGTGTTGACTGTATGGCATATCCAGCACACATTGCGTTTTCATTATATATGATATAACTGGATATCAAACACACAATCTTGCAAGAAATCATTTTGATTTTCCAGTATGGAGCATTAGAAAGACATCAGGATTAGGTCTCATGGAGCCTGGTATAATTTGGAATGTTTTGAACTTTATTGTAACTTTAGAGACAATGGTCCATATGCATGGCATTGTTCAGTAGCATATAAAAGGAAAAATTTACTTCGTTACTGAACTCATTTGTGAGGATTTGCTTTAGAAGTGATATTACTTAGAATAGAGTTTTCTTTCAAGTGATTTAATTTGTGACCTGAGATCAGTAATGGAATTTTGTCTTTGTGCCATGTTCTTGGGGTTTACTGAGATGTTATTTTGTCATCTAGGCTGCTGGAAACAGAGGAGGTATTACAGATATTGGACTTGCAGTGGATCGTGTCAAGCATCCAAATAGAGCTATAAGCTATTGCACATTAGGGCGTTCTCCTTTTCCAGCTGTTGATGCTTTCGTGGAATCTGTTGCTTCCGTAGGAAATGTTCCAGGTATAGAAATTGCTTTATATTCTGAACCATAAAGATTCTATTTCTACCTGTGCATAAAAAAATCAATTTTTCTATATCTTGATTTTGCTCAATGTTGTGGGCAAGTATCTACCAAAATTTTCTTACTCCATTAATCCAACTTTATTTCTACACCTGGATATCATTGCAGTATGATGCTGTCTCCACAGTTCATTTCTGCACTGGGCAATAAAAATAATCTTTTTTGGCTTATTTTCTAAGCAAAAGACTAATCTTTGGGTCTCTTGTAATCGAGTAAAATGGTTCCTGACAGGTGAATCCATGTTACCAGTATACATTTAGGAATATGGATACGGATACAGATACAAGAAAGGTGGAGTTCTGAATTCTTTTTGGATATGATGCGGTGGATATGATGAGCATAAAAACTTGTAGAAAAAATATATATGCAAGAAAGATACACATGCAAAAGATACCATGAAATAAAAGAATATGATTCATCATTTTAGAAATATAATGAAAGAGTAAATTCACATTAATATTAGGACATCATAGGTGAACAAGGCATATTACAGGATTGTCTCAACATTCTAGTGTCTCGTTATCATTGTTGCTATTATTGCTACAATGAGGCTCCATCACATAGTTTTTGCTCAGCGTTGCACATCTCAGGGGATTTTAGACTTCATTAGGAGTTACTATTGTGGTGAGGCAAGGATGCCTCCTTTCCTAGACTATATTAAGGATCTACATGGATAAGTTGGAGGAATAACTTAGGGAGAACATGTTATCCCTTGAAAATATGGGGTCGTTTTGCTTTTCATTGCACGAACATCATTGTCACCGGCAGTCCCGTTGACCTACTTTGTGGTCAATAGTGGACATAAATAAAATTATCTTATCTTATCTTATCTCCTGCCAAGCACAATAGAAGGTCCTTGGAGTTCAATGGTGTTTACAAGTTGTGGATTGAGATTTGGAGGCCATGCACCTTATTCTTTCTTGCACAATTACTTTTCGTCATCTAGGGAAGAACAACGGTGCATATTTGGCTTCATGGAGGCTTTTTCAGAGGCACATTTCACTATGAGATTCCCTTAGGGAATACTTGACACATTTTTGGCATGATTACATGGGTTACCTTACCTTTGTTTCATTATCGATGGAGAGCCTTGTTTCTAGGTTGAAGCCAAGTTGTGGGTCCACATGGCTAGAGGATGTGAGCAAGAAGCAAGCACTAGTATATAAATTCCCTACCTTAGGAGGGGTCCAAGGCATGATTTAGGGCAACGTGACTGTCAAACATGCTGCAAGGAGAAAACACCCTACCATGTAAGGGTCTTGAGCATGATAGCTATCAAGGAAAAATGCTAAAGGAGGAACACCTAGTTTGGAATGGTGCAATGTGGTGCTAGAAGCATTTGTATGGCCAAAGGAGGTCCCTTGGTGTAATGTCCCAATATTTCGGGTTCCCTTGCTCTACAATTGGAGATAACTCTATGGGTTTATCCTAGCTTGATGAGAGGGGTAATTTGACGTTACAAGTGAGCTCACAGGACTAATAATCCATGACTAATGAAATATATGGTTTTGATAAGATAAGAGATAATATTACAATGAGAATGACGTTTGTATAAATACCCATTCTGGGTTCCCTTTCGTAAAGAGGCATAACCTTTCGTTAAGGTGCCTCTTCATTAATTATTAGTTTATTTAATTATTAATGTTTATTAATGTTTAATTATTATATATTTTGTTCATTACATTGCCTTCCCCTTAAGGAAAGCTTTGTCCTCAAAGATTTATTGAAGACAAGGCTTATGTCTGATGTCTTGGTTGTAATGTCATTTCTCGATCCTTTATTTTAGTACTTGCGGCACTTGACGAGATGAGACGATACGAGTTACGAATTCCAAGGAAAAAGTGTCGCATCATCTGTGATGTGGTCCATCCGAGATCTATTTTCATCAGAGGTGATTGTTGATCGTCTTGTTGGATAAATCTTCCCATTTTCTGCTTAGGTTGTAGATTTTGTGTTCTTTTGCTTCTGAATTTATAACTCCTTTTTTTATGTTCATTTTGACCTTGTCGTTGGTCAAAATGTTTTTTGTAGTTTGGGTGTCAGTAAGGAGTTCTTGTTGCTTGTTTTTCTGCTAGATTGACTTATTTTTGCACTGTGATGGGAACCGAATTTGTATTCGCTTCTTCTTCCTCATCTGCAATTATTTTTTTGGATAGTCTGGATATTTCCTTTTGTATTTGAACTAATTTGTTTTCTAATAGATTATTATTATTATGAATCTCCTCAAACCTTTCGTCGTGCGATTGTTTGTCTTTTTTTAATTTCTCGATTTGTTCTTCTAGTTCTTGATTAACTTTCTTCATGGCGGAATTTTCTTCGTCCTTTACGAGTAATTTTTGTTGGAGAGCTTGAATCTTCTCTTCTAACTTTTGACTGGATTGAACTTTATGTTTTGCCTTCTTGATTTGCATAAGTAATTTTTGATTATGATCTCTTAAACGAGAGATCTCTTCTTCTTTACTTGCAATAGCCTTGTCGAGATCCTTATGTACCGTCTGTATTGATTTCCCATCTCCTTGTGACATCACCTTTGATATTTCTCTGAAGTCTTTAGATGGCACGACTTTTGATTCTGACTTCATGTTAATGTCCTGTATTGTGATTTTCTTCTTTCTGTAGGGAAATATTAGAAACTTCTTTTCAACATTTAAGATAAAAGGCCCCAATGTTTCTATCCACGGTGATCTGAAAATTAAGACATCGTCACTACTCCACAAGGATCTAACTATAAACTGCGAGACGTCAGTATAATCTCCAATGTTCCATTGTAAATCGCTTATTGCATATTCTTTGTTATTCCAAAAGTCTAACCTTTCACCTGTATTTGACTCTAGAATCACTAACTTGTTATTGCGTTCGTCGGGAGCAATAGAAATAGTAATCTCTTTCCCTCTAATTGTTCCTTTTATTTGGAATAACATTGAAACACAAGTTTTTAAGGTGCTTGGAAATCTTCCTTGTTTTTCGCCATAAGACTCCATTTTCTTTATTTTAATTACTTTAAGAAAAGTACTAGAACTTTATATATATATATATATATATATATATATATATATGTATAACCCTTTAATAATAACTAGGTATTATAAATTTTATAATACCTTGTACTTCTTTATAACTGTGTATAGATCACTTTCATATGATATATCTCAGTCGATAGTGTTGAGTATGTAATGGTTTTATGAATTACTGAATGCTACTTTTATGTCACCCTATAAAATTTAGAGGAATATAATCTTATAACAATATAATTTTATATTCACCCTTTTGTTATTGGTCTTAATTATTTTTATAACCTTTAACTTTGATTCTCTGTATTAAAAGGTGTGACTTTTGGTGACAGGTTTCGACTTGTTCAAGCTGTCAGATTTTTTTTTTTCATGTGATGTTGTCTTTCAGCAGTCGGGATTTTGAAATAGCGGTGTGATGACTTGGTGTGTGGCGAATGGATGCAGGTCGCGATGATGGATTGCTATGAATTGAGGCGTCGGGAAGATGTGAGAATGGAGAGGTGGGAAGATGATCAACGTAGGAAGTAGAGGGGGCAGCATAGAGGAGTGGCACAAGTAGCGAATGAGAAGGATGGGGAGGTCGTGAGCGTCGCAGAGCTGAAAAGGGTAGAGAATGCAACGGGGGAGGGGTGTATGCGAGACGAATGAGGAACAAGGATGGGAAATGTGGATGGCGCGAGAAAGGAGTGGGAGAGTGTGGACGGGGGAAGGTGGACGAAGGAAGGGTGTGAGATGAAGAGGATGTGAGACAAAAGGATGAGGGTTGTGTGGGTCTGCATGAGGCTGCGTGGGAGAGGATTGAGGAAGGGATACCTGACTGGTGCAGGTGCGTGAGGTGAAAACGAAAGGGAGAGTGCGTGGAGAGTGCTGGTGAAATGGAAAACAGCTCGTTTATTTTCTTGCTTCTTATTTTCTCTTCTATTTGGCAGGAAGGTACTGTTCTTCAACTGAATTCTGAACTGTAATAGTGAAAAAAAACCCATGAAGTTGGTCAAGGACTCGTTTTGGAGAAACTCCCCAAATAATTATTTGGCCAAAAGCTATTATCAGCTAATGCTCAAGAAGGGGCTCTAATACCAATGAAATAAAGAAAATTTATTTCTTACAAAAACTAAGTCACCTGACACGGGGACACGGGACACGAAGGACACGGGGATTCGAGGTGTCCGACATGGGCACAGTGACCCCGGAATCAGGACACGTAAGATACGTTTTATATACATATATATATATTTTTAAAATATATATTAAAATTTAAAAATATAGACATATAGATCCAAAAATATTTAGAAACTAGAACATTTA